>OY992767.1:15428544-15860854 GCA_963921325.1 Logfia minima | reverse complement strand
CATTAAAGTGAGCCATATCTGTAAAAAGATGATAATCTTGAAAGCCAATAGTTTCAACAAATAACATTGACATTTTTGAATTAAAAAATGTCTTGCGACACAAGCCTTGTGTCGCAGGATTTAGGAGCGACATAACGAGTTATGTCGCAGTTTTGCAATTAAATCAATTTAATGATTAATAAGCGACACAAGGGTTGTGTCGCACACATAGTATGGCAACATAAGGGTTGTGTCGCATATAATCTAGCGTCATAAGGCGGCGACACAAGCATTATGTCGCTGCAATGAGCAGCGTCATAAGGGCACAGACTGCGACATAACGCTTGTGTCGCAGATTGTGTCGCATAGATGAACACAATGAAACCCAGAATTTCTGTTGAACAGATTTTGGGGTTACATGTTTTTGTCAGTTCAAAACATTCATAATCAACACAGGAACACTTAACAACATCAACTTCATGCATTCAAACAATTTAATATGCGTAATTTTGCAAAAGATAAGAAACCCTAAAAGCCGAAAATGAGAAATCAAATGCCTGATTAAATACGCAATAAAAAATGTTAAATATGGTACCTATGAGCGCGGAATGATAGGGAGAACAGGAAACAGGCTTTGAATCGAATCAAAAACACACAGAAATCACAGAAAGATCGAAATTGACGTCGGGGTGCTTGTGTCGCAAAATCCTGTTGTGTCGCTTAATTTGAATTGCTGTGTCGCTGGTAATTAGATACTAATTACAGCGACACGAGGGTATTTATACCCCTGACACAAGGCAGCGACACAAGAAGCGACACAATAGTTGTGTCGCTGTCTGGGCAGCACAAAAAAGGCGACACAAGTCTTGTGTCGCTGGTCCACAAAGAATGCGACACAAGCCTTGTGTCGCAGAAGCCAATCAAGGGTTAAATTTTAATTAATTGTTTTATTTGTGACCTTTAGAAAAGAAAATTAACAGAGACAGATATATAATAATAAAATAACATTTTAGAAAAGAAAATTAACAGAGACATATATATAATAATAAAATAACATAAAAGAACTTTTTGAGAGGTGTCGATATAGGGATCATATTAGAAAGACAGACTCGCAAGACAATATCAAATTTTAATTCGATTATCAGTATAGTTGTCCAAAGTTAAATTTATCAAGCAAAGTAAACAAGCCTGAGAAGCAATCTGTAACAAGACGATTATCAATATTGTTTGTCCACTTAAACATGTATCACACTCAACTTCAAGCTTTAGCAGTTATTGTGAGAGTGAGTATGTCTCTGTGAATCCCACACAGATATACTCCCAGTATCAAAACATGCCCAAGACTTCGATTAGTTAGAGAAAGCATTTGAATTCAACATTTTTAAGAATCAAGCCAGCAGTGACAGGTCTGTACATACATACAACAAAGCGACTTAAACTTGATTCAGGTGTAAGCAAAACCAGACTTGGTCAAACCATTTGGCGACCTTGTAAGGAATCTTTGATTTTATAAGATTTGAAAGTACTTTGACTTTTGTTTGCTTAGTTTTTGAAAGTATACTGACTGAGACCAGGTCTGTACGGACGTACAACAAAGGAAACAGACAGCATAAATCCCCAAATGTTGTCATATACAATGCTCAAGTTAATATAAGCATGGCAGGCTGATACATAAGAATTAAGACACATTGTCATTGTCATACATCATATGATGGTCATCACAAAAGATTAAACACAGATTAAAGGATTTCTTAGTTGCTCAAAGAAGATTATGAAAATGCCTACCAATACATCGTGCAATGTTACAGTTGTTTGTAAGGACATGTATAACATACACGAGATAAAACTACTGATACATCAAGGATAAAACTTAAGACTGACGTGTGAGGGGTGTCTCCTAATGTACTACCATCTCCCTAGTTGTTTACAGACACAACTGAATGTCTTTTGCACATGTTGCAACGTTGCTTTCCTTTAATGCTAGTAAGCACAAAGAGGTGGCTATTGCTTCACTTACCTTTTTTTTTTTTTTTTTTTAAATGAATAATAAGCATAAGAACAGAACATAATAAGGTCACAAATATTACTTTTGAGTTTGAAAGAAACGTAACCCTATCATGTTGACAAGCTCATCAAAACGAGCACGGGAAAAGGCTTTGGTGAACAGGTCGGCATTCTACTTAAGGGTATCAATTTGGACCAGATCAATTAGGTGTTTCTCATAGCAATCACGAATGAAATGAAACCTAATTTCTATGTGTTTGGTCTTAGAATGTTGGACAGGATTACGTGTAATACATATAGCAGCAGTATTATCTATATGAATAGGAGTCATAGTTAAGAGTAAACCGTAATCTCGCAACTGGTGTTGTATCCAAAGAACCTGGGAACAACAACTAGCAGCAGCAATGTATTCAGCCTCTGCGGTTGAGGTAGAAACAGTTGTTTGCTTTTTGAATTGCCATGATACGAGCCGAGGTCCAAGAAACTGACATCCACCAGAAGTGGACTTCTTATCCATATTGCATCCCCCATAATCTGAGTCCGAGTAAGCAATGAGCGCGAAGGTTTTCTCATTAGAATACCAGAGACCAAGAGTTGGTCTACATTTGAGATAACCGAAGATTCGCGTAACTGCCTTCATGTGAGACACCTTCGGTTTAGCCTGATACCTAGAACAGAGAGAGACTGCAAAGACAATGTCCGGACACGATGCAGTGAGATACATCAGAGAACCAATCATAGATCGATAATCTTTTTTCGGACAGTCCTCTTCATCTTCCGCTGGACCAAGGTGATGATTCAGCTCTAAAGGCGTCCCATAGGATTTACAGTCAGTCAAGTTATACCGCGTAAGCATATCATTGACGTACTTGGACTGATGAATGTAAATCCCTTTAGCAGATTTTTCGACTTGTACGCCCAAGAAAAAGTTCAGCTCACCCATTGCACTCATTTCAAATTTTGACTTCATGATCCGCTCGAAGTCGCGACACAGTTTATCCTTGGTGGAACCAAAGATGATGTCATCCACATAAACTTGTACTAATAACAAGTCCTCCCCTACATGCTTGATGAAGAGAGTACTGTCGATCGTTCCTCGTACAAAACCATTCTTCAGAAGATGAGTCGCAAGCCGCTTATACCAAGCTCTAGGAGCTTGATGAAGACCATACAATGCCTTGTCCAGCTTGCAGACGTAGTTCGGATGAACAGAGTCTTCAAATCCAGGCGGCTGTTTGACATAGACCTCTTCAACCACTTGACCATACAGAAATGGACTCTTAACGTCAAGCTGGTAAACCCAAAATCCATTGAATGAAGCGTACGCCAGGAAAATGCGGATGGATTCAAAACGAGCAACCGGAGCAAATACTTCATCATAGTCCAAACCTTCAATTTGAGTTAAGCCCTGGACCACTAGACGTGCTTTGTTGCGAATTACCACGCCCCGATCATCCTTCTTCACACGATATACCCAACGAGTGCCAATAGGATGAACACCCTTGGGTAAAGGCACCAAAGTCCATACTTGCAGCTTGTTGAATTTTTAAAGCTCTTCCTGCATAGCCTCAACCCAGTATGGATCCTTTAACGCATCAGCTATCTTTTTCGGTTCTACTTGTGAGAGAAAGCATTCATCGATTTCTGAACCAAGACAAACAGGATCAGTGACGGTTCAGGAGACGATGTCAACATAGATTGTTCAGCAGCAGCAATCTGTCTTCTCGTTAAAACACCTTTGTTTAAATCACCAAGAATGGCATCAACTAGATGTGACACATTTATCCGAGAACTCGGAATTGCAGCCGGAACGATAATAGAATCAAGGTTTGTAGAGTCAGCTTCAAGTTCGAGTTGAAGTGCAGGAAAATCTTCAAGGTCAGATGCAGGTGATTGAACAAAATCCTCAAACATTTGTTCCTCATCATTTGTAGGATCAGGAACATTCTCATTAACGAGTGGAGGTGGAGTCTCACAAGTAGCAGCAGGAGCAGTTGCTGGTGTTCCTGTAGGTGGTGGAGGAATAGAGATGGGTGGTGTTTCAGAAGCGATGTCCAGCCCGTAAAGTAGTGTCACTATATCCTCTTCTTTATTCTCCTCAGGAATATTAAAAGAATAAAACAGTCTTTGATAGTATAACAAATATTCGGGTCCCTTCCCCTGAGGGTTGTCAGTGTAATGGAAAAAGGTGACTTCAAAATGTTCTTCCACACGCTTGGTCACTAAGTTATACACACGTTTGTTTGGTGAGTTATTAGAGAATCCTAGGAAGACACCTTCACAGGATTTCTCACCAAACTTAGCAATTCGTTCCTTGGTGTGCATAATAGTGCATAGGCAGCCGAACGGTTCAAGAAACTGTAGATTAGGCTTTCTGTTGTTGAACAATTCATAGGATGTCTTGTTCTTCTTCTTAACCATTAACACCCGATTCAGAACGTAGCAGGCCGTATTTACAGCTTCGGCCCAAAATGTGATTGGAAGCTTAGAGTCAGATAGCATTGTAGGTGCAGCCTCAATCAAAGTCCTATTCTTACGTTCTGCAACCCCATTTTGCTGTGGAGTCCTTGCGGCACTGAATTGGTGTTCAATACCATTGCTCAAACAGTACAGCTCTATAATCGAGTTCTTAAACTCTGTACCGTTATCACTCCTTATCTTCTTGATTCTCAACTCACAAAGATTTTGCAGTTTGTCGAATAGATAGATGAGAATCTCAGGCACTTCATCCTTGGTCTTCAGAAAATAAACCCAAGAAAACCGCGAATAATCATCCGTCACAACTAGGCAATACGAAGCTCCTCCCAAACTCTTCTTTCTGACTGGCCCGAATAGATCCATGTGAAGCAGCTCCAAGGGCTTCTCAGTTGAATTGGCCAGCTTTGGTCTGTGAGACTTCTTGTGTTGCTTTCCTTTCTGACAAGGGATGCAATGATCATTCAGTCCAAAGGATTGCTTATGGACACCTCGCACTAGATCATTCTTGATCAGATAGTTCATCTTGCGAAAGTGCAAGTGTCCCATACGCCTGTGCCATAATAACGATTCCTTCTCAGGAGCTTTAGATAGAAGACATGTGAGCTGTGTAGTTTCCACAGTCTTCATGTCAAGAATATACTTGTCTCGCTCCCGAGCTGCCCTCAGAAGCACCCATTCTTCAGGGATAACAAATCCCGGCTTCAAAATGCAACACTCAGTGTCTGTGAAAGTAGTAGTGTACTTTTTATCGCACACTTGAGAGACACTGAGAAGATTGTGTTGCAATTGTTCTACAAAATTCACCTTCTCAAAGCTTACCATTCCATTAGTAAGCGTACCCTGACCAGAAATAACTCCCCCTTTGTCACTAGCGAAGGCCACATATCCTCCATTGTAGGCATGAACCTCAGATAAAAGGGAAACATCACCGGTCATGTGCCGAGAACAACCGCTGTCGATATACCATTTACTATTCTTTACAGATTCAGGTTGCTGCGGCACCACAAACAAGGTAAATTAGTTAGAAATGGAGACCCAAGCCTTTATAGTCTTGGGTACTCCAGTAACATCATCAACAATGACCACATCAGTCAAAACTTTTTTTCAAAAAGTTTAGAATGTTTTACTGATGAGGTATTGTTGGATGTAGAATCTTTGCAAGATTCTTTAATCTTCCAAACCTGCTTCGGTTTGGATGCTTGCGAGTCAACAACTTTGAGCTTCAAATTTTGCAAAGTATTTTGCTCAACTTTGTTGACTTTGACAACTGGGACAGGAGTTTTTGAGCCTTTCATCGAAATAGACTTCTTTGAAGGATTCTTAAATTTTGAGGCTCGCGAAACCTGTTTCCCATAATGTTTCTTCGCAAGCACGGGACAAACATTTATCAAATGACCTTGCTTCTTGCAGTAGAAACAGGATCGATGCTCAACACTTGATTGAGATTGAGGAATAAACCGATGAGCTCGACCAAAAGAAGCATGTGTTGAACAGTCACATTTACGTGAGAATTCAGCAAGAGATGCTTTAAAAGAGTTTTTAGAAGATTTATTTAATATAGTTGTTTTAGAAACAATCTTCTTTTGAGGTTCAGCCATAGCTTTACCTTTTCTTTTTGTTATAGCCTGTTCATTTTGTTCGATAGTGATTATATGATTTTCAGGCTTGACGTTTTTCTTAACTGGTCGATACTCTTGATCAGTTATATCCTCAATTTCAATTTCCTCTTCAACAATACGAGGAAGCACAAAAAGAGTCTTTCCTAATTTAGGCTCAACTATATTTTCAGATTTAATAAGTTCAGTCTGATGAATCTTGGCCTTAATAGGTTTAACTTTCTCAACCTTTTGAGTCTTACTTGTTTCAGACTCACTAGCATTATCCCTAACAGGTATAGGTAAATAATCCTTAGGAGGTGGGACTTGATGAAAACCAAGTCCTGCCTTACTCTTAGTGTCAGTCCTCTGTGCCTGTAGGATTTCATCAAAGACTAGAGAGGATGTTGAAAAGTTTGAAAGCTTTTTCTTTAAATTTAGAACCTCAGTTTGAGATTCAACAAGTTCCCTTTTAACAGATGATAGCATGTCAACATAGGTACCAATTTCATCTTGTTGTTCAAAAATTTTAGCTTTTAGTTCCTTTTTCTCTTCCAAAACAGCTTTTAACTTTTGATCACTGGCCTTATCACTGTCATGTAACATACTATTTGTTTCAGTTAAATTTTCGATGACGGTGTTAAGGCGTGTGGTATCCTCTCTATACCTGTTTAGCTGGTTAGTTAATTTAACACATGATACACAAGATAATGGTTCATCATGTACCTCATGCACTTCAACCATCAGTGCCCGTTCTGAATCATCTTCATCTGGGTCAGACCATTCCCAAGCATTGTTGGAAAGCAGTAGCGCAGCGGAAACCATCGCCTTTTCGTCAGATTTGGTCTTCTCAGATGAATTGGACTGAGAGGGCTTGGATAAACCGGAAGGTGGATTCTTCTTTCGGTCACATTCACGAGCAAAGTGTCCATAGTTGTGACACTGGTAGCATTTCACCTTGCTCTTATTGAATCCAAGACCCTTCTCTTCCGGATCAGTGACATTCTTCCTCCCAGTCTTCTTTAAGAAATTCTTGACGCGTCTTGTGAGCATAGTCATGCTCCACTTTAAGTCCATTCGTTCAAGCTCTTCTTGATCAATTTGACTGAAATCTTCGTCAGTCATATTCACGGTGCTGTTCTTGTTGGATAGGAAGTCATCATAAGCTGACAAGAAAGTTGTGAAGACAGCTGCATGTTCTTCAGCAACTGCAGGAGATGCTCCTTTAAAGTTGGAGTAAGCACCACCCCCACTAGAAGAGTTGGTGGTAGTATATCCAAAACCAGTAGATGTATATTGAGCACCAGAACCCCTAGAAAAGAATGCAGCCCCAGCAGCTTGAGTTGCTGCAGCAGGAACATCCACACCATATAACATAGGATTCTGAATATGTGCAGTAGCCTTGGTCTCCTTTTTCTGCATATCCAGGAGATCAGCAGCAATTTGTCCGATCAGATCATCGAGCTCCATATCCATTATATCCTCGTCTTTTTCCATCAGCAGCACTCGAGTATTCCACTTCTTGGGTAAGGAACCCAAAAGCTTCTTGTTTACATCGGTTTTGTCAAGATTTACACCACCCTCGACTAATTCATTTACGAGCTGGGAGTATCTATTACACATATCCTCCAGAGACTCAGTAGGTAACATGTCAAAGACCTCAAACTGTTTCTTAACGAGATCCAGTTTGTTTCGCTTGTACTGGTCACTACCACCACATTTCTTTTCGAACCCCTTCCATAGATCATAAGCGGTCTTGTGATGGCGTAGTTGTCTCAATATTTGTTGAGGTAAAGCCAGGGTAATTGCAGAATATGTTTTTCGTTCAGTATCGAAGGCCTTACGTTCTTCAGGAGTCATTGATTTAATGGACTTTTCAGGAATAGGTCCATTAAATATACCAGTTCGAACAGGGCGTTCATATCGTTCCTCTAAATAGATCAGCATCTCAGCATCGTTGAACGATACAAACGCTTCAAACCGCTGACGCCAGTCTAAATATTTCATACCAGTAGTGTACATCGGTGGTTTGTTCGTAGAACCCACCTCACTATTGTGCTTTAACATTGCCCCAACCTATTGAAGTGATGTTGATGTAGAAGTAGACATGGTAATGGGCTCGAGAGACTTTCCAAAAATTCTGAAAACTGAATAATGCGACACTAATGTTGTGTCGCAGAAGTTATGTCTCAAGAGGACTAGAAGCGACACAGATGTTATGTCGCAAGAGAACTAGAAGCGACACAGTTGTTATGTCGCAGAACTATGTCGCAGGATTAAGGTCGCAAGAAACTTATGTCGCAACACTATGTCGCTGGATTAAGGTCGCTGAAACCCTATAGCGACACAATATTATGTCGCAACCTTGTGTCGCAGAAACGGCGCTGTCAGTGCGAAAAACCTCAAAAACGAAAATTTTCGAAACCTAAACGTTTTTTATCGAAAAATCTTGTACAAACAGAGATTTTTAGGTTCAAAAACACCAAAACTTCAGCTCCAAAATACCTACAATGAAGATCTAACACCAAAACAAATGTTAAATAATCAAAATAAGTATTTAATACTTACCCAAATGATTTGATACCACCAATAATCAAAGATTGTGGCTCTGATACCAATTGTGGATCCCAATCTTGAATCTTTTAATCAAATCGCATGGAGGAGACAATCACAAGAATATAAAGTTTAGACAATGAAGAACAAAAGGAATAAAACTTTATATTTCTATACTCAAGGTATTCTCTCAAAGATGTAGCACCCAAAATACAGAGAATAAAGAGTGTGTCAAAAGTCTTTTTCTAAAAATCTCTAACTTTGATATTTATACTAAACAAACTGGCCGTTCTGCGACACAAGCCTTGTGTCGCAGAGATCATATTTGCGACACAGTGCCTGTGTCGCAACTACAACTAATGCGACACAAGCCTTGTGTCCCAGTACACAGAAAATGTAATTTTCACTAAGTCTATTTCATTTACAGACACAGTACAGACTAGACCAACTCACAGACACTCTAAGATGCATCAACAAAGAAATGCTGTCGAGGTGGAGACTGATGGTGTAGCTTGAGATTGAGGTGGTGCGGTAGCTGGTGGTGGTGCCGGGGTAGGTGCGGTGGTTGGTGGGGTGGTGGTGGTTGTGGTTGGTGGTGGAACGGTTGTTGTGGGTGGTAGAACGGTTGAGACTAGGGGTTCAACATGTGCCCCGATGACAACTCCACTAAGACGTCTTCTTTTGGGCGCCCTAGTTAGGGGAGGAATGTCATCATCATCGGAATCATCATCACCTTCATCCCGAAGGACAAAGTCTTCATCATCATTAACTTTTCTTTTACCCTTATCCTTCGTAGAGCACGCACCGGAGCGAATCCCAACGACTCACGACCCATAGACCCCCAAAGTTGGACGGTCATCACTATCCGGGTCACACTCGGTCTCCTCCGCATCTCACTCTAAGCTTCGGACAACATCATTGAGAGATCACATCTCTTCATCAGCACCTCCATCATAGTTATCGATCTCATTGAAAACTTCCTCAAAGTCAAGCTGAGGACCAGTGACAAACGCATCCTCTTGAGCCCTGACAGGGGTGCCAACACCGCTCTAACAGACTCAGCAATATCATAAACAATCATGTCGCCCTGTTGGGGATGCTCTATCTGGTGTAGAATCTCCTCAACTACCTCTTGCTGTGGCTCGGCAGCAGCCACTAGAGGTTGTGCTTGGACAGAAGCTTGTACAGCAACGTCAACAGCTGCCTGGGCCTGTGGCCCGTCCCACCACCCATCATTCGGTGGGGCTACATAATTTGCATTAATAATTGCCCCAAACAGTGCAGTGGCGTGAGGTCTATTGGCAGCTTGGCGTCTACTGTTGTGACTCAGACAATGCATGAATATCTTTTTATCAACGGAGGACAAATACACGATTGGGTCAACAGCTGGTAGATCTGGTATTAACCCATTTATAATCATCATCACAAACCTCGAGTATAGAATGAACCGGTCATCAAAAAAGAACTGTGAAAAGCAGAAAGGCTTGTTGTAAACCAATGAAACCATGTAAGATTGCATTTTATGGTTCATGGTGTCAAACCCAGCCTTCTTTGGTCCGAACGAGACCAACAGCACGTGCATCAGATATCTCCACTGACCATAGAGATAACTCTTGGTGAACTAGATGTGGGTGACATCCCCAAGATAACCCATGCGCTGAAAAGCGCCAGCTCGCATCTCGAGTGGGAAGGAGGTCGGCCATTCTCCTGAGCCTCCATACCCAATTGAAGAATTACCCGAAGGTAAGCAGCTATAAACTCGATGTTTATACCATATACCGTGGTCCTGATGACCGGAGGGTTAGGTCGACAATCATATACCGCATTCGCCCAGAATTGACGGAGATAAACGATCCTCAACGTCGGCGAATGGGTCAGAGCATAGAAAACCTGCGAACGCATCACAAACTCCAGAATGCCTCGATATTTTTCTGTGGCTGGATCCTCAAGATCAAAAGATATCGCCAAATTTTGCTTGTTGTGGAATTGCCTTACTTGATCAGCCATTCCTGCAAAATAGACAAAACACACCAAAGATATACAATAACAAAGTTAAATATGCAAGTTAATCATTCTATAACCTGATAATGAGGTTCATACTATGAAATTAAGGTATATTACTTTATTACTGAAAACCATTTTTCAAACCCAAGTAGGTTCGTACGAACTTACCACAGTGACAAGGTTCATACGAACACGAACTTGTAAGTTCGAACGTATGAACAACTTTATCAAATTTTGAAATTCTTGGATCAAAAACATGATCAAGCAGTCAAAATGGGTGTGCCATGAGGCGTTTAGATGAAAGGAACAAGCAACAACGATTTTTAACCATAAACACATATATAATTTTAATTTATCCTTAGTTTTAATACAAACCTAGAAAAATCCTAATTACTAGGTGTTTAACGGATGAAAGTATGAATGGATAAGTTACTTAGATTTGTGATGTGATGGTGATGATGTTTCACGGATCAAAATAGCCTAACACGGATCAAATGGTGATTTTAAATTTGAAAGGTAGGACCCCTTGTGATCTTAAGAACACGAGGTAATCAAGTGTATTAGAGTGTGAAATCCTCTAATAAACAATACGCTAACAAAAGAGTAATACAAATACGTTTAGAACACAAACAAAGGTTTATTTAATATGAACTTGTATTATATTCAAACTAAGACAATATTACAATATGTATTCGAACTTAGCTCCTAGAAACTCTATTAAAAACTTACACTTACAATATTTTTGGACTTGGTATTTATAAGCAGCTAAGTTTGTACCTACTACTAAGTTCGTACGAACCTACAAAAAACACAATTAAAACGAAGGTTAATAATTACAATGATTAACTACTAAGACTAATTACAAACTAGACGTTGTTGTAACACAATATGCACCAACAAATGGTATTCTTGTTTCTTGGTCTAGTTTCCTCTATGTTAAGATATACTAACTCTAATTGGTTTAATTTCTAAGTGGATACATGGAGGCTTATCAATACAACGTCTAAAGAATTTGTAGATAAAGTCTTAGTCTACTCTTTTGCTTCCTGATCTAATACTTTCCAAATTTTGAAATCAATCAAATCCCCTTACACACAAATACACAATCAAATCCTTTTATATTTCAAGAAATATACTTTTGTACATGTGTAGTGACTAGACTGGACTGGGGTTAGAGGCAAACAAATCTAAAATCAAACAAGAGGTGACAGGTCTGTACTTTCGTACAACAAAGTGACGTAGTTTGACTAGAGACCTTGAAAACGGTATTCTTGTTTCGCGATCCAGTTTGCTCTATTTTAAGATATACTAATTGAATCTAGGTCAGCATGTTTCAAGATGTAGCAGAAGAAACAGTCAGTAAATCCCCGAGATGGATTGCTTACGTCAATCCAATAACATGTATTATGATACAGTCTATCACCTAAGAATTAAGACTTAATGTCATACATCAAAATAGAGATAGCACACAATAATCGTCTTAATTAAGGTTGTATGTATGTAGTTGAAAACCATTATGTTGCATGCCTACCAATACATCGTATGATGAAGCTATTAGTTACGTTCATGTTTAAGGTACATTTTACTGTGTATGTACTACATCTAAAATCCATACATATAATAATGTTCTAGGCATGGGTAATGTTTTCATCATTTCTTCGTGTCATTACAGTGACACTCAAATTTTTTATAGTTTTTCAAACTTACTAAGAATACAAAAAAATATAGATAGATAAAAGTTCTTAAGGGAAATACGTTACTCAAGAATTATCATTCCAGCGATTTGGACTAACAACTCAAAACGTGATTTATCAAAAACCTTAGCATAATGGTCAGCTAGATTATCATCTGAGGAATTTATCATCCCATATTTGATTTTGTCTCCCCCTCAGTTGCTACATCTTCTGCTGAACTTGTAGCCTCTGAAGAATTTGCCTCTCCCCAATCATGTGCCTTGCGCAATCGCTATCAACATACCATCAGTTAATAGCTATTCTGGTCAACTCCTACACATGCACATAAATAAAAAAGATTAGTATTACGGGGGACCCAAGCCACCACGGACTTGGGTTGGCCATTCTCATCAACAAATGTAAATTCCATCAGATATCCATCTCTCTTATCAACTGACTTGGATACTTTGGAATTCTCAAGTGTTTGTGAATGGGGAGTATAACCACTAGGCCTTTTATTCGGAGACTTTTAGAAAAGTCTTTGATTGACTGACCTTTGGTTTGAAGCAGATCTAACCCTAGATAGTTATAATTCGAATTCTGAAAATTCCTATTACTACTACCCCGGTTAGAAAAAAAAAATTAGGGGTTTGACGACGTTGTGGAGTTTTCGACCTAATGGATTTTCTGGTTGAGCTTGCTGTTACAGGAGTTGTGCTCCTAGGACTATCATTTGTCAAAAACTTCACTAATGTCTTACTTGAATACACACTTGCTATATGTCCCTTTTTATGGTACACGAAGAACAAATGTTTCTCCCAGGCTTTCTTATGAGCCTTGATATTCGTTTGGTGTTCCATTTTGTGTGGAGTCAGAGATAAGCCCTGTTTTGTTTGTTTACCTTTTTCATTATTATTTTTAACCACTTCTATTTTAGGTTGAACAAACTCAACTTTAGTTTTTGACTCCTCATTTTGTAAATTGAGTTCCATCACACCACCATTGACAAAAGACATTTTCTTTTTAAATTTTTGTGGAGATGTCGTGGAAGTCTCAGTTGTTACTGACTCTGTTTTAGGACTTGACTCTCCTTTTGTACCTGACTCAACTCTCTCTGATTTGGTTGATATATTTATGTTTACCATCTCAGAGACTGCTGTAGAATTAGTAGAGTCATTGTATCCCATTCCATGATGATCTTTCGACTATTTTTGAACACTTAGCAGATTATCTAAGGTCTCAACTAAAAATCTTCTTAGTTCAATTTTCCTATTAAGATCAGCAATTCTAACCCTAGCATCTGCTAATTCCTTTTCTTTATCAGAAGATTGTCTAGTTAAATCTGAGACATGTTCACGAGCTAAATCAATTATTTGACTCAACTCGTTGACTCAATCTTTTAAAGTGATTAAATCATTTGCATCAGATTTAGCTTTAATAACAAACTCAGAGTTTCTTTGTTTTAATATTGTGTTTTCCTCTTTTAATGTATTTAGCTGAGATGTCATCAAGTTTGATGACCTCTATTAGTTTCTCAGCCTACTCTGCAATGTTAGTACATAACACACAAGCATTAACTACATAATCTAAGTTTAAAAGTACATTGTGCTTCTCAGCATCCAAGTTGGCCATATATGCTATAAAGTCTTTTGTACTCATAGTATCAGTTGACTCCAACTTTAAAACCTGGTCTCTGAAGTAGGTACCTCCCTCTCAGTCTTCTGTTCTTCAACCTCCTCAGTATCACTCTTGACCTTTCCATCACTCTTCTCCATCTATTAAGGCCATAAACGCCTGAGGTTCTTCTGCATGTGTATTCCAATCATATGTTCCATTTAGAGCTTTAGCCCTAATCTCCTTGATCTGTGCTTTATCATCAAATCTCTTCTCCACAGCTAACCAAAGCTCTCTAGAAGTGTTGTATCATTTGAATGTATGCTTAATTTCTTAAGGAAGACACATAGTAATAGCAGATAACGCTTTGTTCTCTGCTTCGTACATTCTTTTATCCGCCTCCTTTATCATTGAGTACGGATATAATTTGAGTTTCCCTGTAACATCCTGAAAATAGTTAAAAAAATTTAAGTTTAAGAGAATTGGTGGTGAGCTGCGACACTATGATAGTGTCGCAGGTAGCGACTTTACGAGCCCTGCGACACTCAGGTTAGTGTCGCAGAACGGGGCTAAGTGAAATAAATTGAGGAGTTTAAGTGTAAATTACGATGTATATATATATATATATGAATTTCGTCTAAACATTTCCAGAAACATTTTAGCAAACTTCTGAGTCGGTTTTAGAGAGAGAAAGCGAAGGAAGAGAGAGAGAAAATGAGAATCAAGTATAAGAACTTAAAATTGAAGCAATTGAATCGTAATTCGAGGTAAGAATTCAATTATTTGATGTTATAAACAATATTACGTGATCTGAACGGATTGGAACGAATTAATTTGAGTAAAACATGTATGATTTATGGGAATTTCGGATTTGGGTTCTGGTCTGTTCGTCGTCCGACTTTAATGGTAGTGTCACACTAGACCGACTTCAGGCTACGACCTTAATGATAGTGTCGCAGAGTGCGACTTTGAGGTGTTGCGACCTTAATGATAGTGTCGCAGGATCTGTTCTGTGACACTAATGATAGTGTCGCATGAGGTGTTGTGTCAACTTTAAAGAAGTGTCGCTAAATTTATAAAAGAGTTAATTATTTTATATGTGGTGTACAGACCGGTGTTCCATACGTGATAATCGAGGATACTCAACCACATAATTCTCGAGGTAAGTAATAGGAGGATATAAATTGAATGAGAATATCCCGATTGAAGGAGTACTTGAGTGTACTGTATTAATTCAGCGATTAAAGTGTTATTATTGACCCTCTTTATGTTGTGTGATCATAAATGGCTTAGCAGTGTTATTATTAGCCCTCTTTATGCTGAGTGATCATAAATGGCTTAGTAGTGTTATTATTAGCCCTCATTATGCTGAGTGATCATAAATGGCTTAGCACTGTTATTATTGGCCCTCTTTATGTTGAGTGATCATAAATGGCTTAGCAGTGTTATTATTAGCCCTCTTTATGCTGAGTGATCATAAAAGGCTTAACATTGTGATTGTGGACCCTATCTAGGCAAAGTGATTACAAATGACCATTTTATTTTATAAGATTTTTATCTTAATTTGTGATATGATTCTGTCACTTACTAAGCCGATGTGCTTACCCATGTCGTTGTTGCTGTTTTAATACATGTGGGTCGAGTAAGGGAAAGAGGGTCTTAGGAAGGAGCCACAACGCGAATAGTGGTGTGCTTACTATTGTTGGTAGTAGGTGTTTACTCCCGTTAAATCATGCTTGGATATTGAGGGAGTCTTTTGAAAAAGGAAAGCTCATGTTTGATATATTTGTAAACAGTGTGTTGTTTAAAAATATGTAAATAAGTGTTGTTTATATTGTTGAATTGAGTGTTGAATAAAAAATATAAATAAAAAATGTGGGTTTAACTAGTTGGTATCAGAGCATTGGTTTAAGGGATTCGGGTATTCACCACTAGTGCGTACTCGGACTTAGACCACGATTGTGTATATGACTGTGGGCATTATAAAGAGTTATATGCATGAATATACATGGGTTATGTGTTATGTGAACTGAAACTTAGAAACCGAGATGTTAGAGGATGACTGTAGAGACACATAATCGTGATGTGATAACTCGTACGTCTGGCCAACGTAATAGTTATCAGATGACTTATGTAAATCTACAGAAGACACCTAGTGTCGAGGGGACTTAGTTGAGATTGAAATGTTAAGTAAATGTTGTATGAGATACAATGACGTTTAGCTGTGAAAAACTTTACTGAAATTTGATTGACCGAGTTATATGAAAATGTTGGATCGAATCTAGTGATTGGACGTGAATTAATTGAAATCCGAATGTATATATGTGCATGTATATGTAAGTATATGAAAGTGTAATCAAATGATTGTATATTGCTATTAAGAATCAATTACAAACTCTCAATCTCTCTCTGAATATAATATACAAACGCACACACAATTTGTCTCTAGTTCAGCAACATACAAATGAAAATCTGAGTTCTGTATTTATACTGCCTTTGTACCTGCGACTTAGTGACTGCGACTTTGTTTGTGACTTCGACTTTATTCTTAAAGTCGCATTTCGTGTTATAGCGACACTATCTTAGTGTCGCACTTAGTGTCGCAGGACTAGTTTACACTTACAAATGCAAATCCTATTTTTATATCTAACAGAAAACTTCAGTACAAAGAGAAAAGAGTTAAAAGAGTAAAGATGTCTTGTGATCAGGAAATTAATTCGGGAGGTGGCTCTAGTAGATAGAGCCCCCAAGTGAATATAGAAGAGACATCGATAGAAGAGATGAGAAATGTTATTGTTGAAGAAGTGGCGAAAGCCCAAGAAAAGTCTCTTGCTTTTCTGTTGGGCCATATTACTGCCAATATTAAAGAGGTAGTAGCAGAAGAGATTCAAAACAGAATAACAGATAAAGAGGAAGAAAAAGAAGAAAGAAAAAGGTTCAACTACAAAGAGTTTTCAATGTGTAATCTTCCCAAGTATTTTGGGAAAACTTATCCCATCAAGTGTCATAGATGGGTATCTGAAGTGGAAAGTGCATTTGATATTTCTGATGCCCGAATCGTTTAAAAGTGAAGTTTGGATCGAGCCTGCTGAAAGGAAGGGCTAAAGAGTGGTGGGACGTTCAACGTCAAACTAAAGGGGTGGAAACTATTAATAATATGAGTTGGGAGGAATTTTAAAAGGTGTTTGAGACAATCTTTTCACCAAATGCTGAACTGACAAAGATTCGAAGAGAATTTTTATATATGAGGCAAACCACAGAGACTTTGAATGAGGTGGCAGGAAAATTTCTGGATAGGGCACGTTTTTGCCCTGAATTTATGGAAGATCAGCGGAGGCTGATGAATTTATTTCATGAAATATTGAAAAAGAGTATACGACAATTTCTTGATCCAGATCGTTGGAATAGTTTTGAAGACTTCGTGAATGAAGCCAAAAAGCGGGGGATTGAAATTAACAAGGACAATGATGAGTCGTCCAAACGTAAAGCTGAACAATCTGGAGGCCCTTTAAAAAGATTTAGGCCGGAAATTGTTAAAAGGGAAGAAAGGCGCGAAGTGCCAAAATGTAAAAAGTGTCATAAGAGGCATTTTGGAGAGTGTTGGGCCGGAAAGAAAATGTGTTTTCGGTGCGGAAAAGAAGGCCATTTTGGAAGAGAATGCCCTGAATCTGTTCGCGTGTGTTTTAATTGTTACAAACCAGGACATATAAAGTCTGAATGTCCAAAGTTGAAGGCGCAACCTTTAACGATTGCCCGGGGGCAACCTGTGAGAACGGGAACAAGTGATCAAGTAAGGCCAAGAGGCCGATCTTTCCAAATGACGGCAGAGGAAGCTAGAAATGCTCCGGATGTTTTAACGGGTACCTTTCTTGTAAACTTAATACCCGCATATGTTTTATTTGATTCAGGAGCGTCCGGGTCTTTTGTGTCTGAGACCTTTAGCCAAAATTTTAAGGTTCCATTAAGTAAGCTTGATGCCCCCTTAGATGTTGAGGTGGCTAATGATAGAGTTATTCATGTGACCAAAGTGTACCGTGGCTGTAAATTTGAAGTTTGTGGGAAGAATTTTGTAATTGACTTGATCCCTTTGAGAATAGGAGAATTTAATGTGGTAGTGAGTATGGATTGGCTTGGAAATTATAGGGCCATTATACAATGTGAAAAGAAGATTATTCGTGTTACAACGTTATGTGGAGAAGTGATTGAGATCTACGGAGAGAACCCTAGATCATCGTTATCTTTATGTACGTATGCTCGGGCTAAGAAATATTTAGAGCATGGTTGCAAAGCATTCTTGGCGCATATTGTTGATTTACAGAAAGATGAAGTAAGGATAGCTAATATTCCTGTTATAAGAGAATTTCCTGACGTCTCCATACACATCCACAAGCAACACTTCAATGTAATCTTTCTTACGAGTAGGATCAAGCATTGAAGCAACAAGTGTTAGCATATTAAATTTGTCAATGCTTCCATAATACTTGTCATACTTGCTCTTCATCATTTTCGCCATCTCAAGAAGATCTGTATCAAGAACACTGGTCACACAGTTACTCAAAATAGAATCAATTGAAGTGATATCATCCAAAAAATTGGTTGATGTGACATAATTAGTCCCTGAAACTTTCATAGTTAGTTCATATAAATGTTGTAGAAACTTAGCCAATCTCCTAACATTGGCCCAATCAGATGTTGTAGGCACCCCAGTCTTCTCCTCTAAATCCTCTCTATAATGCCGATCCTCACTATCATATCTAGCAAATGCCCTTTCATAATTTTGAGCAATTTCCAACATTGAATAAGTCGAATTCCAGCGTGTTGGGACGTCTAGAATCAAATTCTTAGGGCTTTGACACTTTTCAATTTCAGCAAACTCTTTAAATTTATTCAACCTTTGAGGAGATTGACGGATATACTTAACAACAGCCCTAACACAATCAACAGATTTCCCAATATGACTTACCCCGTCTTGCACAATTAAATTTATAACATGTGCAATGCATCTCACATGCAGCCATTTCGCTTCCAAAACACATGTCCCCCAACTCATAAGCTTACCTTCTAAATACGCTACAGCAACATCATTAGAGGTAGCATTATCAACAGTAATAGTGAAAACTTTAGACTCAATCCCCCACTTTAGCAAACACTTCTCAACTGCTTTTCCAACATCAACACCTCGATGACTAGAAATCGGGCAAAAGTTCAACACTTTTTTTCTTAATTTCCAGTCATTATCAACAAAATGAGCAGTAAGGCTCATGTAGTTGATTCTTTGGAGCGAGGTCCATGTATCAGTTGTCAAGCATATACGACCAACATTACCTTTCAGCAGTGCACAAACCTTCTTCTTTTCTTCAAGATACAATTGGTAGCAGTCTCGTGCCATGGTGATCTTAGAAAGAATACGGAATGACGGTTGGCAAACATTCATAAAATGTTTGAAACCCTTCCGCTCAACAAATTTAAAGGGCAACTCATCAACGACTACCATGTATGCCAACGCCTTCCTTATCAATTGCTGATCAAATTTCCAAGCGACCATCTTCCTATCAGCAACACCTTCATCTCCCTGTTGAATGGTTATATTTGTTTGACCATTCGACTTATTTTCAGGATTATCTTCGCAGTGTTTAAGATGATTCCGTAAGGTACTAGTGCCATGAACTTTAGTATCAGAAAAATACTCCTTGGGACAGTACTTGCACTTACTTTTGTGCTCCCCGTTGCTGTTAACGAACGAGTCATAGTGATCCCACACTTTAGAGCGCTTGCGGCTAGCTCTTGGTTTCTTTTGTGTGTCACCTACGTTGCTTTCCAGCTCCACATCAACCACATTGCCAGCATCCATTTGATTTTCTTGAGACATCTAGTAACAAACAGACAACAGTAAATGATTTTAAAACATATTAGCAAAAAATTAGCAACAATTAGAATGGATCATATCAACATGAAAAGGCATATTGGCAAAGTCAGTCACATCTCAAGCATAAGTTTAATGAACATAGTATGAGTATTACTGATTAGTGCAACAATCATGAATTTGAAGAAAAAAAAATGATATTGTTTATTTCTTTAATGAACAAAGTGGTCTAACAAGCAAATTTAAATAGTCATTTACTATTAATAGTGCAATACAAGAAGTCACATGAAAATATTATCAACATAACTAAAGGTTTTATATAAACTTTTTATTTTATTATAGAATGTTCTTAAGCAAGTTATGCAATACACCCATACTAACTGTATAAAAACTAGTGCATACACTTCAAGCATTTCAAGGTTTTTGTCTACTATTTTAAAATTACTAACATATAGGCAAATAAAATATAAGTTAAAACTTAAAAATGTTTAGATGTAGTTGGATAATAATAGTAGAACTAGTTGTTGTGTTACTAAAGAAGATTTAAGGAAGTAAATCAAACATACTAGAACAAATAAACTACCCTTTATCATTGTTTAAGAAATAAAAAATGCATAAGAGTAATTGCTACGTATGTGTAAAGACCAGACCATCCAACTTCTTTATTATTAGCTATTATCATTGGATTTTTAGTTGATAAAATTACATATAGATATGAACTTACACAGTTTGAAACATAAATTGTCTTAAACCCTAAATAAAAAAATAGAAAAGTGAAAAACATACCTCTTATGAATGAAACCCAAAACCAGAAAGATGAGACTAAAAACAATCGATTGATAATTATTGAATTGTGAATCAATGAGTACTGGCACCCCATTTATATAGAGTCACAAACCCGATCAAAATTAGGAATCGCGTGATTAGTGGGGTTAACGGATGATTTTGTTCATGTAGATGGAAGGGAATGAATGGATTTCAATATTTGAGGAAGGGATTCATATTGATTTTTGACGTTCAAATCTCACGACCAATTTTAGTTCCCCATTCTAAATTTATTATACGGAATATATGAAAGATGCCTTAAATGACTAATCGGGTATCGGGTGGGGCCCAAAGTCAAATTATGAAATCCAAATCCAGACCATACACCGATTTTATATTTTGGTTAGGCCCATTTAACCGACCCAAACCCAAATAACCCAAAACCAATTAACCCATACTCATTTGGATCGGGTGGTTTTTCGGGTCAATCCAAACAATGAACACCCCTAGTCTGAGCAGGTGGTATTAGAGCCTGTGGTTACTGAGCGAGTGATTGTTGAGCAGGTTTGTCTATATTTGAAAGTTTGTGATTATTTTGAATTGTTTTGAATCTTGTGAGACTTAATATGGATTTTTTATTGAGCAGGTGGTAGTAGAGCAGGCCCAGGCCCAGTCGAAGATTAAAGAGCATGTTCAGCCGATGGCAGATAGTAACAAGAAGAAGAAGAAGAGGAAGGGGAAGTCGGACCAGTCGACGATTAAAGATGATATGATTGTGGATCTGGTAGCGACTTTCGAGGATCCGGATTCCGGTCGTCTTATCTCCCTGCCCCCACAGCCCGCTGATAGCGCGGTTATAGCAGGACCATCCACCGTGCGGGAATTATATACTAGTGGTGGTGAGGTTCGTTGTTATTTTATCTGCCAGGGACCGAGTTTTATTGATGTGTATTTAACTAATTTAATTTAGTTTATTTGGTTTTACTAATCGGTTTATTGTTTGCAGCATATTGATGGTTGGGGCCTCCTTTTAATGTGGTGGAAATTTAGGTTGTGGACACGTCCCACTCAGATTACCCGGTGGTTAAATTGGACGATTATGCGTGTAGCGTTTATCGATATTTTAAAATGTTTCAAAACCTACAAGGTCGATATGAAGAAGCGGAAGGAGATGAAGAAGTTGAAGAAGCAGGGTGGCGAGGTGGAGTGCGTAGGCGATATAGGCCCAGATTATAAGTATTGTATGGGATATGCCGATGGCACTCGGGCTCCATACTACGCATGGTGGGATTGCGAGAAAGTAAGTAACGTTAAATTTTATCGGATATAATGGATGATTTGATATGAAATATCAATATAATTTTCGGCGATATGCAGGTACTAATTCCAGTTCACATGAGGGATCATAGTCACTGGATATTATTAGTGTTAGATCTTCGTATTTGGGACGTGGTGGTATATGATAGCCTTACTGGACTATGTAAGGAGAAGGAGCGTCTGGTGATTGTGGAAGAGTTTGGTGATTACATTTTGCCGTTTTTGGATGCCATTGGGTACTCGAAACATTTTGATAATGGCAAATGTCCGTATAAGAGTGATACTTTAGAGTTGGGGGTAGATATGGGGATTGATGTGCCTCAGCAATCAGGGGGTCTAGGGGATTGCGGTGTTTGGGTTTGCAAGAACATGGAGGCAGTGATTCATAAGGAGAGTTGTGCGATGACTGGGTCGACACAGCAAATTGCCTGGGAGTACAGAAAACGGATGATGGAGACTTTCTTCCGGGCACGTTTTGATTGGCAGGCGCCATTACCACCTTCTGCTCCATAGACTTGTACTTTATAGACTTGTACTTTGTATTATAATACATTCTATTGATTAGTGGTTGAATGTTTTATATTATGTTTCTTTTGTTCAGTTTTAAAACCACAACAAATTAATAAACACAATGATAATTTCAGAAAGTAAAAACATTACAACAAAATATATAAAAACCATTAAAAACATTTTATTAATTAAACACATTACAACACAATACAAACCATGATGAAACACTCTAATCATGGTTAACAACTAGAACATACATTTTATTGAACTGAAGTACAGAAAACAATAAAACACTACATGTTTAAAACATGTTCACCAATTGGTGGATACGAAGGTTCGTATGAAGGCGTAGTATCAACGGATAGTTGGCGAAAAATCTTTGTCAACCGTAAGGCATCGGATTATTGGTGTAAGTAACAGCATGTTGCATTATTGATGCTATCACAAAACCTATATCAAATTTGATATTGTTCTTGATCCAATAAACCATGAGAGCCTCAATGGCATACACAATATGTGGATCTGTAGAACGACAACATATATTGTAACGAACAATATCAAACATTGTTCTCAACTCTGGTTGTAGATCAAATACCTCAATTTTTCCACGTGACTTACATTTACTTCGACTTCCTTCGATGCAAATATCATCAACTAACTTATGGGGATGAATAATTCTAAGACTAATGTATCCTAGCTCTTTTTGTGAGCAATAGAATTGAACTCCTTCAATTGGGAGTTCCAAACACATAGTGAAAGTGGAAAGACTCCACTGAATGGGTTGTCCGTTTAGTTTGAACTAGATAGTTTTTAACGGTGGTCAAAACGAAAGTTTGAATAGAATTCTTCAACACGGATTGGATAGATTCGATCAAGAAGGTTGATTAGACTACCCAATGAGTTTTGCTCGAATTTCTGAATAACTGAATATGAAATGATGCTAGATTAATCGACGATTCTTCCCTCTTCAATGTTTCGATTGCTCATGTTGCAGTAGTGAAATGGAAATCAAATGAGGAGGTGGGTGAATGATGAACTGGTGGAACTCGTTTTATTGACAAAATCTTATCCGACAAAAATCAAGAAAATCTTATCAACAATCAGAAAATCTTATCTTCAAAAAATCTAATCTTATCTGTCTTGGCATTTGCGTTTGCGTTTTGCGTTTGCGTCTACAAAATATTCTAGAAAATCTTATCTTAATAAATTCTTATCCGACAAAAATATGAAAAATCTTATCCGGGTTGATTTTTGTCGGATAAGATTTTTACCTTATCCGACAAAAATCTAGAAAATCTTATCCGGGTTGATTTTTGTCGGATAAGATTTTTACCTTATCCGACAAAAATCTAGAAAATCTTATCAAGTATGAGGAAATCTTATCTGTGTTCGCATTTGCGTTTGCGTATTGCGTTTGCGTTTTGCGTTTGTGTCTCATAGGATAACATTTCCTATCCGAAAGGACATTTCGGATAAGATTTTTTTAATTCTATAGATTTCACTCGGATAAGATTGTTACCTTTAAAACATCCGATTTTGATCAGTTTATTTCACACCAAATTCATCAAATTCTCTCAATCTTCAATATCATCATTTCATATGTTATCAGAAAGGTACGAATCAAAATCTTTCAACTTCTTATTTACTTTGTTTTCTTCAAAAAATGAGTCAATTCTCTGATAAGTTTAAGGTTTATATTTGTGCTAGAGGTCGTTTTGAAATTATTAACAACATGCCAATGTATTTACCAATAGATTGTTATAGAGTGCCTTTAAAACTTCCTATTGCACAAGAAAAACCATTGAATCGCAGAGTTTTATCAAAAAATGTTTAAAAAAAATTAGGTTTACCACTTGAGTCATCAATTTGTATGAAGTATAAGGTTGATCATTATATTATTGATATAACTGATGATGTTGAAGATTTCGGAGAGTTTTTGACCCATGCAATTAATAATGCTCCAATAGAGATTTACATTGTTGATAATGTAACAAATGTTTCGAGTGGTGGTAGCAATCAACCTACTAGTAGCAGTAGTGCTGGTTTTCAAGAACATTTTCAACAACTACAAACTCACGAATATAACCAACCACCTAACTATCAAGTACATCCACAATTTCCGTTTCCTAACCAAACACAACCACAATATCAATTTCATTATCATGCTGCCCCACAATATCCATCAACAACCACACAATACTCATCAAATCCCCAACATCAGGATGTTCCATATATTGTTGAACTTCCCTCAGATGATGCTCATTATGATGAAGAGAATGTCAATCCACGTGAACCATTTGACTATCCGTTTGATAATCATGTTGATTGTGATAATGATGGCCACTCGGATGAGGAGGAGGAGGAGGAGGAAGGAGATAAAAGAGATACAACCAAGGGACCAACATCAACGAAGAATATATTCTGGAATATGCCACCCCTGTTAAGTGATAACCTTCCAGAAAGTAAAAAACGTCCGGTTACAATGTATGAAACCTCTTCAAGGGTTCAAATTGGACAAACATTTTAAACTAAAGAGGAGTTTCTTCTTCAATTGCATACCAAGTGTCTTGAAGAAAGTTTTCAGATTAAGCCAAAAAAGTCGGACAAGACAAGGTATACAACAACATGTATATTGCCTAGTTGTGAATGGAAGGTAACTGCACACCGTATTAAAGATAGTCACAACTTCCAAGTTAGGAAGTTAGTTGACGTTCACACTTGTTCCCGTACACAAATCATGTCAAATAACCGACATGCAAGCAAGAAGGTGCTTGGTCACGTACTAAGCGAGTTGATGACTTTAGAAGGGCGTGTATACAGAGGAAAAGAAATAAAACTAGACATGACCAAACGCTTTAAAATCAGTCTGTCATACAACCAAGCATGGAGAGCAAAGTGTTATGCTATTGAGTTGTTGAGAGGTAGTCCCGCAGCTTCATTTCAAATGCTTCCACTTTACCTACACAATTTGAAGCTCCATAACCCGGGGAGCATAACAAATTTTCTTACCGATGAAAAGGATCAATTCGTAATGTGTTACATGTCCGTTGGTGCAGTTGTAAGTACCTCTAATTTGTTTTCATTTATATTCACACATTTTGCCAGAAATCGATATTTATCTTGTGTTATTGCAGATACGTACATTTGTCAACTATACTCGCCCAGTAATTACCATAGATGGTGCACATTTGAAAGATGGTTACCTAGGAACTAATTTACTTGTTGTTGCTATGGATGGAAATAATGGCATCTTGCCACTGGCCTATGGAATCGGGGCATCAGAAACAAACGACGTTTGGACGTGGTTCTTGGGAAACCTACGTGACAGCCTCTTATCTCATGGTTTCTGTGTTGAAAACCTTACCATCATTTCTGATAGGGCTCCTTCAATTGCAGCTTCTATTTCAAGTGTCTTTCCAGAAGCATTTCATGCACTATGCTGTCGGCATCTGTTGATGAACTTGCGAAGCAGATCTTCCAAAATAAGTCACTACGAATGGCATTACTGGAAGATGTGTAAGGCGTACCGTCGGTCAGATTTTGATCACCACTTTGGTGTGATTTCTTGTCGCTTACAAGCTTCGGCCAAGGTTCTTAGAGATGTTGGGCCGGAAAGATGGTCAAGGCATCATGCTACCCGTGTGAGATATGCTTACTTGACAAGTAATAGCGCAGAGTCTATGAACGCCTTGAGTAAGCATGCAAGGAGACTCCCTGTTACAATGTTGTTGGAGTTTTTTCGATCCTCAGTACAACAATGGTATTACAAACATCGCAACATGGGAATAGAACTTAAAACACCTGTTACACCATATGCCGAGCACAAAATCGGTAAGAGAAATGGGAAATCAAGGGGCTGGATGGTGAATCCATCCACCAATATGATTTGTGAGGTGGTGGATGGGAACAAGAATGGGACCGTGAACTTGGAAAATCGAACATGCACTTGTTTGCAATGGCAGTTGTCTGGGTTACCTTGCGGACACGTTATGGCAGTAGCTCGGTTCTTCAAACAGGACGATGTAACCTGCTATGCAGAGAGGTATTTCACGACAGAAACATATCGAGCAGCTTACTCAGAGGCTATAAAGCCAATGGCTCATCCTTCAGAATGGGTCGATCCAGGTGATCTGCAAACTGTCTTACCACCAATCCTTGTGAAGAGGCAATCTGGTCGACCACCTGGCCGAGCTCGTATTCCTTCAAAAGGTGAGGAGAAAAAAGAGCCAAAGCAAACATGTAGTCGTTGCAAAGAAAGAGGTCATAGTCGATCATCTTGTATGGCTCCTTATGATAAAACATACGAGCATATCGGATCAAGAACCAAATCAAGATCCACTTCAAAGTCACACGCAAAAGTGAAGGTCGAACAATCAGAATATGACCCGTCTCAATCTTTTCCAAGTGTTCATTTGGGACACAATTAAATCAGCATTGTAATATGTTATGTTATGTTATGTATTAATTATGAATGTTATCAATAAATCTGTTTTAATTCATTATGTATTTTACTTATTTTAGGTCTTAAAGAATATGGAAAATCACAAATTAAAATTCATTGATCGGAAGAAACATACAAAGTACAATAATTGATTAATAACTAATCGAACAAACGTCTTGCACTTGAAGACCCAATCATAATCTTTGAAATGGGTAACAGCATCATCGTTTCCGAATTTGACGGATGTGTCAAGTCGTCGCGTGTAACATAGACCTCAATTTCTCTATGTATCTTCGCGTAGGTTGTAATCTTCTTCAATTGTTCAGCATCATCCGTTATCAACTCTAAACCTGTATCTAAATCTTTATCGTGCTCCTTAAAGTAGCAGTACCACCCCCCACTTGGAGCACAATGACCTAGCTCTTCCAAAGCGTTATCTAAAAACTTGGTTGAAAACTCATCAACATCTACGCAGTCAATAAACGTCAATAAGCCTTGAACATACATTCTTCTTACTCCCTGAAAATCTCCACAATGACGAAGTCTGATGGTAAACAACTCAGGAACTGTGGAGTATAACTCTTCAGTTTGTGGTTCTTCATTCGGAGACCGAAAATTCCAAAAGTGATCAGTGACAACCATATTGGTAGTTAAAACGAGGAGGAAGAAAGATGAACAATCTGATAACTATTATTTATTACGAATAAAACTATATATAGAAATTATAACATCTTATCGAAAATATTATCTAAAATCGCGGAAATCTCGCAAAAATGTTATCTTTTTATCTTATCCGAAAAGTATACAAAAATATCTTAAGTCAAAAAGTCAAAAACGTCAAAAAAGTCAAAAAGTCAAATTTTCGAATTGCGATTTCGTTTTGCGAACTAAAATTTCGTTTTGCGAACTAAATTTTCGTTTTGCGAATTCGAAGTAACGGGGTATTTTTGCAACTTGTTTTAAAAAGGGTAAATATTTAAATACTTTAAAAAAAGGGTATTTTTTTCAATTTCCCTAAAATAAAAGGGGAAATATTAGAACCATGAAATTTTTACAAAAAAAAGTTCACACAATGATATGGACCAATAGTCTAAAGAGAGAAAAACAAGAGAGAGAAACTAACTTAAGTTGTGATTGATTCATCTCATTTTCTGCATCATTTCGTAAATGTTTGTGAAATATATGTGACTCTAGCATCGTTTAAAATAAAATTTACTGAAATTTGGATTCTTGTTCTTTATTGCGCCTTAAAAGCCCATCTATCCGGTTTTCACCAGCCCAAATTTTACTTTAAAAAGTCCAGCCCTCTTTTCATCGGACAGACGACTTTCGAAAGCCAAACACAAACGTGTATACAAACAGCGATACCGCCAGAAACAACGACGACCACCACAACCGACCGCCGGAATTTTACAGCTATTCACCGACGTAACTTTACCACCGCCGGTAATCCTCTTTCAATTTCAATTCCTTATATTTTCAGTCAATTTAGGTCAAAATTGTTCTTAGTCAAACCTAGGGCACAGATTCATTCATTTTGTATTTCATTAAATTGAATTACGCAATGTAGCTTTATAGCTAATATACTTATTCTTTGATGATATAAGTTACTTAATTTGTAGAAACTGTACGGACACTTGTAGTACGGATCATGATAGTGTTTAATTTGATTTGTTGTTAAGTTTGATCACTTAAGTTAAGCTTTTAATTTCAAATTGATAGGTAATGATTCAGAGTAAAGTTTTTTGCTTTTTTGATATATGAGTGGGGTAGTAGGTATTTAGGGGTGTTTTGTGTTATGGCTGGAAAAGCAACCTTCGAATCGGCTTCAACTAGTTGGTCTGAGCTAGGGTTTTCTGGAAGTTATATGAATGGGAAGAGGGGGGTTCGATCAGCGGCAGTCGGGAGTAATTTGGATCGGTCTGGAAACATTAGAGAGGGTTCTGAAAGCAGGAAGTTTGGTTTGGGGTTTGATATGGTACATGATGGAAGTTGTAAAGCATCGGACGAAATGCAGACTTTTTCAGAGTGTGTGTCGTTGGAGCCAATTGTGATTCGAGCCCAGATTTCATGGAGTGATGAGTTAAGGAGGGTTTTAGGGCTTTCTGTTGGAAGCACAGCCGGAGACAATTCCTTCAGTCCTGCTTCTGCTGCTCATGTTAAGCCGTTACCTCCAGTGGCGGTTGTGAAGGATCTAAAGCGGTTCAGATTGAGTGTTGAGGATACGTGTGTCAAAGCTAGGTACATTTTTGTTTCTTTAGTCTAATTTATTATAAGCATCATTATAGTAGCTGATATTTATGACGGTTCGTTATCTTGTCTTTTCTACAATAAATGGTCTATGTGTAGTTGCAATATAAAATTTGAATTTTGTCTGGATACGCGAAGTATCACTAGTTCTTTTCTGTCAGTAATTAATGCTGATGATGTGCTATTGTTAATAGGGTCCGAGCAAATCAAATGGATGAACGCTTGCGTAATTTGGATAGATATTGTGAAGCTGTAACCTCCAAGAAACAACACAGGAGTGAATTAGTGAGTAATGACAGACCAAGTGTTTTGAGTTTTAAAACGGCTTCCCAAACACACAGTGTAAATCAGAGAGTAGATCAACCTAAGAATATTCTTCTCAACAAGCGTGTTCGAACGTCGGTGGCTGAATCTCGGGTTAGCTTCTTATTTGAGTTTCCACTTGATACTTTTGTTGATATTTCCGAAGCAATGTACATATATATTGTTCTTTCTTTGATTATTTATTGCAATTGGTAACAAATCATATTAATTGCTACGATTCTCCAAATCTCCATTGAGGAATTATTTTTTTGTATGCTAACTCGTTAGTTGGATGTACTATGTAGCTCATTTTATGTGTTTTCCAACTTTATTGCAGGCAGAATGCAAGAGTAATGGCCTACAGATGCAGCCTGTGGCAATGACAAACGATGGAAATGTACCTAAGGACAATGACGGTGAATCTGATTTATTTGAAAAGATCCGTAGGCTGGCTGCAGGAGGGGAAGGTTGGGATAAGAAAGTTAAAAGAAAACGTTCAGCAGGCACACTATTTACAAGACCTATTGATAGTGATAGAGTGCCTAAAAGAGTTGTACAAAACAAGATTGCCAATGAGCGTGGTTCACAACCACGTGATGCTGACCTCTACAGGTATGACATCACTCTTTTTATTTGACTGGATTTTATTATTTTTAGTTATCATTTTAAAAGATGCACTACAAGTTCACAGACGACTAAAATGGTGCCAACCAAGACTTTTGTTGCATGTGTTCCTGGTGTGATGCTCTCTTTTGGTTTTCTTAATACTAAAGTTCATGTATAGTAGTTACCTATTTATGGTAATATATTTGTAGGGCTTATCGTAGTCATGGCCCACGGCCCATATGTAAACTTTTAGGGTTTTTCTAATGAATGATAGATATGCCCGTGATAATTACTTTACTATATAATTAGGTTAAATAGTCGCGATGAGTCTCTAAGCAATCACAGACGTCCTATGCCGCCGGTGTCATCTTCTCCCCCCATGGCTCAATGGGTTGGTCAGAGACCACAGAAAATGGCTCGAGCAAGGAGACCAAGTCTGATGTCTGCTGTCTCAAATCAAGATCCGAACCAGATATCTTTCGAGAACCCTTCACCTTCTGACATTGGTGCTAGATTGGTCTCTAATGGGACCAATGATTCTCCTATTTCTAGAAATGCAACCAATGGTCCCCAGAAGTTGATAGTTAAGCTTGAGAATGTCCAATCTCCAGCACGATTATCTGAAAATGAAGAGTCTGTTGGTGGTGAAATGCGGTTGATGGGAAAAAAATTGGGAAACAGTGAAATGAGTGCAGTCGCGAAGAACAAACCTCCCTTGATTGCAGTGACACCAAAGCCATTTCAAAGTAGTAAGAACGGCTATAAGAAGAATGGAAGGTTTGGAACTTTTTGGCAATAAAATGAAATATATCTAATCACATTTTATGCATTAGTTTTTGTTAATTAAATTATGCTGTTGTTTGTCAGTAAGCCAGGCCGTCGATTGAAAAAACTTTCAGACCGCAAGGGCTTTCCAGATCTCTCTCCTTCTCAAAATCGTAAATCTCCTGATTGTCCAGGTACATTGTTAAATTGTTATCAAATGCATACATGTTTAGTTCTAATTGAATTTTGGGTAATTAACACTTATTTTCTAGGAGCATCTGATGATGATCGAGAAGAACTGTTAGCAGCTGCAAATCATGCTCGTATAGCACGTCGTAAGACCCTAAGTTTTTTGTTTTGTTATTTTTAAAATTGTTTTTGCTATGGAGGGATCATTTTTGCATAATCTGTGTAATTATATCTTGCCTTTGTAGATCTAGCATGTTCAAGTCGATTGTGGAAGAAAATGGAACCGGTCTTTGACTTTGTTAGTTCTGAAAATAAATCATTATTATTCCAACAGGTTGACTTGTATTTAATAGTCTTTTCAGATTTGTTTTACATATGAGTATTTGCTTTTTGCGTATCCATTTTAATTCTAATTATTTTCTGCTAATCCAGATGGGCCTCCCACATGAAAATTCTTTATCTGATCTAATTTCTTGTAGAGAAAGAAAAACACACATACAACATCCGGAAACTGAATCATTCTCCGAATCCAATGTGTCCATACCATTTTACCAAAGAGTATTATCAGCACTTATTATAGAAGATGACATTCCTGAAGAAGGGGATGCAACATGTGATACATATGGCCTCAATGAATGTGAATCTTTTCCTAGCAACGTAAATACGAATTCTTATAGAAGCTCTGTCAACAATGATATATGTGAAGATGTGAATGCAGAAGTTGAGCTATTGGACGGAGTTTCCAATGGCTTCCTGAATACGCAGCAAACGTCACAAACAGAAGGTTTTGGTGGTTCATTACCTGGGTGCCAGTATGAAAAACTGTTTCTAGATGAGAAACTTCTACTTGAGCTTCAGAGTATAGGCCTATATCCGGATAAACTGGTAGGCCCTGTATGTGTGGTATATTCTGATCTTATTAAAACTACTTATTTGGGGAAGTTTTTAGAACAGCCTTCAACCTCTGGTGTTTTGTATTAAATTTCCTTAGTTGTTATTCTATCACAGCCTGGGTTGAATGACAAGGAAGATGAAATGCTGCAGCGTGAAGTTGATAAACTGAAGTCAAGACTTCATCAACAGGTTACTTGATGGACATATTAATTGAAGATTATATTTGACCTACACCTATATCTGGTGTCGTTCTAACCTTCCCTTTTTGTTGATTCTATAGGAGGTTAAAAAGAAGGCGTACTTGGAGAAAATATGTAAAGGTGTTGAAAGCCACTCCAGAATCCGGTAACACTTTTATTACCAGATATCATTTTTACGATGTAGGTCACATTGCTGGTTTAACAAATTTAAACATTATCTGGTTGTTTTGCAGAGACCTTGAAACACTTGCCATGGATAGATTGGTTGAGTTGGCATACGGAAAACTTTTGGTAAGTTCTTGATTCCTTTGACACTTCATTCTATTTCTTACACTAGTCGTTAGCGTGTACATGTGTGTGCGTGTGCGTGTGGGAGTGTGCGCTGTTCGTGCGTGTGTGTGCGTGTGTTGCTTGTAATCTTCTATATTTCAAGCATGACTTGTTCTTGTTAATGTATAGCTGGCTACTAGACGAAGCTCTAGATCCATGATTCATAAGGTCCCAAAACAAACTGCATTGGCTTTTGGAAGGAGAACTCTTGCGCGATGTCACAAATTTGAAACTTCAGGTACAAGTTGCTTTAGTGAGCCTCCTTATCAAGATATCCTTTCTGCTCCAATTGAAAATGAGCCAGATCCCAAGCTATTGTCAGGTATGCAGTTTTCTCAATTATTCTTCTAACAGTTGCATCGTAAGACAAAAGAATTTGTACTCTTGTCTTGTTATAACTCTTTTTTTTTAATTCAGATGAAGCTTTCACAACAAACAGACCAATATCAAACAGAGGCAAGAAGAAAGAATTTTTGCTTGACGATATTGGCTCTCGAGCGCCATCATATGTTGGTGTCTCTGGAGGGACCAAGGGAAAGAGAAGTGAGCGGGACCCAACCAAATCTAGAAAACCAAAACCAAGACAGAAGTCAGGTCAAATACCAGTACCCGGCAGCGGATCCGTCAACAAAAATTCGAGAACCACACATCCTACAGGACCTACATTGCCATCATCAAACAGAACCAGCAATGAATCCTCCAATAGATCCACACATCCTACAGGACCTACATGGCCATCATCAAAAGGAGCCAGTCAATCGGATACTAGAAGGGATGGTCGATCTGCGTCCAATGGAGGGACTGACCCTAGAAACCCTTCACTTGATGATCTAGACTCGTTAGATGAATTAGGTGTAGGGGGTGACCTTGGCGGTCCTGCTGATCTCAATTCTTTTCTGAATTTTGATGATCAAGATTTAGAAGAAGATTTTGCAGGAGGGCTAGACATACCTATGGACGATCTTACAGAATTGTTCTGATTTTGGTCACCATTTCAAGTGTACATTCATGTTGATAGTTTGGCTGTTTTCGAGGAGTCATGTTAAGGAAAGAACTCAGAGGCAGCTTGCAATTGTAAGTTATAACAGCGATATACAGAAATCAGTAATAAGGAAGTCTACATTATACAAAGGGAGGGAGAGAAAGATATGGTATTGTAGAGAAAGTTAAATTATTCTAGACAAGTGGTTTTCTAGGTGGTAAAAAATTCAGGTCGTGAAACATGGCTTCATACATATCAGGAAAATGTTGGTATGAATTTAAATGGGATGTTTTAGATGGATTTTGATTAATTAGATTTTCTCTTGATCATTGAACTTGAAACATTTTATCTCTACATATATATATATATATCTGGATCTGTTAGATTTTCTGTAAATAAAGGTCAAATTAATTGTCAACATTTTAATATCTTGCAAGTTCTTTTACTCCATAATGAAACCTCATTCCTTTCATTTGCGGATCAAATTCAAAATTAAATCATGGCAAGACGCACTTCATACATGAATTTTGGATCATCCAAAATTTGAACTGCAAGTCAGAAAAGCAACCAGAATTAGATTTACCTAAGATAAGACTTTGCTAATGTGATAACTATAATTTTCAATGCCTACATAGTACACAATTGGAAACTAAATCAAACAGACCAGACCTCTGAGCATTTTAACCCCTTGTATTCGCCTCTTGTCATAAACTTTTTTCTTCTCTTTTTCTGGGAATTGAGATCGCCTCAAGTTTAATGCAAGATGACTAGGCATGTTCTATAGAGGCATAAAGCTTAAAGTAGGTAAAACTGATGGCCAAGTTCTAACCAAAATTACGGACCCACTCATTTACATCTCACAGGGGCTGACAGCCATGTCATGTTAATAAACTTGAGAGTATCTAAATCATTTTTCTAAAAGTTAACACTTAATTCATAATCCAATCTGAACCGGTTTGTTTTCCAACCCTTGTAGTTGATTATGCCACCTCTAGTTTATCTACGTACATCCCTCGATAAGAGATGTGAACCACGCTTCAATAGGTTTAAATCAGGATGAAGCCAAGGGGTATTTGTGATGTGTGTAGAACTTTCTCAATTTTACGGTAGACATTGGGGTTGTGTTATTTTTTACACAAGAACAAAGTATACTTGTGTGATCACAAATACTACATTTGATACTCTGTTTTTGATATTAACCGTACTTGTGTTCTCATAATGTATACACATAATGTCTAACCTTAATATATATATATATACATATAGAAGACCATTTTGCTGCATGACCACAATCCAAAGTTGCACAGCAAAAAAGAGGAAAACAATGTCAAACCATTTGCGTTGTCAAGAACTAAAAACTGATTAAAAGAGCCAAGAAATATAATTAAGTATAACATGAAACATACATAAATACTAAAGTTTTAACTTGGATATTAATCATGTAGGCAAGAGTAAACAGAATGTTGGGACAAGATACAATATTTGAATAAACTCAGACATCAAACTTGTCATGTTCATTTGGGGCTTACATGCCTACAGAAAAGGCCACGGCGGCAAAATGCAACAAAAGCCAACCGAAAAATTGGTTAAATGGCTATTTCACAACTATTACTAAATCACCACATTGTCATGTACAACAAAGATTGAGGATTTCTCTTCACCACAACAAATCAAAATGGGTAAAAAATCACTAAAAGTACAAGTTTTTGTTATGCAAAAATATAAATACAACTTGGCAAGGGAGAGGGCACGTGCCAGCCACCTGGAAATACGTTTCTATGCACTTTGAGTACGTGGGATAAAACCCCATTTGAAGATCAGAAGCAACTTGTCTCCATCTCCATCCCAATACCCAAGTATTAAGGTACATGTGTTAAACTTGTATATATCTGCGCATTTCAAGACGAAATCGGTTCATAAGGATATGATAACCATGGGTGTTTCAAGGCTTCGGCAGCTGAAGGGCGTTTCTTTGGGTTGATTTCAAGTAGATGAGAGACAAAATCGATGAACCCTTGATCACCCATTGGTAACCGATGCCTCAAGGATGTCTTTTTCGGGATTAGGTATTCCAATCTGTTCGTATCCTGAAGACAAGTAGAAACAAATTTGATGAGCATAATCAGAGTACCATCTTACTAAAGCTTGTTTTCAAAATGTCATAAATAAGATGTTACTAATGGATATAAATCTTGCACATGAACCTAAATTACACCAAACAAAATTTCAGAACTTTTTTCAAGTTTGTGTTCTTACACAGAGAACAAGTTTCTTACTTATTACAAACTAAAAGGGTTAGGCCACCATGGCATTGATATTTTATTGGGGTTTGTTTTTCCAGTAAACCTTCAAGTGGGACATACAATGAAAATATTCCACAAACATCAACCAATAATTAAAGAGATCAGAATACCCATTCCCATTCCTTAATTCTCATTATTGAACCAAGAGTCCCCTAAGTTGTACCTAATACAAATGATAAGGGTTTTCTTTCACACAACAATGTAATTTAGACCATGTACTTTCTTTAGGTACATTTAAGAATGACAGCCATTTGACTGGTTTTACCATATAAGATATAGACAGATATCAATATGAAGAAATAATATCAGTAGAAATGTTATGCTATTTTGCATATAATGACAAAAATGAACAAAATTTATATTATATATATGTTGCTTTCATACAGAAAGACATAGAATACCCTAAGATGGGAACCAGCCTAAAAGGACATTACCATCGTATCTTTAACTCATAAATAGCAAGAATAAGCAGCAGGGAGAAATAGAAGTCCCAAGGATGGCATTGCATTATCATTGTAAATAAATTAGAATGACAAAGCTCATGTAGCTCATATAATCTGAACTAACAGCTACATATTCATGCACACACATAGAACTAACACAACAGGAAGGGAAACAAAGAGGTATTTCTCAAGGTATACAGCTTTGTTTAATATTATTCTTTGTACTTGACCATTTTGCTAAAAGCTAAAAACGCTCTTTTCATCTTCCCTCTCATCTAACAATAGCCAAGTTATTAAAAACACCAACTCATTTATGATTCGCTACAGAGGCACCAAGGATCATTGATTATACCCAATATTATCTCTGATTCTATGAGCGAACATTTACAAGATTTCAGGCTCTTTTCTTTCCTTTAGTACCCTCTTTTTCAATCACCTTATCATTTTAACACTTCCCATTCCAAGAAAAACCCAAATACTCTCTTCAAGAGTCAAAACTGCTGTTTGAGTGATTATCTTGGGAACTTGATGAGTTTCAGATGAATTCAAAATAAGGAGTTAAAAATCCTTAGATATAGCTTCAGGATTTGATTTATTTTCCAGGTGTTATTGATTTGATACACGCTGAACCCATGTCAGAAACTTAAAGCTGTGATTCAACCTCCGCGTAGAAAGTTAAAATCCAATTCAAAGACAAAATAAAAGGTTCAAGAAATACAGCTTGTCACATTTTTTGTTACTATTAGTTATCGTGAAAATTAAGGAGGGAATAGATGAAGAAGAGTGGTACTTTGATTTAAATCTCTTAATCTTATAAAAGATGAACAAATTTTCAAATAAGAGAACCATATTTGGAGAGAATTTGCTATCTTAACCAAAACTGGGCGTTCTTTATTCTTACATACAATTCAATTCTATGGCTCATCAAAAATATAAAATTACTCCACATCCTTTCCATAATTTATGAGAAATACGGTGATACATTATCCCATAAATAGAACATCAAGATATTAGAAAACTCACGCATCAAGCTCCTAGTTACCGACATTTTATTCGACGCAAAACGGATACACATCAGTTTGAGTGGATATTAATTTACAAAAGAATAGTTGTAGTACCTGATTACGTTCATAAAGCATGTGATTTTTGGTGAAGTATTTATGTGTATCTCGTCCTTTAGCAAGCATATCTTGGTCAACTGGAGATATAATTCCAATCACCCTGGCAAGCAAAGTAGCTGGCGAATCATTCTGGAAAAGAACCTACAAGAAATATATCATGTATTAAGTTTTAAACAATAAGAGCTACATGAACCCCATATCAAGTATGTACTCAGAAGGTTGAAGATACTTTTGAATCATTATTGCATATGATGCCAAAGAATACTTACATTTCCAGTACAAAGTTCAGCCAAGATGCAGCCAAGGGACCAAATGTCAATCTTTTTATCATAAGGGAGTCCTAAAATAACCTCTGGTGCACGATAAGACCTGGATTGTACATAAGAGCAAAGATGATCTGTTTCAAAACAGCTACTGCCAAGATCAATCACCTTCACTTCACATCTACTGTAGCTCTTCACCAAAATATTCTCAGGCTTCAAATCGCAATGTATGAGCCCAAGACCATGCAAAAATTGAAGTGATTCCAAGCACTGGATGGTTATTGACTGCACAGATAAATAAGAGAAAAAGTAAATAAATCACTTGTTGCAATTAAGCGAGCAAAAAAAAAAAAAAAATAGAAAAAAAAAAAGCACAACAAACCTGTAATCTTGGCATGGTGAAATAAACCTCCCCGCCAGATTCCCTATTGAACTTATGGAATTCATACAAGTTTGCCTTGAGAAGTTCACAAACAATTAACAAATGTTCCTGAAAAAACAGAGGGAAAAATTTTTATTGATGCAAGAATCATACCAAGCAATGAAGAAAAGATACAAGTCATCATGAAAATCAACACTCACTCGGTAATAGAAGTAATCATAGAGTCTGAGAAGATGGTATTTGTCACCAGGATCGTGTTTATTAACAAATTTTAGGAGCTTTATCTCATCAAGACTCTGGTCAAAAAAGTCTTTGTTGTTTTTGATGATTTTCACACACACATCCATGCCGGTGTGAAGGTCATGTGCTTGAATAGCTTTGCTAAATGCAGCAGATCCAAGATACTCCGTTACATGATAGCGACCAGCGATGACAGAATTCAAAACAACATGAAAATTCTTGTCCTCTTCAAAGCCAGTTCTGAACAACAAGATGATATATATTTAAGAAATTAATTCAATTTAGATTAAAAAAAAAATCTTTAAGCCTACAAATCCATTAATATATTATTCCATAGAGAGAGGTGCTTCTTTCCCCGTTATTGAAAAATTCAGTAAAGTGATTGCAGCTGTACCTGTTTTTCCTGTGTACAATTTTAAGATTGAAGGTCTCGTATTCTTCCTCCTGAGCCTTTATCTGCTTCACTTGCTCTTGGACAGCAACTGCCTCTTCATCCTCCAATAATGCCCCTGGATCTTCTTCTATTGGATCAGCAACTTTCTCATCCTCCTCTTTCTTAAGATGAGCCCGTTCAACAAAACCATATGTTGAGGGCATCGAATGGCCAGAATATTCTGAACCTACAACATCACCATCATCATCTTCTTCCCTTGAACTTTTACCAGGAGAAGAATTGGTGCTTTTCCGTCTCCATGGAGGAAGCAAGTCATCATTTTCATCATCTATGATACTATTGTTGTTGTTTGTATTTGACCACGAAGGTTTACTAGAAACAGTAGGTACCTGCCCGTCTCTAGGAGGGGGAAAAGAAAATCCACCATCGTTCACATTTTTTGTTAAGTTACTAGGATCAGGCATGGCTGTTCTCTTTTTATCTTTCTTGATTCTTTCAAGGTATTTTTTAATAGAGTTTTGTGGCGAGATACCAACATCATTATTATGGAAGTACTCAATTTCACCCTCGCTACAACCTCCAATTAAGCCCTCCCGTACCTCACTTCCAAAATCAGCAACGTCGCTGTTGATTCCCACACCAATTGATCTAACTGAACCATGTTGATCATCATCTACAGGAAGCTCCGGTAAATGGGGCCTACCACCCTCACTAACCACTTTTCCTTCACCAAACATCACGAGCTCATTTGTTGGTGTGACGAATCCCTGCCACACAGGTTCTGCACTCATCAAACTCAACTCTTCTTCATCCATTAACTCACCATCATACTGAACAGCCATATTATGATCATCAGAATGGGTGACTGGATCAATGGTCTTTGAATATAAATACTGGTCACCAGATAAGTATGAATCTTCTTCTGCAAATGACTGATCGTCATCTTCGTTTTTGTTTGGAACTCTCTCTTGTTGATCTGGAACAGTTCCTTTCTCATTATCACTTGGATAATCAATTTCATGAGCTAGAAACCATGTTTCATCTTCTATAGGTTGTCTCATATAGCCAACATCATCATCATCATCATACTCATCAGAGTCCCAATACTCATGCGGGTAATCAATAGATCCACTCATTCCATCACCAATAGTTGCAAAACCAGACACATGATCTGAAGTATCTTCTGTAATCCCTTGACTTATGGAGCGCCAACTACCTCCTACGGGCCTTTTTAAACCTAAAGATCAGGGGTATAGCTAGTAAGATACACTCAAGTTGCCAAAGATGAACATAATAATATCAACAATGAAAGTAAGTTAAAATAACCATAGGTTTGACTCATCACGCGACTCATCTAGTGACTCGGCTCGTAAAAGTCAAAACACACACACAAACAAAGTTAGACACCAACAAGTATCAACATATCTTACGATCATAATTCTTTATAGTTAATAGTGCAAGTTCACAAAATCTAAAACTCCTAAGAAATTAAATTAATTTATAAAATAAAGTAAATTATAATAAACTCATAAAAATGTATTGTATTTACTATGTACCTTTAAAAATTTGGAATTTGAGATTAAGCGTGGTTGACACTATTGTAAAACATCGACACCTCAATCAGCCATTAACCCCCTATCTGTTTATTTAATCACAACTTTTTAGAAGTCTCTACGGTAACTTTAAGAGGTCTGTTAAAGGGACAAACATGGACAAACACTGTTTAAGGTTTTTGTTCTCAATAGAAGTAGAGCAGTAAGAGGGTTGACGGTGAAGTTGTCGACGGGCAAAAACCACAACTACTTAATTAATAAGCTCCAGTAATTTATTTTTCTATTTTCTTCTTTTTTTATTATTATACTAAAAGTTTGCCTGATTTTTCAACTCGTAAGAGTCTAACAGAGTCAAAGTCATTTAAGAGTTAGGGTCCGAGTTGCCTCGTTTTTGGGATTTTTGACTCGACTCGTGACTCATAAGAGTCTAACAACAATAAAACTAACTTGGCTGATCTCCGTATCAAAAGCATGGCGTGATAACTTATATATAGCCCTATATTCAAAAGTTTAACTCTACTCAAGAATGATAAGCCACCTTTCCAAGAATTACATAAAAAGTCAACAAGCTAACATTACATTCAAGAGCTGTACAGAACTTGTTACAAAAAGAATATCGGTCTTGAAATGTCGAGAATCGGAGCATGACTATACTATACTAGTGGTACATAAATACAGAACAGGAGCTATTATATAAGGGCACGAGTTAATGTGTGTAATGTTTCAGTACTATCTAACACCAATGAAGAATAAATAGTACAAAATTAGTGGGATTCTGACATAGGGAGTCTGAGTAAAAAGCTGGTCAAATAAGAAAATCATCTTATAGTGCAAAATCTTTTTCCAGATTCTTTAAAATAAAACAAATGTGAAAATGTGTGCAAACACTGATATCAGTTGAATCCGTAAAAATAATGTCAACTAAATTGATTTGAAATAATGTAATACTACTATACCTGAAGAGCTTATTTCTTGACCGATAGGAACATCAAGAAATGATCCTATAAGATAAGCATTGTCAGCACTAAGAATCTGTCCAGGGCCATCATGTTCGTGTTTCTCCTCCCAAGTCAAACTTGAAAGTTTGTCAGCTGACTTGAGTTTAACAGGTGGCAGTCTTGGAAGTTCTTCTTTCTGATTCTCAAAGGCGATTGGAAGACCTAAGCCACCAAAAGCTTGTGGGTCATTACTTCCCTGAGTTTTTCCAAAGTACAAAGCTCTTCCAATCTCATTCTCTTGCTCTTTAATTGCAGCTCTAATGTTGTCGGTTTTCTGCTTCCCATCTTCTTTCTCACCAACACCACGACTTGTACTATTATAACTGGTCGATGCATCTCCCTCAGGGAACGGGAATACTGTTTTAACAGAACAATCTTTCCACAGCTCTGATGAACTGCGTTTAAATTCATCATTTCTCGACCATGGATTATCCACAATATTATCTTTTAACACAGCAGCCTTATTTGGTTGTTGAATATTAAGCTCCTTAGGTTCAAGATTTGCCACCAAATTCGTGTTACTATTACTTACAGGCCCAAGCCACACCACTTTTTCATCCCCAGAAGAATCCTTTTCTCCTCCCGTTTTCCAATGCATTCTCTCCGTATCAGCAACCTCAGAAGGATGAATCTTTGACTGAGAAGAAATTTGATACACATTGTCAGTTCTAATACCATCGTCATTATCACAAGGATCAACAGGCCCGGTACTAGGGTTGTATCTCCATGTATACAAATCAAGCAGATTGTCCTCTGAACCATTAGAGAACATAAAATTCTCATTCCGTGTTCCAACCTGCTCACTATTATGCTCTCCATCAAAAGAAGCAATTTCCCATTTACTATCAGGTCCATTCCTTCCAGTCCCACGTTCTATCTCTTTCACAACATGTTTCTCTTTCGAAACTTCATCACTTGTTGAAGAACTCGTTCCTTGTTTTCCCACTGCGCTAGGTTTTGCGGCATTCACCTTTTCTAACAATTTCCCTCCCAACTCCTTCTCTTCGATCTTAAGACCTTGCATAAACCCATTCAAATCAGGCCGATTATCAATCTCACTTCGCAATGCTGCCTCAGCTCTAGCAAAATTATTCCTCCGTAGAAATTCAAGTATCACATCGACCCTAGAGTCTTCCATGTCCAAACTGAAATACAAGTTCTAACTCAGATTCTCAGAACTCGAATTTCAATAAATGGTAACTCCCTTCCAAAATCATAGCTTTACATTTATTATTATTATTATTACATCATACTTTAAATTTTCAACTCCGTAAGTAACAGATACTACAAATACTAGCATCCTAGTGGAATTCTCAATCAATCCCTATTAATTGTACATTTTTCCAATATATTTAACAGCAAAATGAAATTGACCTTATCCCAAATCCAATGATATAAAATTAGGTCTTGTAACTTCTAAATCATACATATACACACACTTCATAATAAAAACAACATATATACAAAAGAAAAGGTAAAGAACAAAAAAGCTATACCTAAATCCTCATAAAGTATGTGCCGAATCGTAGGCTACGAGTGCGGATCTTCGTCTGTGTAACCCTAATTACACATTTTTGTCTGTTTGTATGACGTCAGATTTAAACCTAAAAACACATCAAAATTGTGAAATTGGAAGGATGAATTGAGCGTATAACAAGATATAAATAAGGAATGAAGGAATGATATTGTGAATTGAAAGATGTGTAAATAAAAAATGGTGCCCTAGATTGGAATGGATTGGATTAGATTAGAATAGACAGAGTTGAAGCATTTGTTGAAGCATTTACTTCATAAGCGATCTTTTTGTTTTTTGTTTTTTGTTTTTTGTTTAATATTTAATTTTTGGAGTATATTCCCCGTATGCTTGAGGTGGTTTATTTCAATTTGCACTTTAAATTAAACAGTAACACATCTTTCTATTTCTTTGAATAAAATTTCAATTACATGAGAAATTTTTTCAATTTAAATTTATAAATGATTATTTATTATTTATATTTATAGTATACATATACATTAATATATAAACATTTACTGCCTCTTTATTCCTTCACTCTTTTAAAACTAAGTAAACTAACCTTCACAATTGAATATATATCACTAAGTAAAGTCAACTTGACATTCGAAGGTTTGTTGGATATAACATCATCCGAGGGAATGAATGTGAATGTATCAACGAGGGTCTTTGAACGCACCATTTTGTAAAGAGGATGATATAAAATCTTAGTTTTTGTTGTTCAAGGGTTTTTTGAGTATGAAAAATGACGGAGAATTTGGGAAAAACGAAGACGTAAGTATGAAATTGAGAAAGTGAATGAAAAAGTGTTTTTGGGAGGTATATGAAGTAGAATATTTTAATTAATTTGAAATGGGAGAGAGTTTTGGAAAGAGGAAAATGGAAAAGTGGTGCATTTTTTGGGACACATCAATCAAAACAGTAATCAATTTCTTTAAAGGATAATTCATTATTTCTTAATTAAGAAACATAAAATATCTGTGATTAAAATTTTTGATTAAAATAATACAACTAAGACATACATTCACTATTATACTTTCAATGATCAATCAGTTAGAGAGTCATAACAGATAATGTCGTCAGATGTATTAGGCAATCAAATTATCAACAATTAGTGGTGTCGTTGATGTGATCAGTAAGATACCAGATCTGGTGACATTGATAGCAAGTGTGATCAAATCATTTAAAATCTAATAAGTAGAATCAAATGTATAGCTTATATTCCCTCGCTGATCAATCAGTTGGAAAGTTTATTAGTTATAACTCTTGATTCGACTTAATAGAGAAGCAGAAGAGTTACTCAGGATCTCATCAGTGATAATTTTCGCTAATTAATCAGTTAGTGGGTTTTGCTGAGAGGTCATCAAACAGAACTCTATTTTTCAGTGAACAGATCTGGCTGACACTGAGGAGATTGTGTTTAAGGCCTTCAACAAATGAAACCTTAAAGAATGTGAGATTTCCATTAGAGAGCTTTCCATAACCTTTTGTGAATCCCTTTGAATTGTCAACAAAAGAAACAAATGGTCCTTTTTCTTAAACATAATCTTTCAACAGAGATTTGGTTCCGGTCATGTATTTAGAGCATCCACTGTCCAGATATCAAGTGTTTATTCCTTCCTGCACATAGATAATGTTGGGTCAGAGACACCACTAATGTAATTTATAGATGCAAATTTTATCTAAATGTTTTTATCTATCGTTGCATCTGTGAGCAGCAAGTTGTAGACTAGACAAAGTACAAATACGATCAGTGAGCTCTTTTATACTTATAATATTTACAAGTCTACTTTGGTCACTGCATATGTTAGCAGTAACTCTCCCTTTGTAACTTGGAACCTAATGAAGTATCTATCATTCTCTGATAGATACTTAGTCACTAGAAGTTACACCGGCCTGACAATGTCAAGAACTTGAAGTGTCTGTTGAAGTCGAAGACTGAAGACAGAGATAGAGAGTAGTTCACCGATGTGGAAATCAATTTTGCTCTATCAACTAGCGGTTGAAGACTTTATCCAAGAAAATACATTAGGTTTGACAACTACCCAATGTACAATTGAAGGTCAACTTATGCAGTACACAAGAAAGCGTGTATATCTCTTCAAAGATATGTATGTTCACTTATTGTACAATTGCATTTAATTCTTTGTACATTTTCTGTAAACTAGGAATAAAGTAAATATAAACTTTATTCCTAGGATGTAATGTCACATCCAAAACCTTGGAAGTTGTATTACATACCCAACTAATATAGTGTTGACACGTGTAGGATTTATATCTCCTTGTGTAAGACTATAAATACCACACTCAACTACCTTATTCAATGTCCAGAATTTTGTATTCGTGATCAACCTCTAATTTAAGCACGTTCCTGCATATCAGTGAACCAAGTGCCTTCACTTATCTATAAAGTGTTGATCACTGAGTATCATCAGCGAGCTATTCACTGATGATCTGTTAAGACCAAATTTGTCATAAGTTAGTTTACTTAGACTAGTATGTCTTGTCTATTTCTGCAGTAAACTTTGTAAAGTATTCATTGATTGATATCAATAAAAGAAAACTTTAAACTTGCATTTATTTGTCTACATTTACATTTGTTGTTAGTAGTTCACTAATATATGACAAAAAGGGACCAACATTTGGTATCAGAGCAGAGTTAGATAACTTAATATCTAGATATGCAATGACTACTAACTCTAACTTTGAAGGTACAAATTCATATATTGACAATGGTTCCAATGGGAAACCATCTCGTTTTGATGCTGACCATTTCCAAATGCGGAAAGGCCGTATGCCTCTTTTCTTAAGGGCCCAAGACTCTCTTCTTATTAAAATCTTAAATGAAGGTTCTTTTACTCCTCATACTATACTGGAAAGAAATCCTACCTCTATAGGTAGTGATGAGGACTCTACTCCTAGGAGTATTGTAAAACCTCTCAGACCATTTGTCTGAGGAAGATAAGAAACTGGTAGACATTGATTTAAAGCTTTAATCTTTTATTGTAATGTCTCTACCAAACTCTGTCTATCACTCTGTTATAAACTGTACAAGTGGTAAAGATATATGGGAAACTTTGTGTACCATATATGAAGGACCGAATCAGATTGCTAAACTTAGACATGTTCTTCAAAATAGACAATATTAACTCTTTAAAGCTAATAAAAATGAGTCTCTAACTCATACTTACAATAAATTTAATTGTCTAATGAATGATATGAAAACAACGGGTATAAAGAAAGAGTCCATTGATATAATGAACAAATTTATGGACTCTCTACCAAGTTGTTGGGAAAATTCTATTGATATCCTCAGGGATACTGGTCATATAGAAAAGATGACAATGAAATCATTGTTTGGTACTTTTCTATGTAAGGAGCAAAACAAACTTCAAAAAATTGCTCTTACGAAGACCTACAAACCTTCTAGTTCTGCATTAGTGACTTAAATTGTGTCCATTAAGGATGTTCCCTCTACATCTACTGTAGAGTCAGCTTATGAACCTTCTGAACTAAGTGGAGGTGAGGCTGATGTTTCTGTCAATGAAGATAAGAGTGACCTTGATTCTCTTACTGAAGAGATGGCTATGATGGCAAGTAAATTCTAGAAATTTACTAACTCTAACAAAAATCTTGCCATCAGATCAGGTGTATCCACTTCTAGATACTTGAAAAAGCCTTATAACGAGAAATTCAAAGGAAAACAAAATTTTGATAAATATGATGCTCTCTGCTTTAACTGTCAGAAACATGGACATTTTGTTGCTGAATGCAAGGCTCGGCGTGTTGAAAACAACAAATCGCTGCAGTCACAAAAAACATCAAAATATAAAGCCAAGTATAGAAAACTTAAAGAACATATTAAGAAAAATGATACTGGCCTTGTTGCTGAGCACAGAGATCTTAACAAACTTGGTCTATGTGAAGAAACCTCATCCTTTAATGACTCCTCATCATCTGATCATGAAGATCTTGTTGGACTATGCCTAATGGCCAACTCAGTAAGTGAACATGAATCAGATGACTACTCAATAAATGTCAAGTAGTCATCTGATTCTGATGAAAATGAAAGTCTTGAAAATGTTGTACTTCTTTAGAATTTCTCACCAGAGACATCTCCTGTTTCTCTGCTTGATAAAGTTGATTCTCCTTCACACTCTGTTGGTGAAGAGGAAACCATTGCTGAGCTAAAATGTCAAATGGTTCAGCTAAACAATTCAACTGAAGCATCCTCTTCAAATCCCTCATCGGCTACTACATGGGACAAAGAACAACTCATAAAGGTACACAAGTTCAAATCTCTATCTGATGATGAGAATAATACACTACTTGACTCTCTGACCTGTGATGTTGAATATGCTTACAAAATTCAAAAGGATTTAAATGAAAAAAATTTCAAAACTTGCTGCTGATCTATCCAACAACGAGCTAGAAAACTTTGAATTAAAAGAGGCTAAGAAACATTTATCAGAACAACATTATGCCAATGCTATCCTAATGAAGGAAATAAGAAAAGCAAAAAAAAAGAGTCTGCACACTTAAAGAAAGTGTGTGAGTCATGGTATAGATCAGCCAAGCTGGCCACTCAATGTGTGAATAGTCAAATACCTAGACAAGTCCAAGCCATCATTGGTGGGGACTATGAATTTGCAGCTAACATAGCTGATGAGCCCTCAACTAGGTAGGCTGATGAATGCTCAAATGATGAATCTTTACATGGGGAGATGCTTCAAAACCCAAAAGATTTGTCAGATCTTCCTCTCTAATGAACAAATCCGATAACAATGTCACTGTTAAATCTGAATCAAGTAGCTCAATTAATGAGAAAATTGATTCAGATAAGACTCTCTCTCTCTCTCTCTCTACCTATTAGTGAGCCCACTCTTATAATCAAAGGCAAACAACCTATCAGGGAAGAATGCCTTATAAAAGAAATGGGTTAGAAAATTGTTAAGCCAAGAAAACATATAATTGACTTAAAACAGAAAAATCAAATGAAGTTAATGTCTGATCAGCTTACCCTTCTGACTACACTTGTCATCTCTGACAAAGAAAAGGGAATTTTGGGGCCTGTACCCACTCACAAACTGCCAAGAACATCTCTTATCAAAAAAAAGGAAATAAAGACCATCGATAGATGTATCGCTGGTCAGTCCAAATCTACAATAAGTGTAAGTGGAAAGACATCAAACAATAGAATTCACATGTCTGTAAACATTAACACCTTCATCATCGATCTTAAACTTGATGTCAAAAAGGCATCTGAACCCACTAAAAGGTGGGTTCTCAAAAGGGATTAATTATATCTTTTGTGCAGGAAGGGAAGAGTACCTGGTATTTGGACAGTGGGTGCTCTAAACACATGACTGGTTCCAAATCTCTGCTCAACAACTATCAAGAAACATATGGCCCTTCTGTATCCTTTGGTGATAAATTTAAGGGCTTCACTAGAGGACTTCGTTCTCTGACCAATGGAAATGTCACCTTTTCTAATGTTTCATATATTGAAGGCTTAAAACACAATCTTCTCAGTCTTAGCCAGATCTGTTCCCTGAAAAACAAAGTCCTATTTGATGAATTCTTTGGCACCATTTTCAATCAAGAAGTCAAACCTGTTCTCTTTGCCAAAAGAAAGAGAAATGTGTATACCATCAACATGGAAGAATCCAAGTCTCAAAAGGGTATCTGTCTCTACTCAAGATCTGTAGTTGAGAAGAATTGACTATGGCACAAGAGACTTTCTCATCTTAACTTCAAATCTATCAACAACCCAGTCAAAAATGATCTGGTCTATGAGTTATCTTCTCTAAGCTTCTCTAAGGACAAACTTTGCTCAAGTTGTGAACTGGGAAAACAACATAAGTCTTCCTTTACATCCAAGCATTTTCTTCAATCTCTGAAGTGTTTTAACTTCTTCACATGGATCTCTTTGGTCCTGTCAGCACCACTAGCCTTGGTGGCAAGAGATATGCTCTAGTGATTGTGGATGAATACTCCAGATACACATGGGTATTCTTTCTCAAAGCCAACAATGATGCTGCTGATGAAATTATCAGTTTTATCAAGAAGATGGAAACTATGAATGGAAAGAAGATCGGGATGATCAGGAGTGATAATGGAACAGAATTCAGGAACAACATCTTAGAAACATTCTGTGAAGATAAGTGCATTTATGAAAACTTCTCTGCTCCTAGAACTCCTGAAAAGAATGGTATTGTTTAAGGAAGAAATAGAACTCTTGTTGAAGCTGCTAGACCGATGCTTGTTGACACTGGTCTGAAGGGCTATTTCTGGGCAGAAGCTGTCAGCATAACATGCTTTACCTAGAATAGATCTATCATTGTGAAAAGACACAACAAGACAGCGTATGAAGTTCTCAGAGGAAGGAAACCATATATTAGCTTCTTTCATATATTTGGAAGTACTTGCTATGTACTTAACACACCATAGATCAGCTAAAGAAGTTTGATCCTAAAGTTGATGAAGGCACCTTCATTGGATACTCTCTGGTATCCAAAGCCTTTAGGGTGTATAATCTGAGAAGAGAAACATTGAAGAATCTATTCATGTCACATTTAAAGAATGTTTTAACTCAGAAAGAAACTCTCTTGATAATGCTGACACATTTCACTTAGTAGATTTCATCAATCCTTTCTCTAACCCTGATGATACACTCTCTGATGTCATTCCAAACCCAACCCCTCTTTCTTCTGTTCCAAATGTCCCTGATCCCTCAACACCATCTTCACCTACCATCTTTGACAACTTAACACCCTTAAACCAAACTCTCGACTCACCCTCCCTGGAGAATCAAAATCAATATGTCAGTGATAACGAAGTTCAAAATTAATAGATTATTTTATCTCCTCACATTCCCACCAAAGTTACAAAGTGAACTCGTTGTCACCCAATTGATCAAATTGTTGGTGATCAGGATGCTGGTATTCAAACTATAATTAAAGCCACTAGCAACATCTGTCTCTATGTCAACTTTATCTCTCGATTGAACCAAAGAAGATCAATGAAGCTATTGCAGATGCTGATTGGATCAATATTATGCAAGAGGAGCTGAAGCAATTTGAAAGACATTAAGTGTCGAAGCTGGTACCTAAGCCTCAAAACAAAACCATTATAGGTACCAAATGGGTTTTTCGCAACAAGATGGATGAAAATGGCATTGTGATCAGAAACAAGGCTCGATTGGTTGCTCAGGGATATAGACAAGAAGAAGGCATTGACTATGATGAGATGTTTGTTCCTGTAGCTCATTTTGAAGCCATCAGGTTATTTCTTGCATTCGCTGCTCACAAGAAAGTCAAAGTCTATCATATGGACATCAAGAGTGCCTTTCTGAATGGTGAACTCCAAGAAGAAGTCTATGTGATGCAGCCTCCCGAGTGCACTGATCCAAAGTTTCATACTCATGTCTATAAGTTGGACAAAGCTCTCTATAACTTATACAAGCCCCTAGAGCTTGGTATGAAACTCTCTCCGACTTTCTTTGCAAAAGTAAATACATACGTGGTATCATTGACAAAACTCTCTTTTATTAAAAGGTCAGAGATGATATCACTATTGTTCAAATATATGTTGATGATATCAATTTTGGTGCCACCGATGAAAACTTATGCAAATAATTTTCCTCTCTAATGTCTAAAAAGTATGAGATGAGCATGATAGGTGACTTAACTTTCTTTTTGGGTTTACAAGTTAAGCAATCTGACAGAGGAATTTTCATCTGTCAAAGCAAATACATAAAAGATTTACTCACAAAATTCAATTTTGATAAATCATCCACCATGAAAACTCCAATGGCTCATCCTATTAAGTTAGATGCAAACATTGATGGAACATCAGTGAATGTAACTACTTACATATGAATGATTGGATCTGTGCTCTATCTCACTGCTAGTAGACTAGATATCACATTCTCTACTTGTCTATGTGCTCGCTATCAAGCAAATCCCAAAGAATCACACCTCACTGATGTAAAAAGGATTTTTAGGTACCTTAAAGGTACCCCCAACCTTGGTCTATGGTATCCCAGAGACTCAGGTTTTGATCTAACAGGTTTTTCAGGTTTTTGTAGGGTGATGTGGAGCTATACTTTGTTCCTACTGAACACCAACTCGTTGATATCTTTACAAAACCCTTAGATGAATCAAGGTTTAACTTTTTGATCAGTGAGCTGGGAATGTTGAATGCTTAATCATCTAAGCATTTTCTATCTAAAACAGATAGTTAATTTCAGCAACTGTCAAAATGTTTTGAAAAACAACTGTCTTAGAGATTACTTTAACTGATTGATCAATGAGTAAAATCTAAACAGTTATTCTATTATGAATTCATGAACAAATAAGTCTCTAATTGATCTCATCAGCGAGTCCTTATCTTTGTTCTTATAATCTTAGCAATCTTTGTTATATGAACACTTGTTTATCTGAGCTTATTCACTAACAGATTGATCAACGAGAATAATATGTGATATAACATTATTTTGTGATAAGTTATAAAATATGGGATCTAACTGATTGATCAGCGAAAACATATTAAACCAACTTATCATGTTTAAAATTCTTTCTTAAAACCTCTACAGAGACACTCATATTTCTCAGAAAGCTCTCTAACTGATTAATCAGTGAGAATACATCAACTATGATTTCTAACTTAACTCATTTGCTTTAAATGATCTTCATCAAACAAGCATTCTCAACTATCAGATATGCTCTCTAATTGATCTCATCAACGATATCATTATCAGATACTAGAGTGCTATACATGTGATAACAAAAACAAAATCTGTTATCACTTTCTAACTGATTGATCAGCGAGAGTGGAACAAAGAATGTTCATCACACTTGTATGTTTTAAACCAAGATTTGTTAAAAGATTATTTTAATCCTAGATATTTTATGTTTCTTAATTAAGAAATAAATAAATATCTTATCCTAAATAAAATGATTAAGTTTTTGATTGACAGTTCTCGAAAACTGTTCCACTTATCCATTTCCTTCTCTCCAACTTTCTCTCTCATTTCAAATGGACCAATAACAAAACATCAAATCAATATATCTACAAATAGAATTTTTATTTTCACTTTTACACATTCATCTCCGTTTCCATTTTCCCCACTTTCTTCGCAATTAAAACGATCAAAACCCTAACAACTTCTCAAAATCTTCTTCTTTCTTCTAAATCAAACATGGTACGTGCAAAGAACCCCACTGCCAGCGTCCCATTTGTTCCATCTGAGGAGGTTAGAGCTTCAAAACCCTAAAATGTCAAGTTTGCTCCTGATTCAATCATCATCAAACCCTGCAATTATGTTGCAAATCTTTCTTACCCTCCTTCAAGACCTGCTTACAAACCAGTGGTGGAATACATGCTAAACTCTCCAATATATGAAGCCATAACCAGAGATCCATCACCAATGTACATTCCTTATCTCTTTGAGTTCTGGTACACTGTTAGATACGTTAATGGAGATGAAGAAGATGGATACATGGGTTTCAAAGCCACAGTCAACAATGGAACTACTCCCATTTGTTTTCAATTACCAAGATTCAAGTTAGCTCTTGTATTAAGCTATCTCAAGTATGTTAATAATGTATCCGAATATGAGGAGCCCATTGATGCTGAGGAGGCTCACTCAGTAGTTGATTTAAGTGATTATGAGCATCAAGAAGATGATAACAAGGTTTCTAGAGCTCACATGACTAGAGAATGGAACTTATTTTTTACCCACATTATTCAATGTTTGGGTACAAACACTGGGTCACATGATCAAGTCAAAAGAATGCAGCAACAGATAGTAGAAGCTTCGATCACTAGCAGATGTATTGACATTGCCAAACTCATATTCGATGATCTCAAGAAGAGAGTCTGTGCCAAGAAGAGAGAATCAACTGTTCCATACATCGGGTTCATCTCTCTGGTGATAAAGAGAATCATGGAAGACAAGTATGGCACATACCAGCATGATGAAGCATATGGTTCACTGGCCTTCTTACTAGCGACTAGGGTGGGCAATACTGTATATACTCATAAGCCTGCCCTCAGGTCAGATACCACCATCTCCACCATTCCAGCTACAATGCCCACCATCAACAACATGTCTGCTGGTCATCAATCACCTCCACCAGTGACTTGAACAGAAGTTCTTCATCCCACACCCATTACAATTCTATCTCCTTTACGCACTGCTGCAGAGGAAGAGGCAGCTGCATCTGACTCAGTGAATGATGAGGATGTGAATACTGATGAAATGACAGAAGTTATCAGTGAAAGAATACCAAAGGACCAAGTTGAATGAGAAGTGCCTGTGACCACTACTGAAAATGAAGAGGCAGTGGATAATGTTGAGGAAGAAATAGAGATAACTGGTGAGAAGGTAGTAGTGAACACTGAAACTACAGCCGAAGTTGATGTTAATCCATACTTAAAAGCATTGGCAAATTATGGGTCAGATCAGTCTTCCTTCATTGACTCATTCTTTGATGTTCCTGTGAAAGAACCAGAGTTTCTGCCACTTCATAGGACTCTGAGGAAGATGATGACAATGTCACCATCACCTCCTCTCCACATGTTAGAGAAGGATCTATGGAACTTGACTATACTTTGAATGATAAGGATGAAGAACACGAGGTTGTTAAGACACCACTTCATCTCACTCAATAATAGACAAGTATCCATCAGAGATCTCCTTTACCAGTTACTCGTCCTTCACCACCAGGTACAACTGTCAAATCCCCTACCAACAAGCAAGATACACCACCCATCACTCTATCATCATCACCATCTCCACCCAAAGCTACCTCAACATAGATCAATCAATCTCTGCAATTGATCCTGGATCAAATGGCATCATTCTCTGATAAGATGAAAACCCTTCAAGGCATCCAGAAGAAATACCTGCACTTATCACTGACAAGAAGAAGAGAAAGAAAGTGGTTGAAACTGACTCAGACTCTGATGATGAAGATGAAAAGATTAAGAAAACTGCCAAGGAACTAAAAGTTCCTGCGAAAATCATCAGAGAACATCTTGAGGCTGAAAAGCAAGCTGAGCTTGCAAAAGAAAGGGAAGTCGCAGTGAAAGCTCTGACAAAGGAGATGGAGATTGAGAACAAGAATGGAGAGGCTGCCTTGGAAATTAATGAAAGATTATTCAAATTGGTAGAGAAAGAGAAAGAGAAAAGAGCTCAAGAGCTAGAAAGAATAAAACTCTATCTGACCTTCAGAAAGAATACAAGTAGAATCATTAAGGTCACTCTACGAGTCTTTAAGAACAAAAAGTCATATCCGGAGATGACCAGATGTAAACTAATATTCAAGCAAACTTATGAATGTGTTTTTCTATTAAGTGTAATAATGAATAATGAACTTTGAAACTTTCTCAACTATGATAGAATCATCATAAGTTTGCTTGAATATTAGTTATAATTGGTATCAAAGCATTGGTTGAAGGTTTGAAAGTGATTTCACGGATTAATTGTAAGATTCAAGCTCAAATTCAAGGTTTAAGTCAAAATGGGTATTCTAAGTCAAAGTTTCAGTTTATGGCTCAAATTCGGTTAAAGCATCTATTTCTAATCAAGTAAAGGATCTACGTAGCTTCCAGAAGTGATTTACAACAGATAGAATCAAGAATATACGGTCGAATCATTAAATTTTTAAATTTGATTCAAGCTTCAAAAGTGACGGTTATTTTGTGATTTGAAGTGTTTAAACTCGATTCAGTTAAATTCGACCGATCATAGTATTCTATTAGTTCCTATGATCAATCGGGAATCAAGTTCAAGATTCAATTTCAACGTTTGATCAAACTTTGATTTGGTGTTCTTCGCAGACTGACGAACAGATACTGCGACAATCTCTCTAGTGCGACACTTCTCTGCGACATTTTGATAAACTGTCGCATAAAGTTTAATTTCAAATTTTGCGATAGTTCTTAAAAAAATTGAATTTACCAAAATTTGTCGATTACCAAAATTTGAATTTAAGCTTACCATTGAAGAATTTTGGTTTAAGAAAATTTTCATTTCACTCGAGAAATTTTTGACAAAATTTGAAGGGAAAACTAGTTCATATCAAAATGTCGAAAGAAGCACTTGCCATAGGATCAAAAGATAAGCCTCCTGTTTTATTCCGAGGTGACTATTCTCAATGGAGAGACAGGTTTATCGACTTCATCGAACGAAAAGAAATTTGGGAGTTATTGATGAAATCACTAACTGTAGGAGAGACACCTTTCTATCCTCCAGTAGATACTTCAGGAACCACCTACGGAGTTGCTCAACAAACACCATTAACGTCCACTGAATGTTCACCCTCTCAAAAAGCATTATGGAAGGCTCCTAAGGACATGAAATCTTATATCCTACAAGGGTTAACGAATGAAATTTACATTCAAGTGGATAGTTATAAAACGGCAAAAGAAATGTGGAATGCCATTGCATGACAACAACAAGGTTCAGAGAGATTTCAGCATACAAAGATGACTCACTGTCTTCAAGCATATGAAGGGTTCAAAGCGAAAATAGGGGAACAATTAGAAACAACATACAATAGGTTTTGTTTGCTGTTGAATGAGATACGAAAGAATAAGTTTCTGAAGCAAAATCTAGAGATAAATATCAAGTTCTTGAACAATTTATTGCCAGAATGGAAACAGTTTGCTAGCAACATCATTCAGAATCGAGATTTAACCTCAATCGACATATATGATGTGTATGAGATACTGAATCATAATCAAGATGAGGTAAATGAGATTGTTACTGGCAAAGAGGAGAAAGAAAAAGTCGATCCTCTAGCGTTAGTTGCTGAAAGAAGAAGTTACTCAAGATCTCAAAGAGTGGTGAAAGAAGTCAAGTATGAATCTGACACTGATCAGGAAGAGAGTGGATCTGATGAGGAGTTCAAGGAAATTGTGAAATAAATGGCGCTTATCACCAAAGCAATGACCAATAGATACTACAAGACGCCCACGAACAACAACATGCGTACTTCATCTTCTTCAACCAGACGACTCGACTACAAAGACAAAACATAAGAGAAGTACAAGAGAAAATTTGAAGAAAAGAAATTGGCCGAAAACCAAGACGTGACATGGAGAATAAATGTTACAAATGTGGTGGATTTAGGCACTTCCCTAGACATTGTAAGAAGTATTACATTTGAATTTCTCTTCTATCTTAATGAAATTCCTCTGTTAGCTTTAGCTTTAAATCTTTTCTCATGTGTCTGTTCCGAAACGATTGTATCATTGAAGGTCTTAAAAGGTCACATGGTGCAACGGATGAACTTAATCCGCTATTTGAGATTAAATTGATGAAAAATGCTACTTTCAAATTGCATGAAAATGTAGCCAGTATTCCTACATGACAAACGATTCTTGAGGACAACAAACCTTTAAGAGGAGTAGTTTATTACGAATCATTTTATAAATGCACACATGAATATGCACATGAGGGGCTTAGCAAAATTAACAACATTTCAATTATGGTACAGTTAGTTTAGAGATGGTAGTTAGTCAATAACTAAATAGATATCCTTGTAATGAAATTCACTAGCTTTTAGAGATTGTTTCACGTACTAGTGTGTGTTGACAAACAAGTTCCGAAAGCATGCGAATAAGACTTGAGATCGCGGCTCATACCAGTATACTAGTTTGTGTTCTAAAAACTATTAATGAAATTTTAGATTCGAATTTCTCCTTTTTCTTAGTGAAATTACTCTGTTAAATTTATAAATCTTTTCCATTTCATTGTGATTTCTGGAAAGATTATATTAATTGAAATTAGATTGTATCAACATGATCTATTTTTTACTTTATGGCTAAAGGTAGGTAAAATAAATTTCTTTATATGTTTAATTATAAAATATATTTAGATTAGATTAGCCTCTGGGGTAAGAGATTTCTAATTTCACTCTAGAAATATAAGTCTTTTAACAAAATAGGGCTCAAAGTTTTGATTAATAAATTATTATTCTTTTCACGATCATCTTGACGTGGCTGTTTGTAATATAAAGTTTCGTCAAAAGAATCAACTCATAACTTTTTTTTAAATCATTGTCCAATAATCATTCGATATTTAAGTCATAAAATATCCTTTCACGTTTTTGAGTTTATTACATGTTTAAAGATTGTATGAACTTCACTAGCAATAGATTAGTAACTGATTATTCATTTATTCAAAAGAAACTAACCATAAAATACAATCATTGTAAACATGAAAATCTTTATGGCAATTTGAGTTGTCGTTATCAAAATGTTAGTTTCATCATAAAAATTGTTGAAAACCAACAAGCTCGTGATTATGTACAAGGATCGAGAACATGATTCGGGTCGTAAAATCTCTCCAATTGATAAGGTCAGGAAAAGAACCAATGAAGGGGTAGATTTTATAAACGAGTTCAAGCCTTGGTTGTTTTAGTTCATATATATGGGGTTCAGTTTGTGCATTTAATGTGATCACCAAATGCGTATACAAGCTCGATGGGACTACTTTTCAAGTTTCGGTAAGTGTCATATAATAATTTGGTAATGAATCATCTTGACTGATGAGTTGATTCAACGATAAGTATTAATTTATAATCGGTATTTATGGTTTGTTAGTCTGTTATCAAGCTTCTTAAGTTGCTCTGTTGTCATCTAAACTTGTATACGTGCAGGTTTACAACTGAATTCATGATCCAAGTAAATTAGTCGATCTGTATTTTTATCATAATGTAACAAAATTTAGATAAACAAAACTGATATATAATAAGAAGAATGCAATTATACTTACAGATTAGTGAAACTAAATTGTAACAAGTAGATGAATCTTGGCTTAATGACATACCTAATCAGGATTCACGAGCATATACTGGTTCCAGTTTGAGTAGGAAAGATAACCGATTCTTCGACCATTCTTTTAAGGCTTTCTGAAAGAGAACATTCGGATAGAAGGTCGTTTCTCTTTGATTAACTTGTCAGCATTCCCCAAGTCATCAACCATACCCAAAGTCACCAATAAAGCACACATCACCGGCACGCTTCTTCCACGATCTGAGTTAATTAATAATGGAGATAATGATGAATAGAACATGCTACCATATGATGATATTTCTATACTGAATTAAAACAACATTAATTCCTTCTAAATGATTTATAAGTAGATTTTGCAATAAGCATAAAAAATATCTGACAATACTATCAATGAGAAACAGAGACCAAATGAAAAAAAAAATATATATATATATATATACAGACAAAAAAAAAAGTCTCAGGTTAAAACCTCACTAGCAACACATCTTGGGGTGGCCAGGGAATACCTCAGTTAGGCCGTGTACATCCGAGTAAAATACTCGCCCTCCCCGGATAACCAATAGGAAAAACCTCTTCCATTTTGAATAAAAAAAAGAGAAACGACCTATGCATCTCACAAATCAATAACAATGGCAGTGAACTCACCAATAATTATTAAGGATATATGCATATTATGCATCAGAAACAGACACGACAAAAAGTTACCATTTTGACTCGTTAACAGACCCGCCCATATTTCCACGTCTGTCAAAAACTCAATAGGTATACTAGATGAATTACCAGAAGCACATTGAATGAAAATAGGAGTATTCTGAGCTCTTTTACTACAAGCCCACTGAACAGCAGACTCGATAGCATTGGGATCAGGTGGCCTTGTATCCCACGTTGGAACACACACAAATAATCAATTTCAGATGCACCAACCACCCTGGGAAATTCACAGGTGCAATCTATAACAGCAGGGTTACACGGTGGCATATGTCTCAATGGAAAAGGCCACTCACCAACATACAAACCATCAAACACTTCACTGTAAGGTGCTACCCGCCTTTTCCACCTTTTAATAGAAATGAATGCTTTCTCAGCAGGAGAGCAAAAACCGCAAGAATCCTCTTGTTCCGTAATTAATACGGGAGCTTCTCTAAGTGTTCCAGTTGGTGGAGTGCTGAAATCCATCCGACAAAATACAAGTATGAGCTAAAGGTAATAAGGGATCATATTGGGAATGATCCATCTGTCTTTTTGCCCAAAAGCTTTGAGAAATTTATTAAAGGGTGTGAAGCTAGTGAAATAATTAATGATAATGATGAATATAAGAATGGAGGTGAAGGTAGTGAGTCCAAGGGATATTAGACATGTAAATATTATGAATAAACCTGCTGCTTTTAATCCCATCAGAAACAATAATCGAACCCCTATATTCAATGCCGAATCCAATCTAGCTGCCCAAAGGGAAGGTAAAAGGCGGTTTATATTTAATTTACTTGGAACTTTTTGGATCAAATTGTTTAGATGAACTGTTTGGGATAGAAAGGACTAAAACAGAGGAGTTCTAATGAGTGAAATATTTATTGGGTTAATTTATCAAAATTGTAACTTACCGTCACAAAATGTTCTATATATACAAGCTACCCATTTTATTGTCTGGGTATGCAACAAACCGGAAGAAACCGTTTATGTACTCCGTTTGTCCCGGTAATCGGATACCATGTTGCATATATCGATACAAAATCTTCCAGTTTGCATACCCAGACAATAAAATGGGTAGCTTTTAGACATTCTTACCTGTTGTTCCGGTAACCGGTTACCATGTTGCATATATCGATACATAATTGTCCAGTTTGTTGCATACTTAGACAATAAAAATAGTAGCTTGTATAAATAGAACATTTGGTGTCAATACGTTGCACTTTTGATGAATTAACCCATATTTATTTGGTTGTTAAGGTTGTGGTTGTTAGGCTAAATGGAACATTAGCCATCATGCTTACTTACAAGTGGGTGTTTTATATTCCGTTTTTAAATTGATTATTTGATTTTATTTGATTTGATTAATGTGTTTTTTGAAATAATCCAAGTTTTGTAGTTGCTCCAATAACTGAGTATGTAATTATTACAACTTCAAAGAAAAAAAATACATTCAAACACTATCTTCCACATCCAGTTTTTGTTACGGATGATTACATATTCCAAAATCACGTGAAAACGCGCTGTAAAACACCGGTTTAGGTTCATTTATCAATAATCGGCCATACCTGCATAAGATGCGACTTGATCTTTATGCTTTCCTAATGGCTTATGAAGAAACATGATTGGATTCTTGCAAACATATAGAGGTCACCACAACAAAAGTGCTGATTTTTTCAAAACAAACTAATTTACACCTACTATAAAACATGTACCATAGGTTCTAGAAATCTTATACAATTTCCAGAAAGAATATTTATCGTCTACATTACTACATAAGTCATAAATAATCCAAAACATTCATATAGTCATAAATAATCCAAAACATTGATATAGTTTTATATGTACAAGAATTAACCGAGAAGGAACGTTACTTGTTACCATATTGAAAGATGTCACCACCACATCACATCCAACCATCTCTAATTGTCTTTTCCTTGTCTCTTTCATCTTCACAAACCCTTATAAATTTTAACAAACAATGACAATACACATAACATAACATACAATCAAGAGCCTAAGATGAAATACACAAGGCTTCACAAGAACAAGGTCGAAAAACACAAGCCTGAATTTACAAGGGAAAATAAGCAGGCATCAAGCAATGTGCAGAAAGTGAAAAGGCTCTCGGAAGCAGTAAAAAAACTCTTGAACATGTACAAGGATCGACAAAAAGATTCGACCCGTGATGCTTTGTGGACTCGCCATTGTACTGAAGAGGAAGCTGGGAAATGAACCAGGAGATAGAGTTTACTAAATAAGGCAAAAAGGGCAGGTTGATTAACATGTTAACACGGGTTTGGGTCAGAACATGTAATATTATCGATTCAGAAAAGCTTGGGGCGAGTTGAGCTTATATGCAAACATTACTTTTGTCCATTTTCTTGGAATAAAATTAATAAAGGCTGTAAGTATTAAGATACATTTCAAGTAACTTTCACCCCATCTGACCCGTTATGGCTCAAGCTCCACTTCTTTGGATCGAACTATGGAGGGTACAAGCATATCCTGATTTAGGTACTTCTTATATGGATCTCGGCGATTACCTGCAGGTGGGACTCCAAGTCATAACAGGACACCCCAGAAGTAAATATAATATGCTAAAAAATTCAACAAAATCTTTCATGTAGCAAATGTGATCATTAATCAAATACAGAAAATAAGGATTACTATAGCAAAGTTTAAGTAATTTAAGTAAAAGTAACAAATATAAACCAACAAGAAAGCAAACATGATCATCTCAGAAGGGTTTGGTAAATAAAACATGCCAAATAATTTGATCAATCTTTCATCTATCAAATGTGATCATTAATCATACACCAAAAATACAGACTAAAGTAAAAAAGTTTGGATAAGAGTACGTGACTAACAAATATATACCAAAAGATGAAAGCAAACATAATCATTTCTGTGGGGTTAAATAGCAGTTTGGGTAGCATCGGTCGTAACATTTCCCATGGAAATTTGACTGTGAACCACTGAGAGGTTGTAAACATGAACCCTGAATGAAAACCCACAGAAACTGCAACAAATACAATAACTTTGGCTTAACTAATCAATAACGTGTATTAGTTCCAGGTTTTGGGGAAGATAAACGATTCTTTGACCACTCTTCTAAGGCTTGGCGGTGAAGAGCATTCATTCGGATATAAGGTCGTTTTTCTCTAATTAATTTCTCAGCATTCTTCCAGTGATCAACCACGCCAAGAGTCACCAACAAAGCACACATGACCGCCACACTTCTTCCATGACCTGAGTAAATCATATAATATGGATAAGGAATAAAAGCCAGTAGCATGCTACCAAAAGAAGATGATTGAAAATAAAACAATATCACTTCTAAATGTTCAAAATAATAACCAAACAATAGTTATTAAAGTATATGTGCACTCAATGTTGCAATGTTTACGGGATAGAAGTAGTATAAAGCAAAAAGCACAAAGCCAACTCAAATTTATAAACTATAACCTCTCTGAAGCAGAGAAAAATGCCAAAACTTACTTGCTAGAACATGCGAAGTATATTTACCATTTCCATGTTATCACAAATCATATAATATGGATAAGGAATAAAAGCCAGTAGCATGCTATCAAAAGAAAATGATTGAAAATAAAATAATATCACTTCTAAATGTTGAAAATAATAACCAAACAACACGTTTTGCCACCCAATACGTCAAGCTAAATAGCAAAATTTATCTTACAGTATATGTCTAGTTCTATACTCATTGATACAATTCTTATTAGGCAAACAATTATTATCAAGCAAAACAAATAGAATCAAATCAAATAAATAAACCATAACCTCTCGTAGCAAAAATACATACCACAATTTCCTTGCTAGAAGCCTAAAATGCCTAAAACCAAATTCACCATTTCCATGTTTTTGCAAAGTTTAGACTTTACTCCAAGTTATATCTTCTCCATTACTAACAGTTACAAGATAGCAACAGCATGCAAGAAGTGTAATAATAGTACACAAATTAAAAACAAAAATGCAACCTTAATAATAATAGTGTTCAATATAACAAAGTTGAAAATGAATTACCATAAGCACAATGAATGAAAATAGGAGTATTCTGATTCATCTTCCTAGAAGCCCATTTAACAGCAGATTCAATAGCACCAGGATCAGGTGACCTAGTATCCCAAGTTGGAACACACAAATACCCATTTTTACACACACCATAAACCCTAGGTAACTCACACGTACAATCCAACACCGCAGGGTTCCCCGGCGGCATTCTCTCCGGCGACGACGGCCATCCACCGACATACAAACCCTTACTAACTTCACTGTAGGATTCTTCCTTACTGATTAATCTTCTAATTTCGGAAAACAATCGAACGAAATATAAGTATGGACTGAACATAATTAGCGACCAAATTGGGAAGGATCCGTCAGTGTTTTTACCTAATAGCATTGGTAAATTGATTGATGGATGTGATGCAACTGAAACTAATAATGATACGAGTGACGAGTATAGGAAGGGGATTGAGATTAGTGTAAACCCTAGGGTTTTTAAGTAAATGAAAATTAGGAATAATGTTATGGATTTTAATCCGATTAGGATTGATAAGCCGACTGACATGTTTTGATGTTTCAATTAAATTGAATTCAGATTCAGATGGAATGAATGATTGAATTTGAGATGGTGATAGGAATTTGGAACTTCAAGTGTATGCGTGTTGTAGACTCGATATTTTTTAATTTTTTTCGACTTAGTAAAGATCTTCTCTTTTTCTTTTTTTATCAAAATTGATTGAAGATTTAATGTTTAAAATCACTCTATGTTTATCGTATAACTATGAATTTATTATAAAATTGTTAAAATAATCATTAAAAGAGCTATTAGTAAAATCATTGAAATAATTATTTACAAACTACTAATAAATATCCATAAATACAACACTATTATAACATCATGGCTAGATGAGTTGGCAATAGAATCCTCAACAAGTATAAGGTCTAAGGTTTGCAAAATGGGTTAGACAATTTTATTTTGTTTTATTTTCCTTTAATATTAAAGTTGTCCCACATCGGTGATAACACAAACCAAAACCTACCATGACCTCCTATATATTCCAAGCCAAGTACATAAGTAATTCAAGCGTAATCATGGTTGACCTATTAATATAAAACGTTGACCTATACGGTTCCGGTCGGAAAAAAAACCCCGGTTCAATGACTAGTCCGCCGGGCCAACCCGGTCCGACCGGAGAACCAGTAGGTCCTATCCGAGCCGAAAATCAAGTTTAACCTTGTGTGATTTAGCATCTGAAGGTTTACCAGAGATTTGGAGGATGACTTGGAAGGATGAATGTGTAGTTGTTGTTGGTGTCCGATTTTTCTTTTTCCGACAAAATCAAAAGAAGAGAAAGGTTAATGATGATTGATTTTGGTGCCTTTGGTGACCAATTGAAAATGAAGAAATCAAAGAGTAAACCTTCAAATGATGGGATGTGGAGTTATCAAAGAAGGGAGTGAAATAGGATCGTTGGAGAAATCGCCAGTGAAGCTTCATATGGGATTCAAACACGACCCACAAATCAAGAAGTTTTATGGAGAGCTTAACTGAAGATTTACACGACCACCACAACTCCATCATGTAGGACATGTGTAGCACCCAAACAAAAGATAAAAACAAAGTAATTGTAATACGAAGAATAAAAACAAAATAATTTTAACATATATGTATATTATCAATTTATATTGATTATACTCAACCTAGATAGATGATGAACTAATCACCATGGTGACACTAACACACACGAATACACATAACATGATATTTCATTAAAAATGTTTTTAATGAATATGTATAATTAGAAACATATTCCAATTAGGAAACTAATTCATTTGTTATTCAATTTTATCTTGAATATATTTAGTTAATCTTTATCTCGAAGTAACTTGGTCTTTTCCTTATTTGGTCTTGATTAAATCTTGAATTCCGATCTTCTTCAATCCGACCTTTCTAAATCTGTAAGGAGAAAGAAGAGGGGTGGTGGGGGTATAGGTTGAAATTTGGAAAAGATTTTTTAATTAACTTTTTTAATTTGAAACAACAAAGTTTATATCTACGATGAATCGTAAATGTATAAGTTACTGCATCATATTCAATAACTATGATGCACTTAGACTTATATGATAATGATGTTTATTGTATATTTACTCGATCGTAGACATTTATAACTTATAAATATGATGCAATGAATTTTCAATACCGTATTTTATAACTTTGATGCACACAGATTTTGAAACAACAAAGTTCATAACTACGAAACATCGTAAAAGTATAAGTTAGTGCATCATATTCTATAACTATGATGCACTTAGACGTATATGATAATGATGTTTATTGTATATTTACTCGATCGCAGACATTTATAACTTATAAATATGATGCACTATATTTAAAAAAGTTACAGTACCATATTTTTATAACTATAACGCAACCATACTTATATGATAACAATGTTTATCATATATCTAGAAATTAGAGTGACATTTTTTTATATCCATGATACACCATAATTTATAATATGATGCATAATTATTTTATTTAATAACTATACTTTATTGTATATTTTGAATAATCAACGCATCAAATTTTAAGTCTGGGTGCATCATAAGAACGAAGAAAAACGAAAAAAACGTTAATAAAAAAAAGAAAAACGAAAAAGAACTTATATGAAACCAAGAAAAACAGAAAAAACATTAAAACAACAAAGAAAAATGAAAAAACCCGTAAAAAAAACTAAGAAAAACGTAAAAAAAAAAAAACGAAGAAAAACGTAAAAAAAATGAAGAAAGATGAAGAAAACGTAAAAAAATGAAAGAAATGTGAAGAATTAAGAATGAATGAGAAATTGAGAGAAATTGAGAGAGAATGAGGGGGGCATTTGTTCCATCCTCATTGGCTTCTTTTACCACAACCAAATTGAACTTCTCTCTAAAAGCACAACCAAATATTAATAATTTAAATATTATAAACATAGTGTAATATTGTCGTGAGGATTTAAATTACTAAAAAAATTATAGATTTTTGAGAGTTAAACTAATGAATTGTCTAAATGTACTATTGTAGATCGATTAAACAATTAGTTTTTTAAAATTTTATATGACAAAATTAACACATTTTACTTTTAGGCTCATCAAATAAGTCTGATATCATATTGAATCTAAATTTTAAGATTATATAGTTAAGATCGAGATTCTACACTTTTAAAATCCTATTTAAGACTGATCGTTTTTGTAAATCAAAATCGTAAAATCACAAATTCTTAAAATTGGGATGTAAATCTTAACAACTTTGGTAAAATCAATTTTCTTTTAGTTACAAAATCAAACTACCATCTTTCATTTGGTTTTTTAATAAATTAAAAAACTAAATAATGATCATAACGATTTGTTAATCACTGCCTTTGAAATACCAGTAAATTAATGTTCGCTAATGAAACTAATCTTACAGCAGATAGGTCCTCATGATAATGTATTTAATGTTACAATTATCAAGAAGAGTTCTGTTAATGACACTTTTTATGACCGTCTTTAAAATAGAATAACTAACCACCAATCGTTTAGAATCTTTAACCATAAAATCACAATAATGTTAAACACAAAAATCTTTCTTTTAACACGGAACTTACGACTTCTTACCATTTTCTAATAAATAAAATAAAATTTAAAAATAGTTGTTGCTCATGTAAAAGCTTTCTACATATGTAATTATTTAAACCGTCACTAAGATGATCTAATGGTAAGGCGTCATATTTTCTCACAAGAGATCACATATTCGAACCTCACTAGGTAGACATTTTGAAGTGGCTAAGAAAATGGTCAGAAACGATCGCGAAAATACCCAATTAGACCACATACAAGTGAGTAAAAACGTCGCCCTCTCCGGATACCTAAACAAGAAAAAACCTCTCTGTTCTACACATTTAGATATTTATAAGTCATGTGGGACGGCACCTCCTAATTAAAAGTAAATGAAGCTTGATGGCAAACATTATTGTACACATATGACATACCCTACCTACATTACAATATTACCAATGGTTTAGTTGCCAAATTGGAAGAAACAGTAGCACAATATGAGGTTACATACATATTGCCACTCCAATTAATTCAGGCTTTTTGCATGTAATGATAGAGAATTTGATTATATCCTTCTTAAATCCTTCAATCATCAATGGCATTACCATTGCCCCTTTTATGGTCTTCCATCCTAATGAATTTGAAACAGGAATAAAACCATTTCAGTGATTATTTTATCAAATTGTATAACAAGCAAAAGTTTCCATAGTTACCACTACGTAGCAATGAAGTGATCCCTTTCCAAGACAACGCTGTTTTTATTACAGCCGGCCAAAAAGGGGCGACGTTGCCTGACCAGTCTGCTGATTTAATGTCCTGAAAAATGCATCAACTTCAACTAGTTTGTAGTAATATATCTGTTATGTGGACATAACTATGTACAGCGTGAATCTATAAGTAAGTATGGGAATATTACATGTGTGACTCACTACATATGGCTAATTGCCAAATGGGCATTGTAGAATCTGAATAATGATTATTGAACTCACCTGAAGAGAAAGGGATTCAAGTAATTTTACATAATCAGCAGTAGAACACCACGCAGGAAGATAAAAGCTGGAACAGATCTTGTTCAAGATTTTTTCTTCCTCTGGTCGCAAGGATTCTTCGGTAGGGGCAAGGTCCCTATGGCACCATGTAACTATGATAATTGTGGCTCCTGGGGCAGCCACTCGAACCAATTCACTGACAAACTGTCCATTAAAAAACCACAAAACTAGGATATATTGCCTGGTGAATTCAACTCGAATGGAATTTCAAAGACTTCTCAAGAAAAATAGGAACCTTTAGTTTGTCAGGCATGTGCTCTCCACTCTCCATTGACCAAACCAGATCAAACTTTCCATCAGGAAATGGTTGGTTCAAAGCATCTGCAACTTGAAATGAAACCTGATAACTTTGATGGTTAGTCCAGGAACTCTATGCACATACTTCTCGTCAGGGTTTGAGAGAATAAGAAATTGGGTTCCACAGTGGGGATAAATTAGTGAATTCCTTCATCAGTGATATCCAAACATGAAAACCAGTTGGATACGTGTTATATATTACATCATTGTGTGCAAGTTTTTAGAGATTTCTTGACTTGATTAACAAAATGATGCCATGAAGTTACATATAATGTTAGACGTTGAGTTTTAGAGATTTCTTGACTCGATTAACAAAATGACGCCAAGAAGTTACATAGAATGTTTGACGTCGAATTTTACACACCTATAAAATTAGTAGAACTGTAGAGGAATTATGCTATTGCACTGGAATCTCAATTCCATTTTACATCAACCGACGGGGTTTCTTGAATATTTCCATTTATAAGGTCCCAAAATGATGAAAAATGTCATCTTTTGCAGGCCTTTTAAAAAGTATTTTTATGGACATATTCCAGTATTCCACGACTTCCTAATCCTAATCCTAATAGTTAATAAAACATTACATATTTGGCTATTCCTCCAATTTAAAGTTTACATCTAAAAGAAGCTCAACTTATGCAACAAGCATTCCTTCAAGAAAACCTAATTACATCCACATCCAAAAAACTGACTTGCAGTAAATACTGAAACGTTTGCTATTTTTGGCCCCAAATTGTAAAGAAACAACAAACCGTTTTTACCTTATGGGTCAATCCTTGGTCAGCAGCTAGGGACTGAGCCCTCTCAGCTTGTACAGGGCTAAGGGTAATTCCCTTGCATTCGGCTCCATATTTTCTTGCTAGATACCTTGAGCTACCTCCAATGCCACACCCTACATCAACTATACTTTTTGGTTTCTTTTCTGGATCATCTGCAACAAAATTTATACAAGATGGAGATCAAAAATTCAAGCGAGTGTGTTGGAATCATACCAAAGACTAGCCACATACAATTCAACATTTCACCATAAAAACTAAGCCTAGAGAAACACTATAAGAAAATCTAATTTACATCCGGCACGTTACTCATATTATATTCAAAGGGTAAAACCGACCGTCTGTCGGCTCCCCACCAACCGGTCCACGGCCAACCTAGGAGAGGTAAATCGCGTAACCTACGGTTAAAGGAACATGGGGATGACGGGGATTGAACAAGACAACCATAGCGGGGACCTCATATTATATTCCTGCAGTAGTGTGTCCATAATTCGATCTAGAACTTCCAGAAACCTAATCAATATGTTATATATATATACTATGGAGTGTATTCAAGGGAGAAAGAAAAAATGGTGGAAAAAGGGGAGAAAGATTCCTTTAACCCTTTGATTCAACAAATTAACTATTTGATTCATCAAATTAATTATTTGATCCAAGAAAAGTTTTTATTAATGAAAATGTTTTTTGAATCATAGATAAGTATTTATTGAATCACATAAAACATTTTTTGCAATCATATTTATTTTTTTGCTGAATCATACTTGTTTTTTATTTAAAATTTTTCTTTCTCCCCTTTCTCCCCCAAAATTTTCTTCTTTTTAAATCATGTTACTATATACTATAATGGTTAGAGATACACAAAGTACAGTAGCATTACTACCTTAGCAAATTTAATATATTGAAGTTCATCTACTACGGTTAGAATCCGGTAGGAAGCTAAATAATATGTGCGAGAACCAAACTGATTGACTATTTTTGTAATATCAATTCACACATGTAAAAAGTGCTCATATTTACGAAGTTGTGAATCAGTTTGTTTCTCACACATATATTTAGCTTCTTATTTAATCCTACTTATTTATTACTAACAAATAACTATAAAATATGTATGTATACATCTATATCTATATATAGATATAGATCATATATACACACACACCAAAGAGCATCTAAAGCAAAAATGAGCGTAGATATATCCGCTTATTTTTCTGCTTATATCTCTAATAAAATAAATATAAGTTCCATCTTCTAAATTAAAAATAAAAAACAAATTAAGCATAAACTATAAACTTAAGCTTCATATATTCATTTAACATCAACTAATAAACTGATTAAATTAAAGTAAAAAATAAAGAGTTAAAAAGTACCTGGAACAGAGGCGAAAGCTAGGGCTTGTTCAATCAGACGGATCTGAGCAGAACGATGATCGGAGAGCTCAACCACGGCATTAGTATCATAATAGCCGTGATGCATGTGTTCTCCCCAAATATTCTCCCATACTCCTGACGATTCGTCGTAAAACTCTGCTATTCCTTTTTTCAGTGAATCATTCGCCGGCGCTGGAGAAACCGCTACATCACCGGCGGCTGTTGCCATTACTGATTCTAGAGTTAGATTGATGAATGTGTGGTGTTGATAACTGGTAATGGCACGTACTGTGGTAGTAGCTGTAGTGGTCCTGAATTAAGTTACAGAGTACCCACGTGTAAATTTTCCATACAAAAGGACAAGGATGTTTGAGTGTATAAAATCGTGTTGCATCGTCATCAATATTTTGAAAAACGATTTTATAGTCGAATCGGTATCCCTTCCTATTGATTTAGATCGGACCGGTCGACGGGCCTCGACTTATAGAATGTGTACATGCCATCCATCCATGTTAAATTGCACTTCTATGTTAGGATTGCACAAAATCAGTTTCGACAAACTAAACTAATTTGGTCAAATTTGGTCAAAATCGATTCATTTTGAAATCGGTTTGGGGTCGGTTTGAAACGCGTTTGGCTCAAACCGGTTTCAGTCCGGTCAAAAACCGGATTTTGACAAGTACCCGGAAGGTAAAAAGAGTACCTGACGGGTAAAATAGCCTCCAAAGATTTCTAGTTAATAGTACCCGGATCAGGGGAAACTACCCGCCGGGTAAGGGTTGTACCCGACGAGTAAGGTATATACCCAGCGGGTAGTTCCCCTATTTGTTTTTTTTGACTTTTCACCCGATATATCTCGTAACCTCTAAAAAAACTAATTAGGCGAATTAAGTATCAAAAGTTCATGAAATTAACGGATAAATATATACATAAATCGAGCAATATGAAACATGTTTTTGGAGTAAATTTCTTTATTCATATTTAAACAAATATATACACATCTTCAAACGTAAAAACATAACACAAAGTCTTCTAGTGGTCGTTTTTTAGTCTTCTTCATAAGTCATATTAGTCTTCTTCATAAGCTAGCTCTTGCGCGGTGAGTGGTACTGACAATCCCATTGCAATCTCTTCCTCATGTACTTCTTGCTCAATCCTTAGCATTTCTCCTTCAAGTAGTGATATGTTTTGTATCTGTTCAACTTCGTCAACATAATCTTTCAAACAAATACAAACTTCCACCAACAAAGGGGTGAGTTAGGTTCTTCTTGGTGAGATAACCCGTCCACTAAACGAAAAGGCCGACTCCGAAGGTACCGTAGAAGCTTGGACGATTAATAGATCACGGGCCATAGCGACTATAATCGGAAATTGAGCTTCATGTTCTTTCCACCAAGCCAAAATATCCAAATTATTAAACTCTTCAATAGTGAAGTGTATCAAAAAATCGGAACCAATATACCTTCGTGCTTAATCGAGCTCTTTTCGTATTCTCATTTGTTAAAGTGTTGTATAATCACAACATTTCGTTATTGTCGTGCGAACTTGATCCGGATGCCGTCTCATATCGAATGTCGTCACGAAAGGGATGTGGAGCCATACTTTGATAAATAAACATCAAACAAACTTTCGAAAAACTTTGTTAAAGTTAGTAATTTCATCTTTCGCGAAATTCGGGTCTTCGTTTAACAAACCCAAATCCTAAGAAATGTTTTGAAGTAAAATTTCAACCCCACCAACATTTAATGTCGGGTTCAAAGCGGCGGAACAAGTTATAACGGGAGGCACTTCTTTAAAACATTTTATAAATTTGACTTTCATTGGTTGTACATGTGTTCAAAAGTGCCGCCCCTCACTTCAAAATCGTCTATTTTGGAACACATTAATAATATTTGGTTTAACATTAAACAACTAGTTGGATGATAAACTCCCGACAAAAAGTAGTTGCTTGTTTAAAAACAATAAGCATTTCGGTAATTAGTTTGATAGTATCCCAACTCAACTCCGGAAAAGGTGTAACCGATTACGTTCTACAAGAAGGTCATGAAACATTTTTAAAGTTTCTTTTCTTAAAGCACTTTCAAACATATTACATGTCGAATTCCATCTAATAGGTACGTCATAATTCGGACCTAACCAAAGGGAATTCGAATCGACACAAAAATTTCATATATTTGTGGTATCTAGCGTTACTTGAACTAAAAATATCACGTACCATTTGTTTAAAACTTTCTTTTATGTTTGCAATACAACTAAGTCCATCTTGCACAACCAAGTTAATGATATGTGCAACACATCGACTATGAAAAATACACCTTTGCAAATCGGTTTATATTTAGTTGTAAATATCCGACGGCGGTGGTGTTATTAGATGCATCATCGGAGAAAATAGAAAATACTTTTCATTCTAGTTTAAAACCTTTTATCACATAATCTAAAAATTTATGTAAATTATCGTCGGTATGCGGATATCCAATTAATTTAAACCTAATCGTACGCTTCATCATTTGCCACGTATGGGATTAACCCAATGAGCGGTAACGTAAAGGTAGGAATCCGGTTGTATACTTTCAAAACCTATAATCATTTCATTTCTAGCCAACTTCCACATGTTAATAACATTGCATCTAAGAGTTGTATGACTTACATGTGTATAACAAGGTTGCAGCTTTTCTTGGATGAGTTTTGTCAACCACGGATTGTCGGGTTGGTCAAAAGGCAAGCTTTCTTGAATCAAGAACTTCGTCATCCTATCCCACACCAAACTCGCTTTGTATTGCCAAATCGTAGCATCATTAGCCATTGTCGTTTGGTCATGACCCGACCCATCTTTCACCGATTTGCAATAGAGTTTTGAATGATTTTTCAAAGTTGTATTCCCGATTTCCTTAAAAACTGCCTACATTTCTTGCATCAAGTTTTTCTAGTACCGTTCGACATTTCACACAAGTCGTAATTGCACCAAAAATTCGGATTTCTTTTTGTCTATATGACGGAAACAACCGTAGCATTACTAGACGATTCCCCAACACCGACGGAAGATTGTGATTGCCTACATGATGATGCCATTGCTAATGAGACTTGAGAGTATATATTGCGTTGTTTTTGTGGTTTGAGAGTGTTTTTATAATTTTCACCAACCTTTGAGTGTTGTAAATAAACGTCAACATCTAACACATATTTATACTATCAAAATGTGTTGATACATATTCGTGTGTGACAATCGACTTGTTTAGAAAAGTGACAATGTTTGTACTTTAGCGACACTTGCTAGTGTCGCTTGTAGTGACACTTGTAGTGTCGCTTGAAGCGACACTAGTAGTGTCGCCTATTGCTGGAATTGTATGAATAAGTTCAGTAGTGAGTCAATGTCATTAAAATTTTCATACAATTGTTCAGAACTAAATTATGAGTTTAGTTGAGAGAGTTGAGCAATATTGTAAAGTACTTCTGTAATTCGTATTGCATATCAATATATAGAAGTCATTTGAATTAATCACATTTAAGAAACAAGTTAAATCGGATACCGCACGTTTAACTTGTTCGATTCGAATCAGATCCTAACTACAAGGACTATCAAGTGGTATCAGAGCTGAATAGGTGATTTGAATAAGTTCATGCGATTATGAGAGACTGTGATTTGGTTTTTGGGTTTTTAAAGCTCAAAATTTGATTTGGACAACTTCGGATTGAAAACAGATTGATTGAACATAATTGGATGCACAATGGAGTTTACTAGTAATTAGGAGGTAGTTGTGATTGATTGATTAGAGTATTTGATGGTGATATTGAAATTGTTGAGTTTCTGCGGTTGGTGTTCATCGAGCGACACTTCCTGAGTTTGAGTGACACTTGTGACTGTCCAGCGACACTAGTGACGGTTATATTAGCAACACTTTGAAGCGACACTATGTGTTGTGTGGTTAGTTGTCACACCCCCAAATTTACAAGTATAATAATTATGCGGAAGCTTCGGGGCGTGACGGTGATCGAATAACAATACCTCGAGAGCGTATGATTATCGTTGAATCTATATTATTAGGATGCCAATAATAGTTTTACAACATTACTGTAATTTAAACCGTTAAAAGAGAAATGTTATTTAATACATCGTTTCAACAAAATACAAGTTTCGGGATTTCATGAATAAAACTACAAGTCAATTCATATATAATTAATCCCATTGTTTTAATTCAAACTACGGCATCCTAATTTATCGTGGCAGGTACGGTCCCAATATGCATGTGACGTACGGCATGGCTAATTCCCCTAAAAAACATATTTATAAAAGGTCAACATAATTTGTTGAGTGAATTCACAGGTTTAATGACTTTATCATAAACCATCATTTAGAAACATTTCATCAATAGATCAAAAATGGCATCAATGGCCTATTGGACGATCATTCTCAATTTAAAATAATAAAAACCTCTGACTGTGAATCCCCCGAAGGTTAGCTTAACCGTCGAGTTAATATGCCGAACTAAGTCTATAACCAAACCACAACACAAATGAATCGTTTGCCTGGACCGGTTAAGTATACTCGTCCCCAAAAACACGCAAAAAAGGTCGCTAGTTAGCACGACTAACTAAAACATACGTGGGATGGGCTTGTCAAACCCGATAGTACTAGGTTATAGTATTGCGTGCTAGGACTTAGGCACTACAATTTATCCAACTTAGTCGCCCATAAGGATACAATGTCAGGTTTTAATAATCGCATACATTCAGTTATATGTTTTTCACCCCAAATTGAAAACAGTAAACAGTAAAAGTGAGGCTATGAACTCACCTGAGTCTGAGCGTGCTAGCAAAATATATTTGTAAAAATGCCCAAGAAAGTCTCTTAGCGCCCTAAACGCAAGAGTTTGAACTAATAAATGTAGACGACTTTAACTAGTCCGTCTATGCCAGTTGTTCACTAAACTAGATTTAAATATGTCATCGACGGGCTTGAATATCATGTAAGGCTATTATAGGCGAAAACGACACGTTGTGATCTTTATTAGTTTTCAAATAGTAAATTCATTTATGTCAACCTTTTAACATATCATAAATCATAATATATAGATTATTGATTTCGATTCGTTATTTATACGTTGTCTTGATCGTATATTGTCTCAAGTTCTCGACTTCGTTATACTGGCTTTTAAGTTTTTAATTGTACATTAGTATAATGTAATAATGATACTTAGACAATATATATATACATATTTCAATATATATATATATATATAGTCTTTAATAGCGTTATAACTCTCATAAGTTATATATATATTGTTTCAGTAGTATTTGATTCAAAGTTCGTGATTCCGTTAAATTAACTTTTAAATCAAGAATCGTACTTTAATATAATATCGTCGTGATACTTAGCCATAAAATATATATATATATATATATATACTTATACATGTATATATATATCAATTATCGTTATAAGTTTGATAATTCACTTTTATAACCCTTCTCGTTATAATACTATTTAACTCGTTATAATTCGGTTTTCCACATTTTCTCGGTTTATACACTTACTCATAACGTAATGTAAATTTTTATAATTTAGTCCCTGATTTCCAGAGGATTCATAATATTCCCTGAAGTTCTTAAAATTATAGTTTTAAATCCTCGTATTTTTATAATTTGTCGGTTTGGGTTAAACTACACGATTTCTTCGGTTCTCACCGTATAACTCTCGTTCTTTAACACTTTAAGTTATAAATTACATTTTAATACGTTTTAACTTATTTATTTTATCATCTCAGCCCATACTTTATTTATTTTATATCTTTAGTCACTATAGTCCCTTTTTTATCTCATTTTTAGTCTAACTTTCCGTTTACCGACTTTTAGCCAAACAATTCTTGTTCTCATCATTATAATTCATAGATTAACCTTTATTATACTTAGAATTACTTATTTTTATAGTCAAAGTCCATAAGATACGGTTTTTTATCTCCTTAGTCCTTTTTAGTTTCCATTCGTCACTTTTCCACAGATTCTGTCCATTTTTTAGTCTTTCTTTTGCTATCACTTTGACTAATCAAACGTACTTAGTTTATTATGAAATTTTTACCATATGTTCTCCTATGTCTTAGGTTTATAGAAATGTAAGGTTCATAATTTTTGGCCACGTTTAAGGGGTTCAAATATAATTTATATTACACAAAGGTCCAATAGTACCTTTTCTAGATAGTTGGTGAGAGATTCGTTTGTTTACATAGTTATACTTATTTTCAAGAAATCTAATTATACTACTTTTAAAGCTAACACATTATGTGGCCTTTTAGGAAAAGGAATAACGTCATTTGGATATGTGGTTTAGAAGTTATGACCTTCCAAAGTTAGGTCAGATTCTGTCTCTAGAGGACAGTTTGTACACTTGGTCTTATAAATTCGTTATGAAGTACTTATACTTGTCCAAAATTCATGAAACCGGTTGGGTTAGAAATCTAACTCTTTAAACTTGATTTTAGACTCAAGAAACACTAAATTTGGTTACATTTGACCAAAGTTGACCAAAGTTGACCAAAGTTGACCAAAGTTTCTGTCCGATTTTTATACTTTTGGTTTTGATGTTTGTTTTGGTTCTTGTTAACAAAGTCTTGTTATAATCAACATAAATACAGGTTTATAAGTTGATTTATAGTATGAGTGAACATTTAACACATATTAACTAACATATAAGTAATTAAATGAAAGAATCAAAGAGTTTATGGTGTTAGTTTCCTTACAATGCACTAAAAGAGTGGATTTGAGCAAGATGAAGGTTTGAACTTGGTGTGGTTGGCCTCTTAGCTCCAAATCCGTGAGTTTATGTTCGTTTTTCCCTTGGGATAAATGGAAATGAAATGTGTAAGTGTTTGTTAGTAAAAAGAGTATAAAAGTAAGGTTTTAGAGGTGGTGGCTCATGGTGGTTGTATGCTGGATGAGTGTTGGTTGTATGATGGACTTTCTTCAACAAGATGGAGGAGGGCTGATGCTGTCCTAGTTATGGGTTAGAGAGAAGGAAATAGGGAGAGAGTTGTGAGTTAGTGTGTGTGGAAATGAAGACCAAATGAAGCTAAGTGTGGAGACAAGGGAACATGGAAGCATGGCTTGATTTCCTTGTTTCATGGGTTGATCAAGAGAGGTCAAAGGGGTCCCTAGGGCCTCTTGGTGGACGGTTTTAGGAGTGAGGAGGAAGGGGGGCCCCTTTGAGGGTGGAAGTCACAATTAGGGTAGATATTTTAGTCATTAGGTGTTAATCTCGATTAGTTAGACGTTAATTGTACAATTAGGTTTAATTAGGATTAATTAAGGTAGTTTAAGGTTGATTAGAATAGATTAAGGTTATTAGGTTGTGATAATGTTGTTAATTGATTGAAATAATCTTCGATTGACTTATCGATACTTTGTTCGATTAATTTCACGACTTATCTCGTCGTTGCATGTTTTCTAGTTCACGTGGACGTTTATTGATTTCTAAAAGTTGATATGCTTATTTCTTGGCACAATTATTACAATAATAATAACTACTATATAATTGAATAGATTTACGTTATTTTCGAAAATAGATCACCAACGCTCGGGTATTTCGGTCTCTACCGATTGTTTCGGGTAATTCTCAAAGATCAGGAATGCTTCTCGCATTAAAATTTTGTGCATCTCATATGCGAACACGGGCTTTGTGCTAGGCTTTATTTGAAAAATACGAATTCACTTTAATTAAATAGGGAATTAGCCTAATATGCACGTAATGATAATGTACGGAATTTGCCGTATTTTTAGGGTTGTCACATTAGTTAGCGACACTCTTCAGGAGACACTAGGAGAGTTTAGGTGACACTCTCATAGGTTTGGTGACACTTGTGGCGGTTATCTTTATGTTAAAATTCGACACTTTAAGCGACACTTCTATAGTGTCGCGTGTCAGAAATTAGCGACACTCTTAGGCCACATTTTATTTCATCAGACGACATTTCTGTTAAGTGTGTCATACCTCGCTAAAGCGAAAACACGAGATGTAACAGTACAATGATTTCATAATCGAAAATTACAAAAGATCACCATTCAACGGTCTACAATTAATACATTACATAAAGTCTTACAATCATTTACAGCACAAAAGTAAATAATCTAAACATGCGATTACATCCAAAAGAGAAAATCCTGTAACGCTACAACATCATAGATCATATAACGGGTTTAGCTTCAATAAACAAGTGGTGACTGATTCCTGAAAAGCATGTAAAAGTAAACAGGTCAACTATGAAACATAGTTGGTGAGTACACAGGTTTTGTGTAATGAAAGACCCTTTTCAAGTGTTTACAAAGTCTAGTTTAAAAGTTCCACGTTACTACGTGATTAGTTCGCAAAAGTAGTCTGTTTAGTGTCGAGGCTCATACAAAGACGATAATCATCTGAAAATCAATTTGTAGGATAGTCAAGCGTTATTGCGCGGATAATTATGAAAGTAATTCATTAAAACAAGGCTTATTTAAGAGCGATACTCATTTAAGTTAGATTCATTCGTGATTCGATGTTTTGTTCGCAAAAGAGGTTTATTTAAGTACGAGATTCGTTTAGGAGTGATTCCCTTTGGAACTCAATTAAAAGTCGTGATTCATTTATAACGCCACGCTCATATTTTCAAAGGAATGTTCAATTCACGTTTATTAAACTCAAGTTGTAGTGTTTAATAAGTTCAAGTTACGTTTATAAAAACTCAAGTTGTAGTTTTTAATAAGTTCAAGTTACGTTTATAATATTAAATGATCATCAAATCAATGTCAAAATGTTTATAATCTCAACGGATTATTATGTCGAGGTTCATAAGAATACGAGGCGTTATTATGAAACCATGTTTATCATTGTCCAAAATCACAACGATTTATAGTATAAAACTCAGGTTATAAAATTTAGGGTTTTAAAGAAATATCGTTTCAAATGACAAAGTCACTGTAAGGCTCGGGTCGTAAGTTTATAGTTTCAAAGAAATATCGTTTCAAATGACAAGGTCATTGTAAAGCTCGGGTCGTAAGTTTATAGTTTCAAAGAGATGTCATTTCAAATGTCAAAACGTCATACGTTTATAGTCGTTTATGAATTTCTATGCTATTACGTTATAATGTCTATAGTCACGATGAATTATTATGCTTGAGTCCACAACCAAACTGATATCGCCTAAATTAGACATATTTATAGGGGCGATATCTATCCAATTCGTATATTATTTTAGTCATTTTATAATCTGTTAGTACTTAATTAGTCTAGTTTAGTTTCAGGTTAATAATCAAGAAGAGATCAAAAAGATATGAAGAAAAGATCAAGAGTTGATGGATTTTTGCAGCTTTTGCGAGGCTCCACGGTTTTGGCCATAACTCCCTCATACGGACTCCGATTGAAGTGATTCAAGTGCCTAAATCTCTGGAACTCAGAGGTCTACAACTTTCAAGAAGGGACCTAGGGCTGAAAATGAAAAGTCCCCGCGGGATAGGCCTAGTACCCGCCGGGTACTCATGAAAAGTACCAGTTTTTGCCTAGCCGGGTACAGAACTCTGATCCGGGTGGGAAGGTCTTAGTACCCGCCGGGTACTTGCATTCCCCGCCGGGTAGAAGGGTCGGTTACAGCTTTTTGGCCTAAAATATATCCTAAACCCTAATTATCATTAACCTTTGGATTCAGCACGAATTAGAGGCGATTTTGGGAGCTTTTGGAGAGCTTTTGGGGACACCCTAAGCAATTCATTCATCTTGTAATCGTCATAGAAGTTAGTATTTATTTCTTTTCATTCGAATCTTCATTGTTTTATGTTTAATTCACTTTTGTAATCACATTATGAGTTATTCTTGGATTATGATTATTTGTTTGATTGAACTCAGGAGAATGGGCTAAATACTTTGTGTTCATCTAGACTATTAACCCTAGATGTTGGGTTTTTAATATTTATTTCATGATTTGCTTATGATATGATATTTAATCGTAGAACCATTTGTATTTAATTAAATTTGGCTATTCAATTGGTTTAGTAATTGTGCTAATGAGTGAGAACTCTTAGATTGTCATATTACACTTACTTTTAATTGGACACAATAAAGGAATTGAATTAGGTTAATTAATTAGAATATGGATGAATCATATTGAGAGACATCTTGTATGATTTAGTAATCTCTAGGACACTAGGATTATAAGATTGAATTGTCATGTTAGTTGAGTTGATTAACCATAATTGGGAATATTAGTTTGTCAAGGACACTTGCTCTTTATGATCTCATTTAAACGACTACTTTGTGAAAACAAGTAGTTTAGGTTATTAAGTCCCACACATAAATTTCATGTAAAGTATTATCCAACTCTAGTAGTGAAATGTCTAGATGAGCATACTTCTATCCCTCTATTTAATTATCAATTTAGTTGCTTTCTTTAGTTTAAATAACCTTTTGACTGCGTGTCATTAAGAGGCATTATCCCTTTATCTTAATTATAGATTAGACAAATAAATCTCATAATACATATAAACTGTTCCTGTGAGAGACTACCCGGTAGACTTATCACTGCTATACTACTATCCGATTAGGTACACTTGCCTAGTTGTATAATAGTTAGCTTTGACTTGTTTACTAATTTTATAACTAGATATTTACACATCACAAACCTACAACCGATAAACCTTTGTCCCAAAGAGAGATGCCCTATCGTTGGCATTTAGGATGATGGGGTGCACTCACGTGGCCGTGTGAGTGGGGAGGTGGTCTCGCTCCCAAATAGTACTATTCATATGCATCATTTGCCTCATATAGAGTTAATGGTCGTGTTGATATACCGGGGACTTTAGATACGATAGAAAAACAAGTATATAATCACGTTCGTATAAACGGTAAACATTCATGACATTATTTTGAATTTAAGCATAGCATAGTATAACATTTGTAAATCGAGCATACCCTTTGTAAAACGAGCATAGCATCAAGTATAACATAAGCATGGTATTTGTAATTCAATATAGTATTTAAATCATATAAGCATGATTTTCACCCCAAATCATTTAAGTAAAGTGTTAAAAGAGGAGCTGTGTATTCACAGTTTGAGCGTGAGCGTACGGATCGATGTAACACGCGTGTTGACCGGGTATGAGTCCTATCCACGTCTTACGAACACAAGGTTTCTTATTAGTTTCTCAACTAATGTGGTTTTTTTAGGATTGCGTAGCTAGTTATTAAATTACAAAGTACCGTTAAAGTTCGAATTTCCATTTAATTTACGTTACGGGTAATCGTTCGAGTTGTGAACAAAATAATGGAAATATACGTATACAACATCTAAAAATTACCAAACTTGGTATGAAACATGAAATATAGTTCACAAATTTTCTGCGAATATTTGGGGATTTTTAGACTTATGGATTATTTATAATCATTTTATGTCTAAAAAGTGGGATAAATATGGGAAAAATAGTAATTATTCACGAAAATTTCTGGAATTTTTACCAGATCAGTTTCTACCCATTTTTAGGTTTGTGTAAAATTTTGAAGTCGTTTTGATCACTGAAACTTTGGTTCCCAACATTATGCGTTTTAACGAGACGTAAATCGGAAAACATATCAAAACACTTCCAAAGAGTGTGAAATTTTGAGGATAGTGTCATTTTCTGAGGCGGTGACTTTAACTTTTTATCTTACACATACTTAGACTACGAAGGATGTAACATGAACAGGAAATCAACCACTGGCGGTTATCAACTCTTAGGTGGTCGCATTGTCTCTTGTCAATGCAAGAAACAAACCTCAGTTGCCATCTCAACCTGTGAGGCTGAGTATGTCGCAGCCGGTAGTTGTTGTTCACAAGTTTTGTGGATACAACAACAGCTGCGTGACTACGGTTTACATTTAACTAACACCCCTATAATGATAGATAACCAATTCACTATGTTTATAACTAATAATCATGTTAAGCATAGTAAAACGAAACACATAAACTTAAGACATCATTTTATTCGTGACTGTGCTGAAAAACAGATGATTAAATTAGTTAAAGTTCCCATAGATGATAATCTAGCTGACCTGAATACTAAGACTTTTGATAGATCTCGTTTTGAGTTATTAATTCAACTAAATGGGATGATTAATCCAGAGGAAGATATCTCCTTTAAGAACTTTTATCTATCTATAGTTATTTTTTATTTTTAGTAACTTTGCAAAAACTTATAAAAAGTTGAGGGTCACTATGCTACAATAAAGAAATGATGAAAACATTACCCATGCCTAGAATATTATTATATGTGTGACTTTAAGATATAGTACATACACAGTATAATGTACCTTAAACATAAACGTAACTAATAACTTCATTATACGATGTATTGGTAGGCATGCGACATAATGGATGTCAAGTACATAAATACAACCTTAATTAAGTCGATTATTCTGTGCAATCTCTATCATGATGTATGACATTAAGTCTTAATTCTTAGGTGATAGACTGTATCATAATACTGAAACATGCTGACCTAGATTCAGTCAGTATATCCTAAAATAGAGCAAACTTGACCGCGAAACAAGAATACTGTTTTCAAGGTCTCTAGTCAAACTACGTCGTTTTGTTATATGAAAGTACAGATCTGTCACCTATGGTTTGATTTTGGATTTGTTTGCCAGTCTAGTCACTACACATGTACAAAAGTACATTTCTCTTAATATAAAGGACTTGACTTAAGAGATGCAATTAATTAAGGACATCCATTACATGAAATTTTGGACTTTCTTGATCTTGGGTGTATATCAAATGGGGGTACATAGATAATCATGAACAATAACTAATATTGTACTTGAAAATTCTGAGTGTTGACTGCTTAAGTGGACAACAATACCAATAATCGTCTTGAATTATGAGTTACATGCATACTAACATATGAACAATTCAATTCCTAACTGTGTATCGTACGCATTATGGCTAATACGATCTTTGTATTAGTGACGCTCACAAAAAGAATGTGATTTTTTAAAATGAATAATTTCATATTTGTTTGTTTCTTTTCTAGTTATCTTAAGTTAAGTTCTTTTTGGATGGGAGATTATCACGTTTGTTTGGATTATAACTAAAACCTGATGAATTAAAAGCCTAGGTATTACTCAGTGTAATCTCTTGACGTTTTAAGTTCGAAAAACCTAAGTCCTTAGGACTAAGTTCGTATAAGTTCGTACGAACTTAGGTTAAGCTCGAATGACAAGCTCTAAGGCCCAAGTTCGTACGAACTTGGACCAGGTTGGGTATATAAGGGTTTGACTAAGTCAATCCCCTCACTATTTCCAAAACCCTTCGAACTTGCACCCACATTCAAACTTACCGAGCCTTCGAACTTACACACTGTTTTATTATTTTCGAATTTGAAATCCTTTGTGTGATCCGTGTTTGTGTTTTTAATCCGTTCAACATCATCACAACGTTATTTCACATCTAAGTAAGTATGAAATTTTCAGATTCATCCGCTAAACATCTAGAAATTAGGATTTAACTAAGTTTTTATTAAAATTGGAGTAAAATCAAAATTATTAACTTGTTTATGGATAATAATTGAATTTCTTTGTTACTTAATGTTAGTCTCATCATTGAGCACCTATTGCAACTGATTGATCATGTTTTTGTTACAAAAATTTCAAAATTTGAACTCTTAGTTCATCGTTCGAACTTGGACAAGTTCGTACGAACTTAGGCAAGTTCGTATGAACTTAGTCACTGTTGTAAGTTCGTACGAACTTACCTGACTTTGGTCAAGTTCATACGAACATAGATACACTTGTACGTTCGCACGAACTTAGTTTCTTTTGTCAAGTTCGTACGAACCTACACTTGTTTGAAAAATGATTTATAATTAATAAAGTAATATACCTTCATTTTCATAGTATGAACTTCATTAACGGGTTCTAGAATGATTAACTTGTGTATTTAACTTTATTATTGCATATCTTTGGTGTGTTTGTCTATTTTGCAGGAATGACCGATCAAGTGAGGCAATTCCATAGCAAGCACAACCTAGCGATCTTTTTTGATCTCGAGGATCCTGCTACCGAGCATTTTCAAGGCAGTCTGACTTTTTCGATGCGCTCGAGGGTTCATCATGCTCTTTCGCATTCGCTGACGTTGAGGATTGTCTATCTTCGTCAGTTCTGGGCGAATACCGTGTATGATTGTCAATTGAACCCACCGGTCATCCGCACCCGGGTTAATGATGTTGATATCGAGTTCTCTGCTCATATTATCGTCTTATTCTTCAGTTCGGACTGAGGCTCAGGAAAATGGCCCAACCTCTTTCCTGCTGGATATGCGAGCTAGCGCTTTTCAACGTATGGGGTACATCGGAGACGAAACTGCTAGCCATTTTACGAAGAGCTTATTATATGGTCAGTGGCGGTATCTGATGCATGTGCTGCTAGTTTCGTTTGGACCAAAGAAGGCTGGATCTGACACCATGAACCACAAAATGCAATCTTGCATGGTTTGATTGGTTTAAACAAGCCCTTTAGCTTCTCGCAGTTTTTCTTCGATGAGTTTGTTCAACAGATAAGGGGCAGTGTTAAGGACCGGTTCATACTATATCCACGTTTCGTTATGATAATCATAAATGGATTAGTACCGAATCTACTGGCAGTTGATCCAGTAATGCATTTGTCCACGGTTGACAAGAAAATTTTTGTTCACTGCCTTAGCCATAGCAACCGAAGACAAGCTGCTGACCGTCCTTAGGCTACACCACTGTTTGGGGCCGTACTTAATGCTAACTATGTGGCACCACCGAATGACGGTTGGTGGGATGAGCCACAGCCCCAAGCAGCGGCTGAAGAACATGTCCTAGAACCACCTCCGGTTGCTGCTTCTAATCCACAACACGAGGTCGTTGAGGATATTATGCACCAGCTCGAGCATCCCCAAGAGGGCGATATGATTATTTCTGATCTTGTTAAGGCTGTTGTTGATGATGTACTTCAAGGTGGTAGAGGCCTAGATGTCATGGCTGAAATGCATGCGTATGTCACTAGTTCACACGTCGACATTGAGCAGGATCTTGAACAGATAGATAACTATCCTAAAGGTGCAGATGAAGAGATGCGATCCATGGATGATGTTATGAAGAGTTTGGAACGTAATGATGAAGAGACCGCGAGCGAGGATGATAGCGATGACACTCCACCACTGGATGTCTATCGCTCACAAGTACTCGGGACTCGCTCCGGGGCTCGTTCTGTTAAAGCCAAGGGCAAAAGGAAAGTTAATGAAGACGATGATTCCGTGCTTCCGGATGAAGCCCATGATGATTCTGATGATGATGACGCCCCTCCGTTTACCCGGTCGTCCAAAAGAAGACGTGCTCGTGGGGTTGTCATCCGGGAGCTTGTTGAAACACCGGCCACTACAGTTACACCAACCACCACTCCCACACCAACAACCAGCGCACCTACTTCAACACCTAACACCAGCCACCGCTCCACATTCATCTCAAGCTATGCCGTCGGTCTCCACCCCAGCAGTAAATCTTTGACTGAGCTAGTTGGAAGTCAAGATATTCGTATCCAAAATCTTACTGCTTAGAATGCAAGTTTGGAAGAGCAATGCCTGCACAATGAGAAGTTAATTTTCAATCTGATGAAGCGCGAGGCAGCTTAGGAGGAGATGGCCGGATGTAAGGGAGATGAGTTAAAGAAGAAAAATGACGAAGGCAGAGACGATGATCCCAATGCACCGAAGAAAGGTGAGCTGCATAGCTCTTCAACTGGAAGACTAGTTGCACAAGCTCAGGGGGAGTCTAGTTAAAAGGAAGGTGGTGGATCTGAGCAAACTCCAGTGAATCTGACAGAGACTGATACTATTGAAGCGTTGTTAGGTTTGGATGAGTTTGATAGTGATGGGTCTGAGTTAGAGGAATGAGAGATCTTGACTAAATAAGTTGTAGACTGGAGGTCAGATGATGGGATCATACCAGATGCTGATGCTGATATTGATGAACATGTCGTGACAAAGCAACCTGTAACGAGGTAGTCTTTGAAGATGAAGCTGGTGAAAAAGTGATAAACTTAGAGGAGGAAGCAGATCCTGAAGGTGAATTAGACACTAAGGAAATAGAACCATCAAGAGAAGAGTTGAAGAATTTGTGATTTAAGAAGATTGAAAAGGAACCTGAAATTAAATACAAGGGAAATATCAAAGTCAAAGGATCAGGCGAGCTGAAAAAGGGCATCATTAGTTGCTTTTATGACAGCGACCTTGAAGCTGTTCATAATAAAAAGATATGATGGGATTCAATACTTGAAGAATAAACTGAAGGTTTTTAGCTCATTGCCAAAGATTGAATTGAAGGAACTGGCTTGGCTAGACTTAGTAAACATTGGAGATGATCCTTATGCTCGAACTTTAGAAAGAATCGTTAAGCGTAAAGGACGATCAAATAAGTTTGTTGATTTGAAGCCAAGGGAAGGGAATATAGTTCCTGATCTGACTAGGATCGATCCTATTACTAACAAGCCGTGGATGAAGATGGAATGCAAACCAGTCAAGTGCTTGAAGAGAGATCCGTTAAAGAAAATGTCACAGGATATTCTTGCTAATCTAAGATGGTGGTATGTTGATAGCACAACAGCAGAAGCGGTGATGGAAGACGTGGAAGGAAAAGAGTTGCTGAGAGTTTATGACAATTTACATCTGGTAACTTGTCTAAAGATGATCTATTGAAGCTTCATGTAAACAAGATTCTCTACAGAGATAGTTGGAGGCATGAGGGTAGAAGATATTAGAAAGTGGTGAAAGAGTGTTGAGAAAGGGTTGTGGGCTGGAAGTCGACAAAGCTAAACAGAATCAAGATCAATTACTCCTAGAAGACTGAAGACAACTAGAACTATTGTCAAGGGGAAGTCTGTTGGTATGGTGTGACAACAACATCTAGTTTGTAATTAGTCTAATTTGATAATCATGGTAATTGTTAACTTTAGTTTAATATGAGTATATATGTAAGTTCGTACGAACTTAGAAGTAGGTACGAACTTAGGAAGGCCTATGAACTTAGTCAAGTTCGTATGGGCTTCGAAGTGACCAAGTTCGTAGGGCCCATCCCATACGAACTTAGATACTTTTATATTCATAAGTCCGTAGGTTTTGCATTTGTGAGTTTACAACTGAGTTTCAGAGAGCTAGTTCGTATATTTGCTTAGTATTTGCGTTTTAGTTTGAATGTAATCAAGTTTATGTTCAATAAAGCTTAATTTGTGATCTTTACTTATTCGTATTTACTTGTTTATTATCGATGTGTATATTTGAGGATTCCGCACTTAAATATATTGTTTACCTCGTGTATCCAACACTAGAGGAACCTGCATTATTGCGTAGTTCTAACACGAAAAACATTACACTTTGAACAAAAATATAAAGTTGCATGTTGGTAATACTATATAATTCGGAGGCGCTAAGCAATCGACAACTCATTGACCTTCAAAAATGGCCCTGATCACCTACTCCTCACACCATCCTTTTGCAATTGGCTAAACTTAGCTTAACCACAAATAACCGTGAGCAAATTCATGCACTTTATAAAAGAACCCAAAGTACTAATGTGACATTTTCCTCAAATTCATCTAAAAGCGATTTAATATTTTATTATTGTTATTATTTTTCTAACTACTTACTCCCTTCGTTTCACTTTTATTATTTTCTAACAGATTTTGTTTTAATTAAGATAGGTCGAGTGAATTTCATTTTTACCTTTATATTCAAAGCAAATTTGACATAAATTTTTTAAGAAATAAATGATTGAAAGTAATAAATAAAAGTAAAATGGTGAGTTTAATAATTTTTAATTGTTATTTTATACAAGTAGTCAATTATTTGAAAACAAATAAAAATAATAACCTGAAAAACGAAAATGAGAAGGAAGGAGTAAGTTTGATTACCTTCTGGTGGGTATGCCCACTTCTGGCCTTTGTCTAGATTTTGCAACGACTAGTTCCCCTTGGCCAAAAAAGAAAAGGAAGCTGGTAGAAATTCTATAAATGTACTAAACTTATTATAACCTCCAAAATTGTTTTATTAAATCAGATTATTATCTCACTATTATTCACATACTAGCATATTTACTACATTAATAGTTATAAACTTATAAAAAAGAAAGAAAATAGTTTAACAAACCAACAAAACCCATATTCAAGATGGTTTAATAGTTATAAACTTATGTAAATGATGACAAAAGTTCATTTAAATATGAAATTTTTTGAAAATATGAGAGTACAAATTTTAACCGTCCAATTTGATCACAAAAACATAACCCTTACATTCTTAAAATTAAATATCTCAAAAATCGTTAATCACAAAGGTATAAAAATTACACCATAAAAATCAACGTTTTCTCCTCTTCGATTTGAGATCTCATATAACATACTTTCGACAAATTATTTTTTTCATTTTTGGTAGGTTTTGAAAATTGGTAACACATATGTTATAAACAAATAACACATGTGTTACCGGCGACTATCATATGTGTTAGTACCGATTATCGCTTGTAACACATGTGATAGTCCTTGATAACACATGTGATAACCGCATGTAACACTTTTATTAGTTAATCGTAACATATATGTTAACTCACAAAAAATGAAAAAAAAAAAAAAAATTCGTCGAAAGTATACCTTGTGAGATGTCTAATCGAAGAGAAAAAAAATGATAATTTTTATGATGTAATTTTTATTATTTTTTGACTTATCATTTTAAAGATATTTAAATTTAAAAAAAGTTGAAGAAAGTGAAATTTTTGCCAAATGGTGCATTCCTATTGGTACTCTCATCCTCTGTAAATATGATACCCATTTTCACCGATCACCGACAACCTATTTTGCCAACAACCCTTTGGACAAAGAAGGGTCTTTTAGGCAGTTGGTGCTATATTTTACCGGAGGGATATGCATGAAATTTTACACCATAATCATGTAAAAATTGTTTCAAGGATGGTAGGGTTTCATTAGCGTGGTACATTGATTAAACTCAGTAGGGTATGATGAATGGGTTGGGACATGCGGACATAGATAAATTTATTCGGAGTTTAAGTGCTTTTATCTTTAAATTTTACAAACTTTTAGGTTTGAGATACATAGATACGTGTGTACACACACATACATACATACACACATACCAGACCTATTGCCCATCTACTTACTATTTTCTAAGTAAATCACAACTAATTTACAAAATATGAGCTAACAGGATGTGTAAATTTAGCAAAAAAGGCTTGCAATCAGTTATTTACAAGGCCCCCTTCCAGATGCTACAGGTTGCATCAAATTATTAGATGGTACACACCACACCTATTGGCCGGAAGGCTAAAGTTTACACTGAGATGTCTAATAGTTCACATCTAACTAAACCAAACATTTAACTTGTAAAATAACAGAATGAGTGAATAACTACTCTCCCCGATTCTTTCCAAACAACTAGTGATGCCAGGGGCATGAAAGAGACGGGAACCGTGATATGATCTTCTTATTCGCACTTGAAATGAATAATATTACTATAACTAAGTTACACAGATAATTCACAGTTTGTGACAAACTATACAAGGCATAATGAAGCGTGTTGTTCAGACATTACCACAATCTGTTGCGAATATGATTAAGAACTGCCACCAGCCTTTGCAGCTTCTGTGCTACTTGTTGTCATAAAAGACTCTCCACAGCCACATTGACCTTTTGAGTTTGGATTGATAAATATGAATTCAGATCTGCACCAAATACAGCATCCAAATCTCAGAAATAATCTTAAAAAGCAACTAACATGAAGGGTCATCTGTTTGTCTATATATTTCTAGATTGATAAGTTTTAGTGAAGCAAAATAATTATCAATAATTTATGTCTTATAGTGCACATATTGCTAATTTTACTTGAAAGTTATGAATTATTCTGAATTAAATTTAATGCTTTACTTGGATAAAATCCCGTAAATTATAGAGAAATATATGGCCATCAGGATTAATTCATGCTCATCAGGATTAAATATATGACCACAAAGATAGATTCTAAAGAAAGTAAGTCAACCAAAATTCCAGAACAAACTCCTTACCTGAGCTTGTCGTCTACAAAATCCATCTTGGTACCAATAACATGCATAAGTGCCTTTGGATCGATCAATATCTTCACACCCTTGTCCTCAATCAACTCATCAAATTTCCCTTTCTCATCTGTATTAAGATATCAGCATGTCAAGAACATCATAAGACTACTAATAGTGCTTTTTTGTGCATATGTTTACTAAACTACACACAAATGCATCTCATATATTATTAAACTCAATTCAGTACTTTGAGATTTGTCTGTTTTGTGATAGGTTGCATGAAATGACAAGACAAAAGGAATTTCAAAGAAAAAAAAATCAACCAAATTGCTAGGAAGATGGCGTAGTGACAGAGGAGATCAATGCAACGAGGTGTGATGATAGAAGTTTTAAATACTGAAACAGACAAGGTGTATCGTTACCCTAGCAAAGTAAAAGTTACACCAAGCTCTACGCTGACGGAAAATTTCAAGGTGAGGAAACCCAAATTACAGCCCAATCCCAATCTCAAACATAACCATTCTTGATTTATATGTGGATGATTTTGGGGCTTCCTTTCATGATCTTGTACACCAGAATTCATCACATACCACCATTTTGTAACTTACGACTACCAGTTCACCAATAACCCATCAGCCATTCATCACCTACTAGCATTTCAAAGGCATCATCATGATGTTTTCATTGATAAAGATATTTCCAACCATGATAATGGAAGGCTAACCTTCTTGTGATAACCAAAGGGAGTAGGGTTTCCAGTTAGGTACTCTTTTATTTTTCCAATTTGTAGGTTACTGAATGTTGATTTTGGTTACTGATTAATCATTTCCTTCCATCCATGTTTCTTACTAAACCGATTTATAAGGCAAATTATTTAATTCACTACTTGTGCCGGCCCAACCTAGCTTAGGGGTTAGGACACTTAGCACAATAATCATAACAAGTACCATCGGCGATTAGATTAACTTGTAAAAATTCAATAATTGCACCAAGTCGTTAACATAATGATGACACAATTCTGCTACAAAAATGATTGTGTTGACCATAAAGTTCACAGTTTTCAAGAAAAACCCAAAACCTGAAGTGGTTTCGTGAGATGCATATTCACAAAGACACAATCTTTGTTGCTTTCATTCATTAGAGTCCACACCTTCTAAAATTCGAATCAATTAAAAACAAACCACAGTTTGACTCTTATTGTCCAAAAGTAAAGCTATAACTACATGTTCTCTCTTCCCTGAAGAGAAGATCCCACTTATCTATGCTAAAGTAGATTAACTGTTTTTATTTTTGATAAGTTGAAAGACCACGATCGACTACTATTGCAGCTAGTAGTTCTAGAAATTAAAACCATATCTCCTGACAAATATATCGAATAGATGATCAACTATCTTGAGTTAAAATGTAATATAAGTAGACATTGAACTTCAACTAATAAAAGCAACTTCAAAGTTCACCCAGTTCTTTTAGAAGTTCAAACCATTGACGTGATTGACCGAGTATTATTGCCTAATCAGTAACAAACTAAGTAAAACGAGATTCAAACTTCTGGTTAATAGTTTATCATAGACTCTACTGAGAAATATGCAAATAAGATTTTCTTTTTCCTACTTTTGTATGCTTTTGCCTGAAGATCCTTGCCTAATGCTGTATCTTGAAAGCATAAGGAAAAATTGTTGATTGTGCGTTTGTAACAGGTCAAATAAGGTCTTTTTTGTTACACAACGTGCTTACCTGATATTTCCATCTCTAATCCTTTAGAATAATACACTAGGGTATCAACTGTACTTACAAAAGTTGTACTTTTCCATAGATTTGTCTATGATGAGTCGATGGTGCTCATTTGATATCCCGAGATTTTATACATATGCACTCTGAAGTTGTTAAAGACAGCCTAGTTGTTGGCATATCTAATTAGTCAGTTTATAGTAGCTTTTTTCTAATTGTTTATTGTAATCTTATCACCTTGTTATGATGAGTATATACATATACTGCAAAAAATAAAATATATAAATAAATAAATAAAATACACTGAACGGTCTTTTTGATAAAGTGATTTATATTGTTTTATGCATTGGATTATTTGAATACATATTTTAGATTCCTTTCATCCGGTTTGATCCGTCCCTAAATTAGTTATTAGCTTTAACCTATTTCACATGTGAGAGATAAAACATAACCTAAATTGACCCATTTTTATAAATCATAAGTGGGTCGAAATTGCCTCCTCTATATATGTGATTTATTCAATTTTTGTTGTTGCTTAAGTTTTAGTGTATTTTATGATATGGATCCATTTAAAACAATGAAATACCAAGAACCCCTGACAGCATTCTAAAGGAAGGATCAAAAATAGTATTCACTATAATAACACTTACCATATAACAGCTAAAGCTGCAGCTACGGATATAGCATATTTTGTACCCATTCTTTTCAAAGAGTATTTATTTATATGTATTCTTTGATAGCCTTATTGAGAGAAAGTTTCTCAACATGGAAGCAGCAGATAGGGATAAAAGAATTTGAATCCTGTTAAATTAAGCATGACTGAGTAAGATCTTGCTGAGTTAACACGTATGAACGATGACGCATAAGCTACAACTGAATCAAAGAAACTCCCGACTCTTATGCAAAGCATTGTATGTCCAATTTTTACATCCTCCCTACAAACTAAACATTGTAGTTATCATTATAAATAAATGCATCTTTTCACAATCAAATGTTTACTACACAAACTTTAGTACATTTTACCATAAACTACCAACACCAGAATCATTCACAAATCTTCTGATGGGCTCATCATATGAAAAAATATGCATATCATAAATCAAATTACCATTGACACACATGTTTTACTTCGACTACGATTCATCTTTTTTGACACACTTTACATACTTATATTTTAAGGAAAATCTATCACATCATATATTTTCACATTACAATGACCTAATAAATTAATGTACAGCAGCTAGCAAATTACCATAAACTAGCACATAACAATTTTTCTCATATATAATGATCAACAACACTTACGAAAACTTTCAATAATAATATATACAGAATTACGTTTTGTACTCAATTTGAAGAATACAACCATATATACAATTGATGCAAGAACTAGGTTCGGAAATTAAAACAATAACTTGAAAGGAAAAAATTGTAAGAAAGCTGGTAATCAATTAACGTGAAATTTAGAGATTAAAGGGGGATTGAGAAAACGAAACCCTAACCTGCGTAATTAAGGGTATAGGAAAGCCCGTTACAGCCGCGAGCTTTGACTCCGAGTTTAAGGAAAGGGCGTTGACGTTGCTGAAGAAGGTGGCGTATTCTGCCGGCAGCCGTTTCTGTAATGGTTAGGGCTTGACGTCTCACTGCCGTTGCCAATTTTGCACTTGCCATTGATCGATATCCTTTGAGAAACATCTGAGATCTTTCTAATAAGGCCTGTGCAAAGACCACCGGGGGTGGTTGGGTTAGCTTGGCGGTGTTTGGGATAGCTTATAAGAGGCCCGTTTTAGCTTTTTAGACGGGTGTTAATTAGAGGTGGGCAAAATTGATTTTGGTTCAAATCGAAGTTGGTTTTCAAATTGAATCGGTTTGAATTAATTCTGAACAAAATCGATTTTGACTCAAATCGAATCGGATTAAATTCCTGAAAATCCCAAACCGTTCAATTCGGTTTGGGAACCGGTTTCAAACCGGATCGAGATCGATTTTTCAAAAAACCGGTTAACGACAAACCGGTTTTCAAACAGGTTTACACATATCCGCTGGATAGGCTATTCCTATCCGATGGATAGGCCTTTTCTGTAAAAAAAAATAAAAACAAAAAAAAGAGCTTTTAAAGGCTATCCGACGGATAGAAATAGCCTATCCAGCAGATAGCGGTATGCTGGAACGATTTAACCCCAAATAAACCCTAATTTTCTTCAAATAATACACACAAACAACACTCTTTTCCTCTTTAGTCGACTTCCATTGTATTTGGGTGATTTTTCCCCTGATTTTCATCCACATTTGCTTGGGTCTTTCATCTTCAATCCAATGTATGATTCTCTTTCTACTAACTTCTATACATCCTTGAATTTTATGCTAATTTGTTGATGATGATTTGTGATAATTAGGGTTTTAATCATTAGGTTTTTGTTATATTATGATTGTGATTGTTAATTGATGCTTAATTTTGAAGTTTCACGGTTGAAATTGTTGTAATTAGGATTTATAACCGTTTTTTGTGATAATTAGGGTTTATAACACTGTAGATCCCTTGACGATCTTTTAATCAAATCGTTACAAACAACCCATGTGCGGAATCCGTTAGATTGTAATAATCAACAAATATAAAGCTAAACAATGTAGAACAAATCAATATGAACTTTATATTACTTTTATCAAATTCTCAGGCAAGATTACAGCAGCAAAACGCAGAGAATATTATATGAAAAGTCTAACAAAAAGTCTAAACCCTAATTAAATCTGTAATTAGGGTATTTATACTAATCTGGCCGACTTATGCGACATAAGCATTATGTCGCTAGAATCACTTATGCGACATAACACTATGTCGCTTTTACCACTAATGCGACACAAGCCTTGTGTCGCATAACACAGAAAATGTAATTCAAACTAACTCAATTACATTAACAAACACAATAGAGACTCGACCAACTGACAGACACACTAAGATGCATCAACAAACTCCCCTATGTCTTCACCTTGGTCTGCAAAATCTTCAATCAAACCCAGCCTGTTGGAAATACACCGCCAGCATGTATTCCATGTGTTACACAAACGTTGACAATCCGCTGAAATTGAAATGCAATCTTCTTATTCACAACATTTCTTTCATTAAAGCGAATTGGATTATCAAACAGTTTTCTCAAATCTTTCGTTGACAAGTTTATCAAGCTCATAGGATCAAACACTCGAAATTGAGCTTTCTTCAAACCATACAGCGAGCTCCTCTCAGGTTGCTCCGTATCAGGAACAAATACCAAAACTGCCTCACTAGTGTGAGAATCAAGTTCCCAGTAATGAAATCTTCTTAAAAAGTCAAGGGGAACATCTTCCAGAGGAATAATCTTCAAACAGTCAGCCGAAGGATAACGCATTTTGCATATCGGCTGTTTGGTCACTGGATCTATCTTTTTCTTATAAATATACCTAGTTCCCAAAGTCGGTTCGATGAAATTATATTTCTTCGTTCGTATTTCTCGCTGCAAAGTGGTTTGAATGAAATTAGCACGGTCATCTCCAAACGGGTTAATCAGAGAGAGCTAAGCGAGATGATTAACCTATCATTTTGGCAAAGTGCTCAGCTTGGTGAATGATCTCTTGAAATACTGAATACCATCTAGTCTCTTGATCATAAACACACCATTGGATATCTTCCAACTCTTTATCAACCCAGTATACATACCACTAACCTTGTATGATTTACAAGTTACAAGTACCTGCTTTCCAGTTTTTCCATGAGGCCACCATTTCGTAAGTTTCTCAGCTCGTGTTTCAGTAATTTCAGTTTCTGGAGCCTGAGCCTCTGATGTTCCTTCAGCTGGTGTCTCAGATGCTTCTTCAGCTTCATCTTCAGAAGAATCTGATTCAATGATAGGAGCATCATCATATACCTCATCTTCACTTAACCCTTCCTCTTCAACCTCAACATCATCATTTTCATCAAAATCTTCATCCTCAGAATCCGAATTAACTTGATTTACCATGCGTTGTGTTGTAAGTCTCTAGATCTTGGTTAGCGATAACGGATTATCTTTTAGGTATTGAGGTGCGGAATCCCTCAATACTTAAGGTTTATTGCTTATATAACTTTGCAATTAATTAACAAGCTTCGTTTTGATATTAACTAGTGTTAAACAATCAAAACCGAGCCTATTCAATAAATGCTTTTATATCTGCACAGATTTCGAGGAGAGAATACTTAAAATATTTGGTGTGTGTAATTATGGCACGGATTACTAGGTTTTTCATAATGAGCAGCATTTAAAATATTTATATCTGGTTCAACTCGCAGGCCATGGGCCTAGCGAGTTGACTCAACTCGCAGCCCATGGGCCTGCGAGTCTAGATGGACTGCGAGCCCACATCTCAGCTCGCAGGTAAGTCCTGCGAACCGAGATAGCTGCGAGCCCAAAACTCAACTCGCAGGTAAGACCTGCGAGTCCAGTTTACAGCGAGCCCAGATCTCAACTCGCAGCTGAGAGCTGCGAGTCCAGATTGGACTGCGAGTTGAGATCTCAACTCGCAAGTCTGTTGACCTGCGAGTTGACTTCTCAATTCGCGATTCAGTCTTTAACTTAAAATCGATATTTGTCTAATAACATTTAACAAATAATAATAACAAGTTAATATCATATATTTACAAGTCTAAACCAATTTATACAAAGATGATAATAAATACACTAGTCCTATTACAAGCTAGATCTATTGTCACAATAACATGTCCCAACAGACTCCCCCTTGACAATAGCTCTAGTGTCGTTATCTTTAACTTTGTCTTTGGTCTTTTACTTGTAAATACTACTGCCCATATGAATCTTCATTCTAATACAAGTCTTCACCATTAATTGATAATCTCTTGCAAGATCACCTCATGCTTCAGTCGTTAAGATCCTGTTTTCGTTTAACTTCAACAGGTCCTTCCTCGACAGATTCATCAGGTGTCGATGGTCATAGACTGTTAGAATTACTCTTTCTCCTCCTACGACTTCATCATCAGCTTCAACCATGACAGCTTCACCAGTCTCTGAGTCCACGTGCCAGTTCAGAAGATTTCCCAGAATATTCTGTGGCATTGTCTTCAGTGGTATCTGCTGTATGCACTTGACCACTGGATAAGTTTTCTTCCTTAATCTTCGGCCAGTTCTCTGACTTCGTTCCTTTAATTTGATCGTCTTTCCGACTCTTGGCTTAATCTTCTCAAACTTCATTGATCTACCCTCAGTACGAATGATTCTCTCAACATACGTTGCGTAGGGATCATTACTGGGATTTATCAGTTCTAAGCGTGCCAAGTCTCGAATTTCAAATCGAGGAAGCGAACTGAATACTTTAAGCTTCTTATCGAAATATTGAACTCCGTCAAATCTTTTGATAGCGAAAAGTTTCAAGTCAGAATCAAAATACCAGCCGATGATCCCCTTCCTTGGAGTTTTCTTTCCAGTTATATCTACTTCAGACATCCCAACCTTTTGCTTTCTCCTTTTCAGAGGTCTAAACATGGGATTATTTCTGAGTTTCTCTGGAAGGTCATCTTCTGATTCAGAACTGGTTGAGTCATCTAGACTTTCATCTAACTCAACAACCATTTCTCCATCTTCTTCCTTGATGACCACTTTAGTTGTAGATGGGCTTACAATGTGTTCAACAACATCAGCGTCAAGATCTACACATTCGTCTGCCCCATCACTAACAATGAAAGTCCAATCTTCAGGAGGTACAAACTCTCCTTCTTCAAGGTCAAAGTCAATGTCCTCATCTAATTCATCTGGCATGTCGCCTTCAGAATCTGATAAGTTCAACATTTCATGACCTATAGAAATACATACACAAATAGATTAATATCATAAGTTCTTTCATTGATTTCCCTGAATCAATCTAAGATTTTTCTTATTAATCCCTTTGTGTATTTAAAATATAGTATATATATATATACTTATTCAAATCTTTCATCGATTATGAAAATCGATCTAAAATTTGAATAAGTCTTATAATATGCGAACATCATATATATATAATCCTATAACTCTTTTATCGATCATAGTCAATCTAGAATTACAAAAGGCTTATAATATACGAACATTCATAATTATAACATTTTAAACATTCAAGTTTAAACATCTTAATTACAGAATTATATTACAAAATAATTCAAAGTTACAATGTATTAATAATTACAATCAGTCTATATTAATACAAGTGTCACCTTCTTCAGCTCCACCCTTCGCAGTACCAGCACCAGCTCCACTACCACTTGCTTCAGCAGACTCCCCCTGAAATGTAGTCTGCTGACCAGTCGTTGAAGGACCGGCCAGCTCACTATCTTTTCCAGCTGCGGGATCATCGTCTTCATCATTCTTATTCTTCTTCGCCAGCTCATCTTCCTTGCAGGACTCTTGATATATCAATACCTCCCCTTGAGATGGCTTGTCCTTCAGAAGGCTGATGACCAGGCGATCAAGTCTATCAATTTGCCTCTGCTTGTCAGCTACATCATCTATTAGATTGTTATTCGTCTTGATGAGCAGTGAATAGGCATCATTCTGATTAGTCATGTTATCAGACATAGACAGCATTTGAGAAATCAAGAATTTGACGGTTTCTTCCAACTCTCGAACTCTGGACTCTAAGCTATTAATATGATCAGAATCAGTCGCAGAGGAGGTGGATGGAGCAGCAGTAGTGGTGGTTGGTGGCGTGGGAGCGGGCGGTTGCATTTTCTTCGCTATCTCGGTAGCAACATCGGTTAATAGACGCGCTGCAACCCTGCTAGATTTGGTGGTTGGGTGCGAGGACGGGCGAACCAAAGCAGCAATCATTTCAGCCTCTAAGGGCGTAGAACTGGATTGTAGATGAGCTGCAGAGGTTGAAGCTGTTTGTCTGAGCAGTTTGCGAGGTCGAGTAATGAGCACCTCCTCCTCTTCTTCTTCATCCTCATCTTCATCAACCAAAACAAAATCGGGATCTTGGTCCACGACTTTCCTCTTTAACTTCAATGCCGGATCCATAATCAATTTTGATCCTTGACGAATCATCCCTTCAGGGATACCGGAGACAAACCCTGGTGGTCCAGTCTCATCATCATCATCAGACTCAGATTCAGAAACCGAAGCAGCTTCTCCATCTCTGCCCGATGGACCGGCAGCCTCTGGTGCCTCAGTGGTGGGTTCTGCAACCCTTGGTGCTTCAGCAACATACTGATCCACATCTTGCATGATGGGATCATTGGCATCATCAGTATCAGCCAGTACTTGTTGCACCACTTCGGCTGCAACATCAGCATTAATCTCTTGCCCAGATTGATGCACCTGAATCAAAACCTCCTCGATCAGTTCTTGTGGCTCAGGAGCACCCTCTGCCACATCAGCATCCAGCCAACCATGATTTGGTGGCGTCACATAATCTGGATTAAGCAAAAACCCAAACAGCTCTGTCGGCTGTGGCTGCATCTCAAACCTCCTTGAAGTTTGCATAAACATGGCATTATAAGCCCGCAGCCCGATAGTGTCAACCTTTAAGTCAGCTTGAAAGTCCGGCAAGTCTGAAATCGAGGCTCGAATAATCAGCATACAGAATCTCGGGTAGATCATGAACTGTGATCTAACAGCTCCCGAGATCTGTCGAGCAATCTCGCCAAAAATATAATCTGAGAAACTGTATGGTTTATTGTAAACTAGGGACAGTACTCCTGATAGAAGCGAAGGGCTCAGCTCATCATATCCTCCCTTCTTGGCACCAAAAACAGTCACTAGGACGTGCCATAAGAATCTCCACTGACCGAAGACAAGAGCCTTCAAGAACTGGCGTCCTCGCATGGGTCCCACGTACCCCATACGGCCTAGAGCACCCTCAAGAAAATCTGAAGAGAACTCGGTTGGGCCATCTTCCTGATCAGCCGTGCCCAGATGTAAAATATGCCTGATGTCAGTAGAAGAAAACACAATCGGATGATTATTCACTCTAGTCCTAATCACTGGTGGGTTGACGACTGTGTCGAACTCGATATTAGCCCAGAATTGATCTAAAAGATCCTTTGATAAGGCTGGGGATTCTGTAACAGCAAACTGAATCCTCGATCGACCTAAGAATGTGAGAATCTGAGCTAGTCTGGCGGCACCACGTGCATTGATATCCAGATCGACGAGCACGTTGTGCTGAGCGGCGAATTGTCGAGCCATTTCTGTAAAATCACAAATTACACAAATGTTAGACAATGAGATTAACAAATATTGATAAACTTATATGATCTACAACTTCTAATTGAACTATTAAGTCGTGAAACTTAATTAACAATTTTAGTTGTTCATCATATATAGAATCAATGAGTCTAATTTATTACACAAGTCATAAGTCTTATATATAAAGTATACGATTTTATGTGTTTACATTTAAGTCGACACATCTAACCGCATATTAATTTTAACTTATAAACGCTTAATTAGTTAATTAATCGAGAATTCGTAAATTAAAATTAGAAATCAAAAGTTTCAAAAAGTCAACTCGCAAAGTCAACAAAAGTCAACTCGCAAGTTCAACTCGCAGAGTTCAAGTCAACTCGCAAGTTCAACTCGCAGGTTCAACTCGCAAGTTCAACTCGCAAGTTCAACTCGCAGAGTTCAACTCGCAAGTCAACTCGCAGGTTGGACTCGCAAGTCAACTCGCAGGTTGGACTCGCAAGTCAACTCGCAAGTGGACTCGCAGGAGCGGGCTGCGAGTTGAGTCTGGATCTCAACTCGCAGCAAGAACTGCAAAGATGACGTCATTTTAAAATTAATTTTGGCGAGTTATACCATGATCAGGCTATGTCATTTTGTTCAATAGACTCAGATTTACATAAACCCTAAGGTTTCTTGTCCATATGAGCTACAATTTTGATGATTTTAGTAATTTTAAAATCAAAACCCTCATTTTATTTAAAATGCCGATTTTGGTCAAATTATACGGTGGAATTACTTGGTTTTTACCTTAAAATGATCACGAAGTAAAGGTGTATAAAAATCAGAAGATCAAAATCTCTTGACTTCGAAATTAAAGTCAAAATAATTGCGAGTTCAAATCTGGGTTCGCTGTGAGTTTGGGTTCGCAAGATCAAGTGAATTCGCAGTGTGGGACAAGTGAACTCGCAGCACCCTTTTTATACCCTTTTAATCTCGGCTCGCAGAACTCAACTCGCAGAGTTGAGTTCAACTCGCAGCCTTGTCAACTCGCAGCACTGTTCTCGGCTCGCAATTTTTGTCCAAAAATTACATTTTAATTACAAAACGTCAATTTTTAAGTCCAAATCGCGTACAAGTCTAAAATCTGAGGATCTTTCACTTGTTTTTCTTATGGAATAGCGAACAAGTCTAAAATAAAATATTTTTCACTTGTCTTTCTTGAAAAAAATGCACAAGTCTAAAATCTGAGGATCTTTCACTTGTGATGCAATAATACGAACAATAGAAACATAAGAAAAATAAAATAAAGAGAAATAAGATAAAATGAAATAAATAAAAGTTCAATGATTCATAATAAACATTTGTATCAAGTACCCTTGTATTAATGAAACACTTTGACTAAAATAAAATTACAATAAAATAAAGTAAAATAAAATATCCTAATCAAGGGCGACAAGAATTTATCTACAGCGGGATCAGATTAGAAAGAAACAGCTGAACCAATTGATGAGTAAAAAGTCTAAGATGATTGTTAGTATGCATACCTTATGAAATTCACAATAAGTTACATAAGAACTCACAACTTAACCATTTATCAACTTACATTTATAAGAGTATAACTTGGTTACCTATCTCCACAGAATACACCATTCACATCAAAATAAAATAGTTTAATTAACATAGTCAGTTCAAGATGATTACCGGTATTATAATCCATATAAACAAAGTCTATACTGATTTCCGAGCAAACCTTTTATTGTTTGTATGTGTATTACCAAATGTGATTCAAAAATGACATACTGAGAAATTTAGTAAAACACATAACACTGTTTCTTTCACTTTGCAAGATAGAGGTCACTAAATGATGTTCTTTTCGAAACATATGACATACCCTTGAGTAAATGTGACAAATATCAAACTCGTTTTGTAGATACTAGTGGTTCTAGTTCTGTACTTAGTACAATAGAGACACCAGTAATTTCACTAACAGCCATAATTCTTATTATTTGTCTTGACATATTTTCATAGATTCTTGATAACAGTGTATGGTCAGACTATCTTTCATCAATTAAGACTTATGTCATACGTCATATAGTAAATCACATGAGATAACACACAGAAGATTTATAGCTTATTTTATGCTCAGAAATCAAAGCAGACATTGCCTACCAGTACATCATATAATGAAGCTATCTAGATCTAAAGTTTTTCAAGTAGATTATATCGTGTGGAGAGAGGAGTATACTAAAATAAAGATAAGTGAAGGCCTGGTTTTAAAGATGTAAAGTTCATGTAACAAATTTGAATCTACTAACACATCTAACTTAAGACTTTTACCTATATTTATTAAGCCAATTCCTCTAATTTACTATCATTTCCCAGTTGATAAAGACTTAACCTTTATCGGAGGCGATTCCCCAACGGTAACAAGCAAATGAATGCTATACGCCTTACCCCTTTTTTTTTTTTTTTTTTTTTTTTTTAAAAATAGGCATAAACTAATAAATATAAACGACTAATTATTACAAACCAACTCTATGGAAGACTAATCCTCTGGATTTCTCATTCCATTTAGTTGCACCAATTTCTCGAATCGAGCTCTGTCGAACGCTTTGGTGTATAAGTCTGCTAAATTATCCACAGATGGAATCTTAGCTAACTTTATCAGGTTCTTCTCAGCACAGTCTCTAATAAAGTGATGTCGAATATCAATATGTTTAGTTTTGCTGTGCTTGACCGGATTATTGGTTATTGAGATCGTTGATTCATTATCAATCATCATAGGAGTATTTGTTATACTCAACCCATAATCAAGCAATTGTTGTTGTATCCACAGAACTTGGGAACAACAGCTGCCAGCTGCAACATACTCAGCTTCACATGTAGAAATGGCTACTGAGGTTTGCTTCTTGCATTGCCAAGAGACCAGTCTACCTCCTAGGAATTGACATCCACCGGTTGTAGACTTTCTATTCTGATTGCATCCTCCGTAATCAGAATCAGTGTAAGCCACAAAATCTAAGTCTCCATCAGTCGGATACCAAAGTCCCAGCTTCGGTTTCCCTTTGAGGTAACGAAGAATCCGTTTTACTGCTTGCATGTGAGATTCTTTAGGAGTAGCTTGATATCTTGCGCAGACACATACTGCAAACATTATATCAGGCCTTGATGCTGTAAGATACATTAGTGATCCAATCATGGCCCTGTAAAGAGTAGGATCCACGTCTCTATCACTCGATGTATCTGGACCAATACCATGGGCTTCCGGAATAGGAGTATGAAAAATTCTTGATTCTTCCATCTTGAATCGTTCTAGAAGCTCATTAGTATACTTAGTCTGATGAATGAAATATCCATCTTTCTTTTGATCGACTTGCAATCCTAAGAAAAATGTCAATTCACCCATTGCTGACATCTCAAACTTGTTCTTCATAACCTTTTCAAATTCACTACACATCCTTTCGTCAGATGACCCAAAGATGATATCGTCAACATATACTTGAACAAGTAGAAAGTCTCTTCTTTTCCATTTCACAAAGAGTGTACTGTCAATTCTTCCTCTTGTGAATCCATTCTCAAGAAGATAAGTGGACAGTGTCTCATACCACGCTCTCAGAGCTTGATGTAATCCATATAGAGCCTTATCGAGACGATATACTCTATCTGGATACTTTGGATCAGTACATCCCGGTGGTTGAGAAACATACACCGTTTCTTTGACTTTGCCATACAAGAAGGCACTTTTAACATCCAGCTGAAATACTTTTATTTTCTTTGAGGCTGCAAATGCTAAAAATAACCTAATTGCTTCAAGCCTAGCCACAGGCGCAAACACTTCATTGTAATCAATCCCCTCTTGTTGATTAAAACCTTGGACAACTAGACGAGCTTTATTGCGAATTACGATTCCTCGATCGTCTTTCTTGCACTTAAATACCCATCTAGTTCCAATTGGATATTCCCCAACAGGTAGGTCAACCAACTCCCAAACTTGCAATTTTGTGAACTGAGACAGTTCTTCCTGCATTGCCTCGACCCACGAATTTTCTTTCAAAGCTATCTGAACATTCTTAGGTTCAATTTGTGAGATAAAGCATGAATATAGACATAGATTAGAAATCCCTGTCTCGTTCATTTCAGCATACAAGCTTGAATGAGTGGATGTACTAGCTTTAGATTGATTTCGAGTCAGAACAGGAGAATTTGGATCACCGATGATATTATCAATTGGATGAATCCTATTAATTCTTGTTGAAGTAACAGGTTCAACTGGAATATCATCTTGTAAGTTGGCACCAATTTCCTCCAAGGGTGGTATACCATCATTAGTAGTTGATATCCTTAATTGTCTCAGAGGAGTAAGAACATCATCCATAATCCTTTGAGAAGCAATTTCAGGATCTTCATTCTCTTGAGGTATATCATCTTGAGGTTGTAGTGACTCGATAGGGGTTACTACATCAGTATCGACAATATTCCTAGCATCAGACGTTTGAGCACTCGATGTTGGAGAAGGAGTGGGATCCTCATCTCCCGACAATAAATGCTCAGGAATGTCTGAGTTACTGACATAGTCACTGATAGGGACTTTAAATGACTTGAAAAGATCTGAATAGTCAAACTGCCAATCCAATCCCTTATGTGAGTCATGTGTATAGCTCGTAACTTCGATGTTATAAACTATTTCAACACGTCCCGAATTTTTATTGAAGGCCCTTTTGTTTGGTGAGTTAGGCATGTAACCTAGGAAGTATCCTTCGTCAGCCTTCTCACCAAATTTAGGTTGGTGACTTGTTTTCAACAACGTACATGAAACTCCAAAGGGTTCAAACCCTTTTAAGTTCGGTTTCCTTTTGTTCAAAAGCTCATAACATGTCTTGTTCTGCTTTTTAACCGTAAGAACCCGATTGAGAACATGACATGCTGTATTCACTGCTTCTGCCCAAAATATGACCGGAAGCCTTGAATCTGCAAGCATTGTTCTCGCTGCTTCAATTAGAGTTCTATTCTTCCTTTCAGCAACACCATTTTGTTGAGGTTCATATGGTGCACTGAATTGATGTTGAATGCCTTTGCTTAAGCAATATACATTCAATGTAGAATTCTTGAACTCGGTCCCATTGTCACTACGAATTCTCTTAACTCTTTTTCTATAGATGTTCTCTATTAGATCAAGAAACTCCATAAGAATTCCCCAGAGTTTCATCCTTAGATCCCAAAAAGAATACCCAAGAGAATCTAGAGAAATCGTCTGTGACAACCAGACAGTACCATTTGCCACCTATGCTTCTCTTGCTTATTGGGCCAAAGAGATCCATATGTAGCAACTCAAAAGGCGAGGAAATAGAGTTCACATTTTTAGACTTGTGTGGTTTCTTATGCTGTTTTCCTTTCAAGCAGGATATACACTTGTCTTCAAATGCAAAACTCTTCGGTGGTACACCCAGAACTAACCCATGTTTGGTTATATAGTTCATTTTTCGAAAGTTTAAGTGTGCCATTTTCCTATGCCATAGGAGAGAGTCTGATTCTGAAGCCTTGGATAACAGACAAGTAGACACCATTGATGTAATAGGAGCATTCATGTTGATAGCATAAATGTCCTTCTTCCTTGGAGCTTTCATCAGTATCCATTTTTCAGGAATGATAAAACCCGGCTTCAGGATCAAGGCCTCTTTCTCAGTGAAGAGAACAGGATGACCTTTATCACAGACTTGGGAAACACTCACTAGGTTGTGCGTTAGTTCTTCAACATAATTCACATCCTCTAGAGTCAAAGTTCCATTAGAAACAGTTCCTTTCCCAGTAATTACTCCTCCTTTATCACCGGCGAAGTGCACTCCTTGTCTCAGTCCACCTCTGAAGTCTGTCAGTAGACTTCTGGTTCCTGTCATGTGCCTAGAGCATCCACTGTCAACATACCACCAATTGTCATTGTTCCCAGTCTGCTCCTGCACATACAATTTGTAAACAATCAGTTATCAAGAGGGACCCAAGCCATTACGGTCTTGGTTCGTCCCTTATCATCGACAAACTGTAGCTCTTTAAAGTAACCATCCTTCCCATTAGGAGCTTTGGTCACTTTTGAAGGAGCATCAGCTTGCTGATGACTAGTGGTCCTGGGTCTATGAGTTGACTGACTTCCAACTCTCCCCGATACATAACCCTGGAATTTCTGCCCTTGGTTACGATTATTATAGGACCCTTGGTTAACTCCTTGTGAACGAGATGTAGATCCAATCTCAAAGTGACTTTGGTTCCTTCTCGGAGTCATAAACCTCGACGGCACTTGATCCTTAGCAGAGTTTTCATGCCGTTTAGGTTTTGGTGGCGAGACACTGTGAGACGCATCTCTTTTCAGAGCAGTCACAGGTTTAATACCAATACCAGGTCTGGTACCTAACCTGTCTGTGCTAGAGATATTTTTAGACTTATCACTGGCCTCGCGCTTAGGAGCAACTTCATTCTTCTTATTGGGACAACAAGAAGAGACATGTCCTCGTTGATGACATTTGAAGCATGACATCTGCTTTCGTGACTTAGCAGTCTTAGCAGACTCCTTCTTTGTCTGATCAAAAGACACTGAAGGTAACTCCTTATGTTTCTTAATGAACTCATTATTTCCATCAGTACTTCCAATCATCCCACTTGATACGAATTGTACTTTAGTGAGAGATTTGACTGTACTCTTGGTTAAAGATGAATCATTGACAGTCTCCTTTTGGATCTCAGATGCAATAGACTGTTGATTTTCCAAATCCTCAGTCTCAGGATTAACATTTGTCATTTCTAAGTCAACAGAAGTGGAAGCAGTGTAATTGGCATTAAAAGGCGGAGGGACATCTGAGTATCCTAGGCCAGTAACATCCTTTACACTACGTTGAGAGCCAATGATTCTATCTAAGGTCAAAGAAGAAGTTCTATAACCTTCAAATTTTCTATTCAGCTCTACCAGTTTCATATTTGACTCTGATAACTCCTTATCCCTAATAGCTATATTTCTATTAAGCTCATTAAGGTTTAGATATAACCCGTCTATTTTAATACATTGTTCATTTATAATGTCAGTCAGACTGGTCTTATCTAGAGCATCACTCTTAATCTTCTCGTTCAGTGCTAATTTATCTTCACCTAACCGACGAACATCAGACTTAGCTAAGTCTAATTCTGAGGTCAAGGTTTTGTTAGATTCTGCAAAGACACTAACCTGTGTTTGAAGATCAGTAACTAAATAGCATACATCGGTGAGAGTAAGGAGATCTAAACATACCTTTTTCTTTTCGGATTGAATATCAGCCATATATGCCACAAAATCATTGGGACTCATTTCTTCTGTCGAGTTGATGTAGAGAACATCTTCCTCAATCCCCTTAACTTCTGTGTGTGGCACATTAGCTTGAAGTTCTTCAGTAGTCGGCATGTAGGAAGTGGATTCAATTTGTTTCTCTTGATCGTCAATCTCAACCATGAGAGCTTGCTCTGATGGTGTAGACCAATCATAAGATCCGTCTATTTGCTGAACCACTAAGACTTTGGAAGTTAGATTACTTCCCGAATCTTGTTTTGAAGTTCCAGCATCAACCTTTGGTCTTTGGCATTCCCTGGCAAAGTGTCCGTAACCTTGACAATTATAACACTTGACCTTGGACTTGTCAAAACCTGGTCGATTTCCAACCACTCTCTTACCCGTACGCTTTAGGAAATTCTTTACTCTCCTTGACACCATAGCCAGTTGCCACTGGAGGTCCATTTCCTCTAAGTCATCAGGGTCAACCTGATCATAATCTTCATCAAATTGTGCTGGATCGTTTATCTTCCCTTGAATATAGTTTTCATAAGAAGCAACGAACGATGCCAACACAGAAAGTTGTTGTTCGGCTGATTTCACACTCATCGGCATCTTATGATGCCCTTGAGTGAATTTATCTGAGGTGGTGTTCCTGTTTCGTTTATCACCGTTATCCGAAGCAATGAAACAGAGATCCTCAGCCAATTTTTCTCCAATCTCATCAATTTCACCCGCAAACAAAGCCGTGGTCAAATTGGATGAGGAGTTAGAGATACTAGTCTTTCCATGGTACAGACCAGGATTCTGTAGATGATCAGAATCCGTATCTCTCGTTTTCTTAGAGAAATCATAACCCCTTAGTTTATCAATCGCTTTCTCTAGGGTCATGGTTGCATATCTTTCATCATTATCTTTCAGCATGATACCGTACATCTCCCATCTACAAGGTAAACCCTCAATAAACTTGTCGGTTTTCTCCTTGTCATTATAAAAGATAGCATGGTCGTCAAGCTCACTTAATAGATGATAGAAATGGGTGGTGTAAGCCTCAAGATCTTCTTCTCTAAAAGCCTTAAATACCATAAACTGCTTTTTTAGAAGATTACATTTACCAGCTTTCACCTGAGGGCTCCCCTCACATCTCTTTTCTAGAGCGTCCCACAGCTCTTTAGCTGTGTGAAAGGACTTCAACTGATGGTTGATCTCCTTAGGAAGGCTCATCTTAATTGAAGAATGTGCTTTATTATCGATGGTGAATTCTTTCTTCTGATGGTCATTCATTCGATCATAAGTCACAATCACTGTTGCGTTCCCTACCTCAGCTGTAGGTGCAACATATCCATTTTTAATACACAACCAAATAGTGATGTCGTGGAATCTACAGTAACTTTCAAATCTGTCTTTCCACCCATAATAGTCCTCAAGTCTAAGTAGCTTCGGTGGAACATTAGATTTTCCAACCTCGTGTTCCATCTCGATCATTCGGCTTAAATCAGACATTTTAAAGTGAAAAATTAAGTTATATTGCGAATTTAATAATCTCAACTCGCAACTAAAAAAATGTCAACTCGCAGAAAATCTCAGCTCGCAGAAAACTCAGTTCGCAAGGAACTCGGTTCGCAGCTGATTCTCAACTCGCAGAAAACTCAGTTCGCAAGGAACTCGGTTCGCAGCTGATTCTCAACTCGCAGAAAACTCAGTTCGCAAGGAACTCGGTTCGCAGCTGATTCTCAACTCGCAGAAACTCAGTTCGCAAGGAACTCGGTTCGCAGCTGATTCTCAACTCGCAGAAACCCTAATCTCAACTCGCAGATAACAGTAACCCTAATCTCAACTCGCAAAACGGCGCCTCGAAATCTGGGAACTGAACCTTTTGGTATTTTTACGAATAAATCCGTAGATTTCGTTCGAAAAACGACCCTAAAGATGTTATATAACCAAAAACCTTGTAACCACAACGTTTCTAAGCCCGAAAGCTCTGATACCAATTGTAAGTCTCTAGATCTTGGTTAGCGATAACGGATTATCTTTTAGGTATTGAGGTGCGGAATCCCTCAATACTTAAGGTTTATTGCTTATATAACTTTGCAATTAATTAACAAGCTTCGTTTTGATATTAACTAGTGTTAAACAATCAAAACCGAGCCTATTCAATAAATGCTTTTATATCTGCACAGATTTCGAGGAGAGAATACTTAAAATATTTGGTGTGTGTAATTATGGCACGGATTACTAGGTTTTTCATAATGAGCAGCATTTAAAATATTTATATCTGGTTCAACTCGCAGGCCATGGGCCTAGCGAGTTGACTCAACTCGCAGCCCATGGGCCTGCGAGTCCAGATGGACTGCGAGCCCACATCTCAGCTCGCAGGTAAGTCCTGCGAACCGAGATAGCTGCGAGCCCAAAACTCAACTCGCAGGTAAGACCTGCGAGTCCAGTTTACAGCGAGCCCAGATCTCAACTCGCAGCTGAGAGCTGCGAGTCCAGATTGGACTGCGAGTTGAGATCTCAACTCGCAAGTCTGTTGACCTGCGAGTTGACTTCTCAATTCGCGATTCAGTCTTTAACTTAAAATCGATATTTGTCTAATAACATTTAACAAATAATAATAACAAGTTAATATCATATATTTACAAGTCTAAACCAATTTATACAAAGATGATAATAAATACACTAGTCCTATTACAAGCTAGATCTATTGTCACAATAACATGTCCCAACATGTATATATGAGAGGTCTGCACATGAATAGTCAACAGCTAATGGTCTCGGCTGGCCTGGTATATCGTGTACAGGGAAGTAATCTAAACTGGGCATTTCATTTCCTTGATCAATATTTACATCATCATTTACAGACCCAGACCCCGGTTCAATTGGTTCTACAGATGGACCCGAGGGAACATACTCCCCCGGACCAATTGACCGGGTCTCAAACTCCCTAAATCTATCTTCTAAAACAGTAAGCCTGGAAGTCTGAGTCTCGATTAATGCAGCTTGAGACTGGATAATAGAAGCTTGGTCGTCCACAGTCATTTGCATTGCCTCCATCCGTTCCAACAACTGCTTGATAATATCTGGATGAGGTTGCACTGGAGTCTGTAGCTCTGAAGGCCCTGCAGAAGAAGAAGTGCGTTGACGACTGGTGGTAAGAAGATCGTCAGTGACAGTGTAAATCACATCCTCCTGGGGCCTCTTGCCCAGCGACACCACCTCTGAAGATCTAGGTGGAGAGGGCACATAGTCATCGAAGTCTTGAAAGATATCATCGGATGACGGATCGGGTTGCGGAGGTTGCTGCGGGACTTGTGTAGGAGGTTGTTGGAGAGGTGCCTGTGGAGGAGGTGAAAGCAGCCTTTGAATCGGAGGCGGATCTTGAAAATCATCACCCTCCGGGGGCACATAAGCTTCATTTACAACATGCCCAAATAAAGGCACATCGGCCGGGACCGCTGCGCCCCTCGCATACTGACAATAAACCACAAATATACGAGTATTCATGGGCGTGGGGTGGAACTGATGGTTCAGAACCACCGGTAAACCTGGGAGCATGTGATTGATCAAAAGCTGAACAAACCGTGGGTATAAGGCCCACTTCTCATCCCCAGCCTGGGCGTTGTCAACCAGTATCCGAAAGATATAACTAGAGAAGTTGAACGGCTTGTTGTAGACCAAAGCTAACATGGCCGATACCGTAGAATAACTCATTCCATCTAATCCTGCCTTCCTGCCAGACAGGCACACAATCATAATGTGCATAAGATATCGCCAGACCTTGGTGAGAAAGGCCTTGCGATACTGATCACGCGGAATGCCAGGGTTTCCCATCCGGGCCATTGCACCAGCAATGAAGGAGTTAGCATAAGCAACCGGCATTTCGGAATCATCGGGAAATTGAAAAAAATCCTGAATCAGCTGTTTTGAGATAATAATTTCTCGATCATAAACCCGAGAGATGATCCGGGTAAAAGGGAGATCCGAATTGACAATAGCATTCGTCCAAAAGTCTGACACATGATCACGATAGATAGGCGTGGTTGCCGTGATCGCAGTGTATATCCGAGAGCGACGTAGAAATGCAATCATCGGGCGATAAGGCGCCGCAGATTCTTTATCGTCCTCGAGAAACGCCGTGACATTATTTCTCGGTTCCCAGAAATAAGCATTGACATTAATTGCAGCCATAACTGTAAGAGCACAAGAAACTTGGAAGCCATTAGATATAAACACTTTTAAAGAGTAGAAATTTTTGAAATATAAATGTAATGCGACACAGGAGTTGTGTCGCAAAGCACAAGAGCGACATAACGAGTTATGTCGCAGTTTAGCAATATAATCAATTCAATGATTATTCAGCGACATAAGGATGGTGTCGCACCACAACATGGCGACATAAGTTAGCGACATAGATAATTGTGTCGCAGAACAGTAGCGACATAAAACTAAAGACATACTGCGACACAACAGTTGTGTCGCAGGTTATGTCGCAATGAAGAACACGATGAACCCAGATTTTTTCAGACTTAAATTTTTTGGAGTTTTCGAGTTTTAACCGTTTTCGAGGGTACACACGCATGGCAGGAGCATAATAGGACAAGTTATAGCCACAAATAAACACCCAAAGACATGTAATTTTGCAAAAAAAATGGAAAACCTAAAACCGAAACTTTTAAATGCAAATGATAACATTAATACGAAGTAATAGTGAATAAAATTGGTACCTATCAATGCGTATGAGTAAGGAGAACAAGAAACAAGCGGTGAATCGAACAAAAAACCACAGAAAAATGCAAAATCTTCGAAATTTGAGGCGGTTTGGTTGTGTCGCGGGGATCAAGTTGTGTTGCAGGGTTTCAAATTTATGTCGCAGGTAATTAATGTTAATTACAGCGACATATGTGAGAGTATATATATCCGGACCACTGTGCGACATAAGCAGCGACACAAACATTGTGTCGCTGAAAGCACAACAACAGTTTTGCGATACAAATGTTGTGTCGCAAAAGTCAAGCAAGGGTTTTTTAAAATTTGAATTTTAAGATAATATTTGTGACACTTGTAAAAAGAAAATTAAAATGAAACAAAGAAATATAATAAAAGAACGTTTTGAGTGTTGTCTATTTAGGGATCATATTAAAAAGACAGGCTTGCATGACAATATTAAATTTTAATTCGGTTATCCGTATAGATGTCCAAGTTTAAATTTACCAAGCATAGTTAACAAACCTGAGAAACAATATGTAACAAGACGATTATTGGTATTGTTTGTCCACTTAAACATATAACATACGCAACTTCAAGCTAAGCAATTATTGTTAGAGTGAGTATGTCTCCATGAAGCCCACCATAGATATACTCCTAGTATCAAGACATGACCAAAACTTCTATTGTTTAGAGAAAGTATATGAATTCAACATTTTTAAGAATCAAGCCAGCGGTGACAGGTCTGTACATACGTACAACAAAGCGACTTAAACTTGATTCAGGTTTAAGAAAAACCATACTTGGTCAAACCGTTTGGCGACCTTGTTAGGTATCTTTGATTTTATAAGACGTTTGAAAGTACTTTGACTTTTGTTTGCTTAGTGTTTGAAAGTATACTGACAGAGACCAGGTCTGTACATACGTACAACAGAGGAAACAGTCAGCATAAGTCCCCAAATGTTGTCATATAAAAGCTTAGGGTAATAGAAGCATGGCAAGCTGATACTTAGGAATTAAGACACATTGTCATACATCATATGTTGGTCATCACAAGATAATAAACACGGATTAGAGGTATTTCTTAGTAGCTCAAAGAGGAGTATGAAAATGCCTACCAATACATTGTGCAATGATACGAATGTCTGTAAGGACATGTATAACATATACGAGATAAACCTACTGATATGTCAAGGATAAAACTTAAGATTGTCGTTTGAAGAATGTCTCCTAATGTACTATCATATCCCTAGTTGTTTACAGACACAACTAAACGTCTTTTGCAAATGTTGCAACCTTGCATTTCTTTAATGCTAGTAAACACAAAGAATGGCTATTGCGTTTTTCCCTTTTTTTTATATATATAACAAAATAAGGTCACAAACATTATTACTGTTTGATTTGAAAGAATCGTAACTCTATCATGTTGACAAGCTCATCGAAACGAGCACGGGAGAAGGCTTTGGTGAACAGGTCGGCATTCTGCTTAAGTGTATCTATTTGGACTAGATCAATTAGGTGTTTTTCATAGCAGTCACGAATGAAATGAAACCTAATTTCTATGTGTTTGGTCTTAGAGTGTTGGGCAGGATTACGTGTAATAGAGATGGCAGCAGTATTATCTATATGAATAGGAGTCATAGTTAAGAGTAAACCGTAATCGCGCAATTGATGTTGTATCCAAAGAACCTGGGAGCAGCAACTGGCAGCAGCAATATACTCAGCCTCTGTTGTTGAAGTAGAGACTGTCGTTTGCTTTTTGCACTGCCATGAAACAAGCCTAGGTGCAAGAAATTGACAGCCACCAGATGTAGACTTCTTATCCATATTGCAACCACCGTAATCCGAGTCCGAGTAAGCAGTAAGCGCAAAGGTTTTCTCATTAGAATACCATAGACCAAGAGTTGGTCTATATTTGAGATAACCGAAGATCCGCGTGACCGCCTTCATATGAGATGCCTTCGGTTTCGCCTGATACCTGGAACATAGAGAGACTGCAAAGACAATGTCCGGACGTTATGCAGTAAAATACATTAAAGAACCAATCATAGATCGGTAATCTTTCTCCGGACAGTCCTCTTCATCTTCTGCGGGACCAAGGTTATGATTCAGCTCTAAAGGCGTCCCATAGGATTTACACTCAACCAAGTTATACCGCGTCAGCATATCATTGACATACTTTGGCTGATGTATGTAAATCCCCTTAGCAGACTGTTCGACTTGTACACCCAAGAAGAATTTTAGCTCCCCCATTGCACTCATTTCAAATTCAGACTTCATAATCCGCTCGAAGTCCCGACACATGTCATCCTTAGTAGATCCAAAGATGATGTCATCCACATAGACCTGTACTAATAACAAGTCATTCTCTTCATGCTTGGTGAAGAGAGTATTGTCAATCTTTCCTCGTACAAATCCATTTTTCAGCAAATGAGTCGCAAGCCGCTCATACTAAGCTCTAGGAGCTTGATGAAGACCATACAACGCCTTGTTCAGTTTGCATACGTAATTTAGATGTAAGGAATCTTAAAAACCAGGAGGCTGTTTCACATAAACCTCTTCAAGAACTTGACTATACAGAAATGCACTTTTAACGTCAAGTTGATAGACCCGAAATCCTATGAATGATGCATACGCCAGAAAAATGCGAATGGATTCCAAACGAGCAACCGGGGCAAATACTTCATCATAGTCCAAACCTTCAACTTGAGTAAAGCCCTGGACCACTAGACGTGCTTTGTTTCTAATTACCACGCCCCGATCATCCTTTTTCACACGATAAACCCAACGGGTGCCCATTGGATGAACACCCTTGGGTAAAGGAACCAGTGTCCATACTTGCAGCTTTTTGAATTGTTGAAGCTCTTCTTGCATCGCCTCAACCCAGTATGGATCTTTCAAAGGATCAGCTGTCTTCTTCGGTTCAACTTGTGATAGAAAGCACTCTTCAATTTTCGAAGCAAGACAGACTGGATCAGTATCTGCATCAGGTGAAGATGTCAAAGCAGATTGGTCAGAAGCAGCAATCTGTCGTCTGGTTAAAACTCCTCTTTCTAGTTCACCAATAATAGCATCAACTGGATGTGACACATTTATACGAGAACTCGGAATCGCAGCTGGAACAATGATGGAATCAAGGTTTGTAGAGTCAGCTTCAAGTTCAAGTTCAAGTGCAGGTAATGGTTCAAACTCAGATACGGGTGATTGGTCAGAAGCCTCAAACATTTGTTCCTCATCATTTGCAGAATCAGGAACTTCTTCATGAACAATCGGAGGCAGAGTTTCACAAGTAGCCGCTGGAGCAGTGGTGGGTGTTGCTGTAGGTGGTGGAGGAACAGAGATTGGTGAAGTATCAGAAGTGATATCCAGCCCATGAAGTAATGTCACCATTTCACTCGCTTTGTCACCAGATTATACACTCTGTTGTTCGGTGAGTTATTAGAGAATCCCAAGAAGACACCTTCACAGGATTTTTCACCAAACTTAGCAATTCGTTCCTTGGTGTACATGATGTGCATAAACAGCTAAACGGTTCAAGAAATTTTAAATTTGGCTTTCTATTGTTGAACAATTCATACGATGTCTTGTTCTGTTTCTTAACCGTTAACACCCGATTGAGGACATAGCAGGCCGTATTGACAGCTTCGGCCCAAAAGGTGATTGGAAGCTTCGAATCCGATAACATAGTTCGCGCAGCCTCAATCAATGTCCTATTCTTACGCTCCGCAACCCCATTCTGTTGTGGAGTCCTTGTAGCACTGAATTGATGTTCAATGCCATTACTCAAACAGTACAGCTCCATAATCGAGTTTTTGAACTCTGTACCGTTATCACTTCTTATCTTTTTGATTCTCAACTCACAAAGATTTTGTAGTTTGTCAAATAGGTAGATGAGAATCTCAGGCACCTCATCCTTAGTCTTCAGAAAATACACCCAAGAAAACCGGGAATAATCATCGGTTATCATTAAACAATACGAAACTCCTCCCAAACTTTTCTTTCTAACTGGCCCAAATAAATCCATGTGGAAAAGCTCCAATGGCTTTTCAGTTGAATTCACCAGCTTCGGTCTGTGAGACTTCTTATGTTGCTTTCCTTTCTGACAGGGAACGCAATGATCATTTAGTCCAAAGGATTGCTTAGGAACACCTCGCCCTAGATCATTCTTGATCAGATAATTCATCTTGCGAAAGTGCAGATGTCCCATTCGCTTATGCCATAGTAATGATTCCTTTTCGGGAGCTTTTGATAGAAGACATGTGAGCTGTTTGGTTTCCACAGTACTCATGTCATGAATATACGTATCTCTCTCCCGAGGTGTCCTCAGTAACACCCATTCTTCAGGGATCACAAATCCCGGCTTCAAGATACAACACTCAGTGTCTGTGAAAGCAGTAGTGTACTTTTTGTCGCACACTTGAGAGATACTGAGAAGATTGTGTTGTAACTGCTCAACAAAATTCACCTTTTCAAAGCTTACCATTCCATTGGTAAGCGTACCCTGACCAGAAATGACTCCCCCCTTATCACCAACGAAGGCCACATAACCTCCATTGTAAGCATGAACTTCAGATAAAAGAGACACATCACCGGTCATGTGCCCAGAACAACCGCTGTCGATGTACCATTTACTATTCTTTATATATTCAGGTTGTTGCGGCACCAAAAACAAGGTAAATTAGTTAGAAATGGAGACCCAAGCCTTTATAGTCTTGGGTACTCCAGTAACATCATCAACAACGACCACATCAGTCAAAATTTTATTTTCAAACAATTTAGAATGTTTGACTGATGAGGTATTGCCAGATGTAGAATCTTGACAAGATTCTTTAATCTTCCAATTTGGTTTGGATGCTTGCGAGTCAACAACTTTGAGCTTTAAGTTTTGCAATTTATTTTGCTCAACTTTGTTGATTTTGACAGCTGGGAAGGAAGTCTTTGAGCCTCTCATTGAAATATGTTTCTTTGAAAGATTTTTAAATTTTGAGACTCGCGAAACTTGTTTCCCAAACTGTTTCTTTGCAAGCACAGGACAATCATTTATCAAATGACCTTGCTTCTTGCAGTAGAAGCAAGATCGATACTCAACACTAGATTGAGATTGAGGAATAAACCAATGAGGCCGACCAAAAGAAGCACTTGTTGAACAATCACATTGACGTGAGCATTTAACAGGGGATGCTTTAGAAGTATTTTTAGAAGATTTATTTAGAATACTCGTTTTAGAAACAATCTTTTTTTGAGGTTCAACCATAGTTTTACCTTTTCCTTTTGACAGAGCCTGTTCATTTCTTTCAATAGTAATTATATGATTTTCAGGCTTAACATTTTTCTTGATCGGTCTAAATTCCTTATCCGTTATTTCCTCAATTTCAATTTCCTCTTCTATAATACGAGGAAGCACAGAAAGAGCCTTTCCTAACTTAGGCTCAACAACATTTTCAGACTTAATTAGCTCAGTCTGACTAATCTTAGCCTTAATAGGCTTGACTTTCTCAACTTTTTGAGTCTTACTAGTTTCCGACTCACTAGTATTAGCCCTAACTGGCTCGGGCCTCTTAGTTTCAGGTTGTGGGGATGCAGTGATGACATTTTCAGCCTTGACTAGCTCAGGCTTATTTATTTTGATACTAACTGCAGGTTGAACATGTTTGACATCTATCTTTGTAAAGATAGGCATCAAGTCATTGATATTATCCCTGATAGGCATGGGAAGATAATCTTTTGGAGGTGGGACTATATGATAGCCAAGTCCTGCCTTACTTTTCGTCTCAGTCCTCTGTGCCTGTAGGATTTCGTCAAAGACTAGAGAGGAGGCTGAAAAGTTAGAAAGCTTTTTCTTTAAATTTAGAACCTCAGTTTGAGATTCAACAAGTTCCTTTTTAACAGATGATAGCATATCAACATAGCTACCAATTTCATCCTGTTGTTCAAAATTTTTGGCTTTTAATTCCTTTTTCTCTTCCAAAATAGCTTTTTAACTTTTGGCCACTTGCCTTATCACTGTCTCTTAACATGTTATTTGTTTCATATAAATTTTCAATAACAGTGTTAAGGCGTGTGGTGTCCTCTCTATACCTGTTTATCTGGTTAGTTAATTTTATACAAGAGATACAGGATAAAGGTTCATCATCTACCTCATGCACTTCAGCCATTAGTGCCTTTTCTTCTTCATCCTCATCTGGATCAGACCATTCCCAAGCATTGTTGGAAAGAAGTAGTGCAGCGGAAACCATCGCCTTCTCATCAGTTTTGGTCTTATCAGAGGAGTTGTACTGTCACACCCTCATTTCTGGTGGGGGCACGACGTACGCGGATCACAAACAAAGATTACAATGAACGAATTCTAAGAGAGTCGCTAAACAACACCCTTAAATTACATAGTCTTAGCAACACCATTACAAACTTTAACGAATAACTAGCTTGATTCAAATTGACAAAGTTCATGCTAAGTCCTTCCAAGTAAATGCAACTCCTACGTCAAAAATTGCGACACAACGGCACAACTACATAGCGCCTTAGTTACCTGAGAATACCTGTTAAAATACGTCAACATAAAGTTGGTGAGTTTAGAGGTGTAAGCATTTGTAAAGTAGACCCGTGGTTACGAGATTTCAAGTTATTTTGTCTTACCACAATATCAAAGTGTATTACTATTGCCATAAGCTCATGATTGGAAACCTTAACAATTTAGTTGCCTCGCAAGTGTTCTATTCACAACACTCGTAGTGGGTCAAATGATTATGCGTCCGTTTTTCGAGTTGGCGCGACCAACCCGGACGGGGGTGTCAACCCAATAGATCTATTCACAATATTCACGTTTAAGTCCATAACAATTCATGATAGAGGCCCATATAATTTGAATAGTGGAAACTTATGCAATACGAACAGTTTATTTGTACTTGTAACCACAAAATAAAAAGCATGTATTCTCACCCCAAAACATATCAAAGCGTTTAAAAATAGGGGCTATGAAACTCACAGTTCGAGCGTGAGCGTACAGATGGATGTATGTATGTGCTGACCGGGTCTGACTCCTAGCCAAGTCCTAAGAACACAAGGTTTCTAATTAGTTTCTCAACTAATATGGTTTGTTAGGATTGCTTAGCTAGTTAATTAAATTACAAAGTGCCGCTAAAGTTCGAATTTCCATTTAATTTACGTTGTCGGTAATTGTTCGAGTTGTGAATAAAATAATGGAAATATATGTATACAACATCTAAAAATTACCAAACTTGGTATGAAACATGAAATATAGTTCACAAATTTTCTGTGAAAATTTGAGGATTTTTAGACTTATGGATTATTTATTATCATTTTATGTCTAAAAAGTGGGATAAATATGGGAAAAATAGTAATTATTCACGAAATTTTCTGGAATTTTTACCAAATCAGTTTCTACCAATTTTTAGGTTTGTGTAAAATTTTCAAGCCGTTTTGAGCACTGGAACTTTGCTTCCTAACATTATGCGTTTTAACGAGCCGTTATTTGGTAAACATATCAAAACACAACCAAAGAGTGTGAAATTATTAGGATAGTGTCATTTTCTCAGGAAAATGACACTAGAATTTTCCCATAATTATTTGGTGTCCAAAAGTATTTTTCATGATTATTTCACCTTTTAAAGGCTTTATTTGCATTAATTTAGGAAAAATACTAATGTTTTTCCTAAAATTCCCATTTTTATTTTCAAGACTATTTTCATGATCTAGTTACTGAGAAAAATAATCCCCAAACTTTTAACACGTTTTACCTGACACTTATGCATTTTTGAATCATCAGAACACAAGTATTTACAATTTACAAGATTACAACAATGCATGATGTTCATGCATTTTCTAAAAATATGAGATCAACAAGATAAATTACTATCTTTTTATTCTACTGAGATACACTTGTTAGGAGTCTAAATTTTTTTTTTTTTAAATTTATTGAACACCTTAAGTCCTATGAACATGTATCACAACTAAAATGCTCACAAGAAGGTTGCTGTTTGTGCATCAGTTTTGTGTGATACATTTGGAGGTCGAATACTCAATGGATTTGAGTGAAACCAGTGGGGTTTTAAAGTTAAGACATTAAGCTAAATTCCAGAAGAAAAATCAAGATTTTTGGACCATTATTGACTGAGTTATGGTCGATCAAAGTAGGGTCAAAATCTAGACAGATTACATAGAAGACAAAAGTGATCTTTTTGGTGTGTTTTCACTACCAAATGACTTTTAGACCTCATCCAATAATTGAGGCCTTGTCTTTTATGCATGAACATGTGTTTTACATAAACATAAACATATTTTACCAATTTAATCCATTCAAACTAGCAAGAATAAGAAAATAGTTACAATAATATCAAAAAGTTGACTTTTTCGGTTTGATTTTCGGTTTGATCATAGGTAACCCTTCTTTTACATATGAATTTGTATAAGGTGTAACCTAAAAACCATCAAAACTTTTATGAGGATTTAAGCCATGAAAAAGGCATGAAGTCCAAGAATTAAACACAATAAAAGTAAGAAATGGAAGCTAGGAAGAGTGATTTTACCTCAAAGTTCTTGTATTTGTGTAAGAACACTTTTAAGATGATGATCTTAGGATGAAAAGGGGCGCGGTTCAACTAGCAGACACTCTTGGAACAGCTGGAGTAAGAAGTCCCCAAGTGAGCATATTATGGGGGACCGTCAAGCACATCCGGCAAGGATCAAGGGCGATCTCATTGTTGCATAGCTCAGGTCGGAGTAAGGTGCCATCGGACGTCCAATAGGCAGTCTCACGATCGGGCATGAGTGTCCGGAAGTTGTCATTTTATACTCCCGCGGGTCGGAAGGCGGCGGGGGAAGGAGGGGGAGGGGGCTGGAAATTCTGGAGTTTAGTGTGTGTTTTGGGAGTGTTTGTGTGTGTTTTCTTTGAGAGAAAAGAGAGGAAATGATGAAAGTGAAAGAGTGTGTAAGTGTATATGTCTTGCATGGAATCAAATTGAGTTAGTGGAGGTTTTGAGTGGGTTCAAGAGAGTGGGCTACAGATTTTTGGTAGGTGGAGGGGTTATTTACTCATTTTAATTTTGTTAAATGTAAAGAAATAAAAATTAACTTGTTACATAATTAAATTGTGTAAGTTTGTATAAGATGTGAAGTTTAATTGTGATGTTTTGAGAGTTAAAGTTTGAGTTGTAAAACTTTATTTCATAAGTTTATAATTTTCATCATAAGGTATTTGATTCGTTTACTGTTGGTATTCGCGGGTTAACCGTACGATTTCCGGTTGCGTTAATCGAGTTACGGAATTTCCGATTAAATTCTGGTTTTTGCGATACGATAAATATTTTGTGTTGATGAATGAAATTAAGTTTCATTTGTTTTCTTTGGCACTTTGTAACCTAATTTAATGTGGTTTACGGTCTTAAAGTCCGCTAAGCGATCTCTTAAAACGTTACGCGATTGTGGTAACTTACGGTTTCGGTACTTAAGGAGTCATAACCTAGACTTTTCACTAGGATTTTAGAGTGTTGTAAACGAAATTAGATAGACTAGGAATTTAAGTGCGTTAATGACCTGAGATTTTTGACGGTTGTCACATGTACTGAGAAGGTTTAGATAAACCGGAAGGTGGATTCTTTTTGCGATCACATTCACGAGCAAAGTGTCCATAGTTATGACACTGATAGCATTTCACCTTGCTCTTGTTAAAACCCACACCTTTCTCTTCCGGATCAGTCACATTCTTCCCTCCAGTTTTCTTCAAGAAGTTCTTGACTCTTCTTGTGAGCATAGCCATACTCCACTTCAGATCCATACGCTCAAGCTCTTTTTGATCGATTTGACCAAAGTCTTCTTCAGTCAGATCCATAGTACTGTTCTTGTTGGACAGAAAGTCATCATATGCCGACAAGAAAGCTGTAAAAAAGCCGCATGTTCTTCAGCAATTGCAGGAGATGCGCCTTTGAAGTTTGAATATGTACCACCCCCACTTGAGGAGTTAGTATTTGTATATCCAAATCCGCCAGAAGTACTTGGAGCACCAGAACTACCAGAACCCCCATAAAAGAATACAGAACTAGCAGCTTAAGTCGTTGCAGCAGGAACATCCACACCGTATAACTTCGGATTTTGAAGGTGTGCAGTAGCCTTGGTTTCCTTTTTCTGCATGTCTAGAAGATCAGCAGCAATTTGTCCAACTAAATCATCAAGCTCCATGTCCATGATTTCTTCATCCTTTTCCATCAGCAATACCCCTGTATTCCACTTTTTAGGTAAGGAACCCAAAAGCTTCTTATTTACATCAGTCTTGTCAAGAATAACGCCTCCCTCGACTAATTCACTAACTAAATGTGAATATCTACTGCACATATCTTCAAGAGACTCAGTAGGCAGCATATCAAAGACTTCAAACTGTTTCTTGACTAGATCTAGTTTGTTCCGTTTGTACTGATCACTTCCACCACACTTCTTTTCAAAACCAGTCCATAAATCATACGCAGTTTTGTGATGGCGTAGTTGTCTCAAGATCTGTTGAGGTAAGGCCATGGTAATGGCAGAATATGTTTTTCTCTCAGTATCAAAAGCCTTTCGTTCCTCAGGAGTCATAGTCTTAATGGACTTTTCAGGTATAGATCCATTGTTGATACCGGTCTTCACAGGGCGTTCATACCTTTCCTCCAAATAAATTAGCATTTCAGGATCATTGAAAAATACAAACACTTCAAATCTTTGACGCCAATCCGAGTAATTCATTCCATTTGTGTACATAGGTGGTTTATTGGTTGAACGCACCTCACTATTATGCTTTAACATTGCCCCGACTTGTTGAATAGATGCTGATGCAGAAGAAGTCATTTTAACGGGCTCGAGAGACTTTTCAAAAAAATTGCTAGAAACTGGAGTAAGCGACACTAAGGTTGTGTCGCAGATTATGTCGCAAAAACAGCTAGCAGGGACACAAAGATTATGTCGCAATAGGAGGAATCTGTGGTGCAAGACTATGTCGCACCGTCTGTCGCAAAGCTATGTCGCAAACAAGTATGTCGCAAAGATTAAGGTCGCTAAAACCCTATTAGCGACACCAAGTTATGTCGCAGTCTTGTGTCGCAAAACGGCGCTGTCAGATCCCAAAAACCTCAAAATTCGAAAATTTTCAAAACCTAATAATATTTTAACGAAAAACTTCGTAAAAGCTTAGAATTTTAGGCTTAAAAACTCCAATTTTCAGCTCCAAAACACCTATAATGAGAATCAAACACCAAAATTGACGTTAAATAATCAAAATATGTATTAAAAACGTACCCAAAAAGATTTGATACCACCAAAATCCTTAGATTAATGGCTCTGATACCAATTGTATATCCCTAGACGATCTTTTAATCAAATCGTTACAAACAACCCACGTGCGGAATCCGTTGGATTGTAATAATCAACAAATATAAAGCTAAACAATGTAGAACAAATCAATATGAACTTTATATTACTTTTATCAAATTCTCAGTCAAGATTACAGCAGCAAAAAGCAGAGAATATTATATGAAAAGTCTAACAAAAAGTCTAACCCTAATTAAATCTGTAATTAGGGTATTTATGCTAATCTGGCCGACTTATGCGACATAAGCATTATGTCGCTAGAATCACTTATGCGACATAACACTATGTCGCTTTTACAACTAATGCGACACAAGCCTTGTGTCGCATAACACAGAAAATGTAATTCAAACTAACTCAATTACATTAACAAACACAATACAGACTCGACCAACTGACAGACACACTAAGATGTATCAACAAACACAGTTTGGGGGTTTTGTTCAATTTTGTTTGTGATGGTTAATTGGAGTTGTAGTTGTAGATAATTGGTTGAATTGATGCTTAATTTTGAAGTTTCAAGGTTGAATTTGTTGTAATTAGGGTTTAAACCGGTTTTGTGATAATTAGGGTTTATAACATGAAATGACGTTGTTCAATTTTGTTTGTGATGTTTAATTGGACTTGTAATTGTATATAATTGGTTGAATTTGTTGTAATTGAGGGTTTTCAACCTAATGTGTGGTTTAGGGTAATTGGTAATTTGAATTTATAGATGCATGCTCGGTTCATATTGTTAAAATGAGGTTAGGTTTGATAAATGTTACCTTTTTGCAGAAATGGCACCAAAAAAGTCATAAAAACGTGGGGAATCGTCTACAAGCCAAAATGAGGATGCAACGGAAGTGTTTGACCTTCCGGTGCCAGATATAATAAGAAATCACCAATTCTTGAAGTGTAATAATCGGGATTGGAGTTCTAGTGAAAAAGTCGAATTTAAGTCGAGTTTGGAGATAAACCTCGCCAAAACAATTCAACCTGCTGATTTTGTCGATTGGGCTGTTCTTGATCAAATATCTGCAACCGGTTTCCGACACAATTCCGGAGTACCTGCAAATGTAGTATAGGTTACTTGATGGTAGGCTTGGTTTCACCTCGATGGCTTGGTCGAGGTTATTTAGTATTCGAGAGCATATCTATTGGGAGGCTACTCTCGAGTTTTTAGCTCACATTTATTTGATAATGTCAATACGGATGTGGAGGCACGAACTATTCGCTTCCAATTGTGTGAGGTGCCCCGAGAGATGAGTGTCTCCGAATTTGGTTTAGCTTTGGGTTTGTACACTCCGGATGAGATACGTATGGATCATTACATAGATTATTTGTATGCTGGAATTCGGCATCCACAAGATTGCGATCTACCGGGCCTATCTGTGGACAGCTAAGCCTAAGTCTTCTATGCAGATTTATGATCCAGTTATACACCGGATGCTTTCTACATTGATCACCTGTCGGAGAGAAAGCTCCGAGAAAGTCACCTAAACAAATTTGTTTCATCTTGGGTGTATCATGAATAGAGGCTTGGTGAATGTTCCGGGTTGTCTCGCCTGGTCATTGTGGAATTTGGCTCAAGGGTCACGCCGATCTAGTATGTGTCCCGTTTGGCCCGCAACTTTGGTAACCAAACCCCTGTAGGATTGGGAACGTGTACGATCGTGCAACCGGGAATGTGGTTATTGGATACGAGATGGTTTAGGCATTGTCGGTTGATAGAGAGATCCGTAAACCTATAGTGGGCTTCATGGGTATATAATCATGATGAGGAGCAACCCGATGATGATGAGGAGGCGCCTGCCGAGCCTGCCCCACCTATCTATTGACCAATGCTGTAATTATTTTGAGAACAAGTTCGATAATTTTCTATCCAATGTTCAAACACAATTTCATTGGCAATGGGACATGATGTAATCGCTTTTCGGGCATATGGGTATTGATTACTCGGCACACAATGGTCGCTATGGATTTGGACCAGGATCATCTTCTCAACATCCGGACGACCAACAGTGATGGACTCTATTTGCTTGTTTACTTTTATTAATATCTTTTCGGTCATTTGTAGTTAACTTTGACTATGGTTAAATCTTTGAGTATTAACAATTGATAAATCTTTGACTATTATGAATTGACTTCGATTGACTCTCATTTACTTGGTTGACTTTGTTTCAGTTTGTTTGTTCGATAATTGACTATGGTTGACTATGGTTGACATTGTTTGAGTTTGTTTGACTTAGTTTGACTATTTGACTCTCTTTGACTATGGTCGACTATAATTGACTTTAGTTGACGTTTTTGACTTAGTTTGAGTTTGTTTGACTATGATTGACTGTCATTGACTATGGTTGACTTTGTTTGACTAAGTTTGACTCATTGATTCTCTTTGACTATGGTTTACTTTCATTGACAAAATACAAAGAAATGTGAGGCACTAATGTGGTTAATTAATAAGAATTCTCGAAGTGAATTTACATAATACAATAATACATCTATAAATATATTACAAAGTCTCATTGATATCCGTCGTTATTCAAGTTGTGTAACTCTTCTTGATAAGTAAGCTCTTGTGCGGTAAGTGGCACTGGCATTCCCATTGTTATCTCTTCCTAATGTATGTCTTGTTCAACCTTTTCCAATTCCCATTCGAGCGGTGAAATGTTTTGTATCCGTTCAATCTCGTCGAGATAGTCTTTCAAACAAATACATACTTTCACGTGTCATAGCCGCTATAATTGGAAATTGGGATTCATGCTCTCTCCACCAAGCCAACACATCCAAGTTCTCAAACTCTTGAATTAACATAAACATTATAAAGTTGGATTTTGTATATCTTGCAAGTTCGCTACTAGGAGTGGTTCCTCGGGCTCTTTTCGAAGCATCGTTTATCAATGTGTTTTATAATATGATGTTATCATCATTGGTGTGCGAACTTGAACCACTTTTACCTTCATTTCTTTTTAAAATCTTGAATGGGTGTGGAACTCCCGTACTTTGATGAATAGACATCAAACAAACTTGCAAAATCATCGTTAAAAGCAGTTATTTCTTTGCCCACCAATCCGGGTCGTTATCCGTCAAACCCAAATCGTGTGCAATGTTGGTTAGTACAGTTTCAACCCCATTAACATTTAAAGTGGGGTTCAAAGCGGCGGCACAACTTATAACCGGAGGCATATTTTTAAAATATTTTACAAATTTTTCTTTCATTGATTTTACCATTTTTTTCAAACATTTCGCCCTCATTTCAAAGGCACTTAATTTATTACACATTAACAATTTTTTTTTTTAATATTAAAGGACTAGTCGGATAATAAACACCCGACAGAAAAGTGGTTTCTTGTTTAAAACTACAAGCATATAAGTTAGAACTTGGATAGTATACCAACTTGATTCAGGAAAAGGTGCAATAAATCTACTACGGTCTGCAAGCATGTCATGGAACATTTTTAAAGTTTCCTTTTGTCTTAAGGCGGTTTGTATTTTAGTTTTAATTGATTACTAGTGGTAGTGTTATTGGATGCATTATCAAAAGCTATTGAAAATACTTTTCCTTTTTAATTTAAAACTCTTTATCACATAATCTAATATTTGATATAAATTTTCGTCGGTATGCGGATATCCAAATAATTCAAACGCAATCGTACGCTTCATCAGTTGCCATGTTTTGGGATTTACCCAATGAGAGGTAACGCAAAGGTACGGATCCGTTGAACCATGTGGAGTCGTCCAAACATCACAAGTTAAAATTTACACCGGTTTCTAAAGATTGAAAACCTAAAATCATTTCCTCTTTAGCCATTTTCCACATTTTAATTACATCTCGTCTAAGAGTCGAACGACTAACATGGTTATAACGAGGTTGGAGTGTTTCTTGAATGAGTCGAGTCAACCGCGAATTGTCGAAGTGGTCAAAAGGTAAGCTTTCTTGAATCACTAACTTCACCATTCTATCCCGCACCTTAGAGGCTTCGTATTGCCACATTGTACCATCATTCGCCATTGTTGATTGATTATGCCACGGTACATATTTCACCGCTTTACAATACGTGTTTGCATGATTTTTCAAAGTAGTATTGCCTGTTTCTTTGAAAAAATGCACCACATTTCTTGCACCGAGCTTTTCTAGTACCGTTCGACATTTCACACAAGTCGTAATTGCACCAAACCGCCGGGTTTCTTTTCGTTTCTATTATGGAAACAACTGTAGCATTGCTAGACGATTCCCCAACACTGACGGAAGATTGTGATTACCCACATGATGATGTCATTGTGTTTACGAGTTTAAATTTTAGACTTAAAACTGAAAGTGGAGAGTTGAGAGTATAGAAGTATAGATTGCAATTTGAGAATTGAGAGTATATGTTTAGATTGAAAGTGTTGTAAGTTGTGAGTAAAACTCAAGATCACATTTGTATATAGTGAGTTTTCTGGAGGTTTGGCTCCCAAAAGTGTCCAAAAAAGGCCAAAAATGAGGATAGCCGTTTGAGAAAACGGCTATTATTTTGTGCAGAAATTTTTGTAGAAAGTACCTATCCGCCAGATAAGTTAAGGCTATCCGCCGGATAGGTACGATTGCAATGGCTACTCCAATAGAAATTGCCTATCCGCCGGATAGCTTTAACCTATCCACCGGTAGGTCAAACCGGTTTGAACCCTCTTTAATCCGGTTTGAGACTAGTTTCATACCAAACCGGTATCAAACCGGTTTGGAACCCCAAAATGTCAAACCGGTCCAATCTAGTCAAACTGGTTTCAAACCAAACCGAGTTGGTGAAAACCGGTTTTGACCAAACCGGTTTCCGATTTGAAAACCGATTTTGGATCCCGATCCGGTTTTTCTGGGCACCTCTAGTGTCAATGGTGGCACTTCGAGCATCCTACTAAATACGTCATTGTGTTACAACCCTCGAAAACCGGTAAATTTCCGTACACCCTAAAATCATGCATTCTTATGCTAATTCCCCTTTAATGAAATCAATCTTGATTTAAACCGAGATAAGTCTAGCACACGCCCATGATGCACATTTTGGTGCACACTACTTTAATATATAATGCAATTCGCTCAGGTAATTATTGAGAATTATACGATATAAATCGGTTGATTTCCGATGAACACGAATGTTGGTGATAAGCATTTCCTAAATAACGTAAAGCTATTTAATAGTAGTTACTTTCCTATACTATTATGATAGGGCTTAAGGCATAACCTTTTAAAAGGTTTATATCTAGCATATACGATTTCTATTAAAACGATGAAAGGTAACACGTGATTCACGTAAGGAAACATCGATAAATTACGAATGATTTGGAAATGACTAACAATGTTCCAACCTCTTTTAATCTCCCTAATTTACCTTGATTAGCTAACTTACACCTAATTAAGCACACACTTAAGCTCCTAAGCATTAACTAGTCACTTAAGTAGGTCAAAGCTTGGAAATTAATTATGTAAGTCACTAGATCTTGGTTCGATAACAACGTTATCTTAAAGTATTGAGGTGCGGAATCTCTCAATACTTTTGATTAAAGTTTATATAACTTATCTATTAATTAAAGGGCTTTGTTTTGATATTAACTATTGTTAAACCTTCAAAACCTAGCCTTTGATATAATAATAGTTTCTGGGCACAGAAAACAAGATGTGTGTATAATAATTACTGAGAGTGATGTAAGGCACGGATACCAAGAAATGACCTAAGCATTTCTATTTATATCCATTTCAACTCGCAGGCCATGGGCTTTGCGAGTTGACTCAACTCGAAGCCCATGGGCCTTGGGAGTCCAGATGGGTTGCGAGCCCAGATCTCAGCTCGCAGAAGAGACTCTGCGAATCCAGATTCTCATCTCGCAGGTCTAAGCCTACGACTTGAGATGGGCTGTGAATTGAGATCTCATCTCGCAAGTTTTATTGACTTGCGACTTGAGTTCTCAATTTGCAATTCAGTCTTTAGTTTGTATTCGTTAGTTGACTAATATTATTATATTTAACAAATAATAAACAAACTAATATCTTATATTTACAAATCTAAACCAATGTACAAACTTGATAATAATTACACCAGTCCTATTACAAGCTAGATCTGTTGTCACAAAACATGTCCCAACAGACTCCCCCTTGATAATAGCTCTAGCGTCGTTATCTTCATCTTTGTCTTTGGTCTTTACTTGTAAATTTTGCTTCCCATATGTATCTTCAGTCTAACACAAGTCTTTACCATCATTTGATAATCTCGTGCAAGATCACCCCATGCTTCAGTCGTCAAGATCATGTTTTCATTTAACTTTAATAGGTCCTTCTTCGACAGATTCATCAGGTGTCGATGGTCGTAGACTTTCAAAATTTCTCGTTCTCCTCCTTCAACCTCATCATCAGCTTCAACCATAATAGCTTCACTAGTGTCTGAATCCACATGCCAATTCTTAAGATTTCCCAATACATTTTGTAGCATTGTCTTCAGTGGTATTTGTTGCACACATTTGACAGCTGGATAGGTTTTCATTCTTTGACGCCTTCCTGTTCTTTCGCTTCTTTCGTTAAGTTTGATAGTTTTTCCGACTCTATGCTTAATTCTTTGAAATTTCATTGACCGACCGTCATTCTTGATAATCCTTTCTACATATCTTCCAAAAGGATCATTACTGGGGTTATTCAACTCTAATCTAGCCAAGTTGCGAATTTCAAACCGAGGCAAAGAACTGAAGACTGCAAGCTTCTTTTCAAAGTATTGAACTTCGTCATATCTTTTTATAGCAAAGAGCTTCAGATCAGTGTCGTAGTACCATCCAATGATTCCTTTTCTTGGTACTTTCTTTCCAGTAATATCAACCTTAGACATACCAATCTTTTGTTTTTTCCTTTTCAAAGGTCTAAACATTGGATTGTTTCTGAGTCTTTTAGGAAGCTCATCTTCAGATTCAGAACTAGTTGATTCATCTAGATTTTCATCTAAATCAACAACTCTTTCTCTATCTTCGACCTGAATAACAACTTTGGTTTTGGATGGGCTCACGATATGTTCATCAATATTGGCATCGGGATCTACACCTTCGTCAAGCCCAACATCAGAAGTGGAGGTCCAATTTTCAGGAGTTACAAATTCTCCCTCCTCTAGATCAAAATCAATGTCCTCATCTATTTCATCTGGCATATCGCCTTCAGAATCGGATAAGTTCAACATTTCCAGACCTAAAGAAATACATGCACAAGTATATTAATATCATAAATCCTTTCATTGATTTCCTCTGAATCAATCTAAGAATTTTCTTATTAATCCCTTTTTGTGTTTAAAATACCTTATATATACTTATAAATCTTTCATCGATTATCATAATCAATCTAATATTTCAAAAGTCTTATAATATACAAACATCATATATTATATAATCTTATAAATCTTTTATTGATCATAGTCAATCTAAGATTACAAAAGTCTTATAATATACAAACATTCATAAATTATAAAATTTAAACATTAATGTATTACACATTCAAGTTCAAAAATCTTAATTACACAATTATATTACAATACAAAGTGTTGTTTCAACTTGCTTCACCTTCTTCAGCAGCTTCACCAGCACCAGTTGTTTCTTTATCAGCTTCACCACTAACGCCTGACTCCCCCTGAGTGTTAGCTTGCTGACTTGTTGTTGAGGGACCAGCCAACTCACTATCTTTCTGAGCCGAAGGATCATCATCTTCATCATGTCGGCTTTTCTTGGCCAGTTCGTCTTGTCTGCAGGACTCCTGATAAGCCAATAACTCCCCTTGAGATGGCTTGTCCTGAAATATGCTCATAACAAGACGTTCAAGTCTGTCATGCTGTCGTTGCTTATCAGCTATATCATCTAACAACGTAGAGTTGGTCTTGATCAGTAATGAGTAAGCTTTATTCTGTTCAGTCACATTTTCAGACAAGGACAGAACTTGAGTTGCCAAGGCGTTGGTGAGAGCCTCCAATTCTCGAACCCTAGACTCCAAGTTGATAATGCGTTCAGACTCAGTCGTAGGCATGGAGGATGGAGCAGCAGTAGTGACTGGTGGAGGCGTGGGAGCAGGTGGTTGCATTTTCTTAGCTATCTCAGTAGCTACATCCGTCAAAAGGCGAGCTGCAACCCTGTTGGACTTGGTGGTTGGATGCGAAGACGGGCGAACCAAAGCAGCGATCATTTCAGCCTCAGAGGGCGTAGAACTTGATTGAGTAGGAGCTGCAGAGGTTGAAGTTGTTTTCTTAGACAGCTTGCGAGGGCGAGGGACAAGCGACTCCTCCTCTTCATCTTCATCTTCATCTTCTTCAACAAGAATGAAGTCATGATCCTGATCAGCGGCTTTTCTTTTTAATTTCAGTACTGGGTCCATAATCAACTTTGAACCTTGACGAATCATGCCGGCTGGAATCCCAAAAACAGACCCAGATGGTCGAGTCTCATCATCATCAGATTCAGAATCAGAAGCAGAAGCAGCTTCTCCATCTCTTCTCGATGGACGAGCATCACCAGAAGGCCTAGCAAGTGGAGTCGTTCCAGAAGTACTCGGACCCTCAGCCGAGTATTGATCTACATCTCTTAAGATCGGATCAGTGGCATCATCATATTGTACCAAAACATCTTGCACCAGCTGTGTAGCAACTTCAGGATCCACCTGTGGCCCAGGTTGGTTTACCTGATCCAAAACCTCCTCAATCAGCTCCTGTGGCTCAGGTACAGTTGCAGCCACATTAACATCAAGCCAACCGTGATTCGGTGGCGCTACATACTGAGGATCGATCAGAAAACCAAATAATTCAGTCAACTAGGGCTGCATCTCAAACCGTCGCGAGGTATGCATATAACCTCGAAGCCCAATAGTATCCACATGAATATCTGGTTGAATAACCAGCAAATCAGGGAGATTAGCCTGAATGATCATCATACATAATCTCGGATAGATCATAAACTGTGATCTAACACCCCCCAAGATCTGTCGAACAAGTTCCCTGAAAATATAATCTGAAAAATTGTATGGTTTGTTGTAAACCAGTGACAGTACTGCTGATAATAGGGAAGGGCTAAGCTCATCATATCCTCCCTTCTTGGGACCAAAAATAGTGACCAAGACGTGCCATAAGAATCTCCATTCTCCGAACACCAGAGCTTTGAGGAACTGATGTCCACTCATGGGTCCGACATATCCCATTCGTGTCAGAGCTCCTGTTGATGCATCTTAGTGTGTCTGTCAGCTGGTCAAGTCTGTATTGTGTTTGTTAATGTAATTGAGTTAGTTAGAATTACATTTTCTGTGTTATGCAACACAAGGCTTGTGTCGCATTAGTTGTAATTTGTGACATAGTGTTATGTCGCATCGTGATCTTAGCGACATAATGCTTATGTCGCATAAGTCGGCCAGATTTTAATAAATACCCTAATTACAGATTTAATAGGTTAGACTTTTCACATTATTATTCTCTGCGTTTTTGCTGCTGTATCTGATCAGAGAACTTGTTAAAAGAAATATAAAGTGATTTTTGATTTGTTTTACATTGTTTAATCTTTATATTTGTGATAATTACCATCCTACGATTTCCGCACGTGGGTTATTGAACGGTTTGATTAAAAGATCACATAGGGATCTACAATTGGTATCAGAGCCATTAATCTAAGGATTTTGGTGGTATCAAATCGTTTGGGTACGTTTTTAATACTTATTTTGATTATTTAACGTCTTTTTTGGCATTTGATTATCATTATAGGTGTTTTGGAGCTGAAAATTGAAGTTTTTAAGCCTAAAAATCTAAGCTTTTACGAAGTTTTTCGTTAAAGAATTTTTAGGTTTCGAAATTTTTCGTTTTTGAGGTATTGGGGATCTGACAGCGCCGTTTTGCGACACAAGCTTGCGACATAATTTTTGTGTCGCTGTAGGGTTTTTGCGACCTTAACACTTGCGACATTCCTGTTTTGCGACATTAAGTTGCGACATAAACCTGCGACATACTGTTGCGACACAGGTTCTGCGCCACAGATACCTTTTGCGACCTAATCTTAGTGTCGCTGTTAGTACTTTTGCGACACAAATCTGCGACTTCAACCTTAGTGTCGCATACTCCAGTTTCTAGCAATTTTTGAAAAGTCTCTCGAGCCTGTTACAATGACTGCTTCTACTTCAACATCTCTTCAACAAGTCGGGGCTATGTTAAAGCATAATAGTGAGGAGGGTTCAACAAATAAACCACCTATGTATACAAATGGTATGAACTATTTGGACTGGCGTCAAAGGTTTGAAGCGTTTGTATCGTTCAACGATCCTGAAATGCTTATTTATTTGGAGGAACGATATGAACGCCCTGGTAGAACCGGTATCTTTAATGGACCTATACCTGACAACTCCATTAAATCTATGACTCCTGATGAACGTAAGGCCTTTGACACTGAAAAGAAAACTTATTCTGCCATTACCATGGCCTTACCTCAACAGATATTAAGACAACTACGCCATCACAAAACCGCATATGACTTATGGACTTCTTTTGAAAAGAAATGTGGTGGCAGTGATCAATACAAACGGAACAAGCTTGATCTGGTCAAGAAACAGTTTGAAGTCTTTGACATGCTGCCCACTGAATCTCTTGAAGATATGTGCAGTAGATATTCACAGCTTGTGAGTGAATTAGTCGAGGGAGGTGTCACTCTCGACAAAACTGATGTCAACAAGAAACTTTTGGATTCCTTACCCAAAAAGTGGAATACTAGAGTACTGCTGATGGAAAAAGACGAAGACATCATGGACATGGAGCTTGATGATTTGGTTGGACAGATTGTAGCTGATCTTCTAGATATGCAGAAAAAGGAAACCAAGGCTACTGCACACCTTCAGAATCCGAAGTTATATGGTGTGGATGTCCCTGCTGCAGCGACTCAAGCTGCTGGTTCTGCATTTTTCTCTGGGGGTTTTGGTAGTTATGGTGCTCCAAGTACATCTGGTGGATTTGGATATACCACCACCAACTCTTCAAGTGGGGGAGGTACTTATTCAAACTTCAAAGGTGCATCTCCTGCAGTTGCTGAAGAACATGCAGCTGTCTTTACAGCTTTCTTGTCGGCTTATGATGACTTCCTATCCAACAAGAACAGTACTGTGGATCTGACTGAAGAAGATTTCAGTCAAATTGATCAAGAAGAGCTTGAGCGTATGGACTTGAAGTGGAGTATGGCTATGCTCACAAGAAGAGTCAAGAACTTCTTGAAGAAAACTGGAAGGAAGAACGTTACTGATCCGGAAGAGAAAGGTCTAGGTTTTAACAAGAGCAAGGTGAAATGCTACCAGTGTCATAACTATGGACACTTTGCTCGTGAATGTGATCGCAAGAACAACCCACCTTCCGGTTTATCCAAACCTTCTCAGTACAAGTCATCAGATAAGACCAAATTTGATGAAAAGGCGATGGTTTCTGCCGCGTTGTTGCTTTCCAACAATGCTTGGGAATGGTCTGATCCAGATGAGGATGATGCAGAAAAGGCACTGATGACTGAAGTGCATGAGGTATACGATGAACCATTATCCTGTGTTTCATGTATCAAATTGACTAACCAGATTAATAGGTATAGAGAGGACACCACACGCCTTAACACTGTTATTGAAACTTTAAATGAAACAAATAACATGTTAAGAGACAGTGATAAGGCAAGTGGTCAAAAGTTAAAAGCTATTTTGGAAGATAATAAGGAACTGAAGGCAAAAAATTTTGAACAACAAGATGAAATTGGTAGCTATGTTGATATGCTATCATCTGTTAAGAAAGAACTTGTTGAATCTCAAACTGAGGTTCTAAATTTAAAGAAAAAGCTTTCTAACTTTTCCGCCTCGTCTCTAGTCTTTGATGAAATCCTACAGGCACAGAGGACTGATACAAAAAGCAAGGCAGGACTTGGTTATCATCAAGTCCCACCTCCTAAGGACTATCTTCTCATGCCTATCAGGGATAATGTCAATGACTTGATGCCTATCTTTACAAAGATAGATGTCAAACCAGTTAAACCTGCAGTTAGCATCAAGATAAGTAAGCCTGAGCTAGTTAAGGCTGAAACTGTCATCACTGCATCCCCACAACCTGAAACTAGTTAGCCCGAGCCAGTTAGGGCTAATACTATGAGTCTGAAACAAGTAAGACTCAAAAGGTTGAGAAAGTTAAGCCTATTAAGGCTGAGATTCATCAGACTGAGCTAATTAAGTCTGATACTGTTGTTGAGCCTAAGTTAGGAAAGGCTCTTTCTGTGCTTCCTCGTAATATTGAAGAGGAAATTGAAATTGAGGACATAACTGATCAAGAGTTTAGACCAGTAAAGAAAAATGTTAAGCCTGAAAATCATATAATTACTATTGAAAGAAATGAACAGGCTATGTCAAAAGGAAAAGGTAAGGCTATGGCTGAACCTCAAAAGAAGACTGTTTTTAAAACGAGTAGTTTAAATAAATCTTCTAAAAATACATCTAAAGCATCACTTGTTGAATGCTCACGTAAATGTGATTGTTCAACATATGTTTCTTTTGGTCGGGCTCATCGGCTTACTCCTCAATCTCAATTAAGTGTTGAGCATCGATCTTGTTTCTACTGCAAGAAGCAAGGTCATTTGATAAATGATTGTCCTGTGCTTGCGAAGAAACAGTATGGGAAACAAGTTTCGCGAGTCTCAAAATTCAAAAATCTTTTAAAGAAGTCTATTTCAATGAAAGGCTCAAAGACTCATGTCCCAGCTGTCAAAATCAACAAACTTGAGCAAAACAAATTGCCAAACTTAAAGCTCAAAGTTGTTGACTCGCAAGCATCCAAACCAAAACAGGTTTGGAAGATTAAAGAATCTTGCAAAGATTCTACATCTGACAATAACTCATCAGTCAAACATTCTAAAATGTTTGAAAATAAAATTTTGACTGATGTGGTCGTTGTTGATGATGTCACTGGAGTACCCAAGACTATAAAGGCTTGGGTCTCCATTTTTAACTAATTTACCTTGTTTGTGGTGCCGCAGCAACCTGAATCTGTAAAGAATAGTAAATGGTATATCGACAGCGGTTGTTTTCGTCACATGACCGGTGATGTTTCTCTGTTATCTGAAGTTCATGCTTACAATGGAGGTTATGTGGCCTTCGCTGGTGATAAAGGGGGAGTCTTTTCTGGTCAGGGTACGCTTACCAATGGAATGGTAAGCTTTGAAAAGGTGAATTTTGTGGAGCAATTACAACACAATCTTCTCAGTGTCTCTCAAGTGTGTGACAAAAAGTACACCACTGCTTTCACAGACACTGAGTGTTGTATATTGAAGCCGGGATTTGTGATTCCTGAAGAATGGGTGTTACGGAGGGCACCTAGGGAGAGAGACACTTATATTCTTGACATGAGTACTGTAGAAACCAAACAGCTCACATGTCTTTTATCAAAAGCTCCCGAAAAAGAATCGTTACTTTGGCACAGGCGTATGAGACATTTGCACTTTCGCAAGATAAACTATCTGATCAAGAAATGATCTAGTGCGAGGTGTTCCTAAGCAATCCTTTGGGCTGAATGATCATTGCGTTCCTTGTCAGAAAGGAAAGCAACACAAGAAGTCTCACAGACCGAAGCTGGTGAATTCAACTAAGAAGCCATTGGAGCTTTTCCACATGGACTTATTTAGGCCAGTCTGAAAGAAGAGTTTGGGAGGAGCTTCCTATTGCCTTGTGGTTACCGATGATTATTCGCGGTTTTCTTGGGTATATTTTCTGAAGACTAAGGATGAGGTGCCTGAGATTCTCATTTACTTGTTTGACAAATTGCAAAATCTATGTGACTTGAGAACAAAAAAGATAAGAAGTGATAACGGTACAGAGTTCAAGAACTCGATTATGGAGTTGTACTGTTTGAGTAATGGCATTGAACATCAATTTAGTGCTACAAGGACTCCACGGCAGAATGGGGTTGCGGAGCGTAAAAATAGGACATTGATTGAGGCTGCTCGAACCATGGTATCTGACTCTAAGCTTCCAATCACCTTTTGGGCCGAAGCTGTAAATACGGCCTGCTATATCCTTAATCGGGTGTTAATGGTTAAGCAAAAGAACAAGTCTTATGAATTGTTCAACAATAGAAAGCGAAATCTACAATTTCTTGAACCGTTCGGCTGTTTATGTACTATTATGCACACCAAGGATAGAATTGCTAAGTTTGGTGAAACATCCTGTGAAGGTGTCTTCCTGGGATTCTCTAATAACTCACCGAACAAACGAGTGTATAATCTGGTGACAAAGCGTGTAGAAGAGCATTTTGAGGTCACCTTCTTCCATTACACTGACAACCCTCAGGGAAAGGGACCTGAACACTTGTTTGATTATCAAACCCTGTTTGATTCCTTCAACCTTCCTGAGGATCATGAAGAAGAAGAAATGGTGACACTACTTCACGGGTTGGATATCGTTTCTGGTACTTCACCTATATCTGTTCCTCCACCTACTACAGCCACACCCACCACTGATCCCGCTACCACTTGTGAATCTCCGCCTCCACCCATTACTGATGATGTTCCTAATACTGTAAATGATGAGGAACATATGTTTGAGGTTTCTGACCAATCACCCGTATCTAAATTTGAACCATTACCTGCATCTGACCTAGAAGATCTACCTGCACTTGAACTCGAACTTGAAGCTGACTCTACAAACCTTGATTCTATCATTGTTCCAGCTGCAATTCCGAGTTCTCGTATCAATATGTCACATCCAGTTGATGCTATTCTTGGTGATTTACAAAAAGGAGTGTTAACCAGACGACAGATTGCTGCTGCTGAACAATCTGCTTCGACGTCGTCACCTGCTGCAGACACTGATCCTGTTTGTATTTCCAACAGGCTGGGTTTGATTGAAGATTTTGAAGACCAAGCTGAAGACACGGGGGAGTTTGTTGATGCATCTTAGTGTGTCTGTCAGCTGGTCAAGTCTGTATTGTGTTTGTTAATGTAATTGAGTTAGTTAGAATTACATTTTCTGTGTTATGCAACACAAGGCTTGTGTCGCATTAGTTGTAATTTGTGACATAGTGTTATGTCGCATCGTGATCTTAGCGACATAATGCTTATGTCGCATAAGTCGGCTAGATTTTAATACTGCTTCAACGCTACGGTTTACTGCTGCCAGTTGCTGTTCACAAATCTTGTCGGACAGTTTCTACTTCAACGCTACGGTTTACTCTTAACCATGACTCCTTTATATATTGATAATACTGCTGCTATATCTATCACTAAAAATCCTGTACAACACTCTAAGACCAAACACATAGAGATTAGGTTTCATTTTATACGGGATTGCTATGAGAAGCATTTGATTGACCTTGTCCAAATAGAAACAGATAACCAAAATGCAGACTTGTTTACCAAGGCCTTCTCTAGAACCAGGTTTAACCAGCTTATAAACATGATTGGGTTGCGTTTTACTTTCAAATAAAACAGTAAGTTGTGACAGTTAATTCTTTTGTTTTTATTTGAAAGTTTCTTCGTTAAAAAAAAAAAAAAAAACAACGCAATAGCCATTCTTTATGTTCTTTAACATTTAAGAAATGCGAGGTTGCAACATTTTCAAAAAGACGTTTAGTGGTGTCTGAAAACAACTAGGGATATGATAGTACATTAGGAGACAATTTTAAACGGTAAAATTTAAGTTTTAACCTTGATATATCAGTAGATTTATCCAGTATATGCTACACATATTCTTGAAAGCATTTAGTATCATTATATGATGTATTGGTAGGCATAACTTATAAATTTTTGAGCTATTAACAAACACTCTTAAATATGTGATTACTATCATGTGGTGTCTATCATAAGATGTATGACATTTTGTCTTAATTCCAAAATATTAGCTTGACTATCTTCTGTTAAAATGAGATTTTATATGAATACATTTGGGGATCTATACTACTGTGTTCCTCTGTTGTATGAAAGTACAGACCTGGTCTCAGTGAGTATATTTTCAAAATTTAAGCAAACGAAAGTCAATGCACTTTAAAAGTCTTACTAAATCAAAGATACCTAATACGGTCGCCAAAGGTTTGACCTAATTATGGTTCTGCTTTAAACTTGAATCAAGTTAAGTCGCTTTGTTGTGAGATTACACAGACCTATCACCGCTGACTTGATTCTTAAAAATGTTTAAATTTGTATACTGTCTCTAAATTATAGAAGATTAAAGATCATGTCTTGATACTAGGTGTATATCTTTTGCGGGACCCATAGAGAATTATTCACACGAACAATAATTCGTTAGCTCAAAAATGAATATGTTTTATGTTTAAATGGAAAAACAATACCAATAATCATCTTGTTGCAAAATGTGCTAAAGTTATGTCTGCAATGCTAAATAAATTTAAATGTGGCTCAATATACTGATAATCGAATTAAAATTTAACATTTACTGTCCACGATTGTTTTACTAATATGATCCCTAATTCGACACCATCTAGTTCGTTACCAAAAATAAGTAAAAGTTATTATTTCTTTTTTTTTTATTTATCTTTTTTAATTTATTTATTTTTAGTTTTATTTTAAAATTTTAAATTATTAAATTTTAAATTTTAAATTTTGTCGAAAGTTACTGTTTGGCGATATTGCATGCGATATTGTTAATATCGCTCAATCGTATATTTGTATATATACAAACGTCCGTTACAGTATTCAATACATTTTCAAAATCAATTGAGCGATATTACAAGCGATATTGTGAAGCGATTTTTGCGATATTGTCATTTTCTTCGATTTCCCTCTCGTTTTCGACCCTCATTCAAATCAAACCACATTACCGTGTTCGTGTACATCTACTTCATCGATTGGTATGTTTCTACTGCTTTATAATTTAGTTTTTATACCGCATTTAGGGATGTGACGGTTGGTTTATTTTGCGGTTTCGGTTTTATGTTCTAAATGACCAAATAGGTAATAAAACCTAGTGTATCTTGGTTCCTTACATTGCCCAGATGATAGTGCATCGATTGTAAGGGATTAGAACCCTTTCTTCTGTGTTTTTTCAACCATAGGGTTCTGTGCTTTCGTTTAAGCGATATTGGGGGGCGATATTGTGATATCGCCCAAATAGATTTTTGATTTTAGCGATACCATATGCGATACTGGAAATGATAATGCTAATATCGTTTAAATTTGATTAATTTCCAAAATTGTAAAATCTAAGCGATATTAATCAAATTGTTTCAATTTAAGCGATATTAGCTGCAATATCGCCTGATCCAGAAACATGTTAATTGGGCCAGGCCAAACACTTGTTCAAATAGGCCCAGTTTACAAATTTTGTAATTCATTTTCGCCTGATTTTCGAATAAACGCTAACTGTTTTCGAGTTTTTCGATTTGTATTGACTTGTTTTGCAGAAATGGAAGACTTTTCGGTGTTTGACAACAAGTGTGACACTCGTCACAATATTACCGCCTTTCTGGATGATTCCAAGGAATCAGCTGCGCCGTTTAGACCACTGATTGCTTTTTTACGAAGATCTCGCATCTTCACTGCCATCACGGCATCGGCTACCGTTTACAGGGATCATATTGGGCAGTTTTGGAGAAACGTTTCTGTCAATAGTGATCTTGACTATACAAGGCTGATCTCGACGGTTCACGGACGTCAAGTCATCATTACCGAGCAGCTTATTCGCGAAGTTATTCGATTCGGAGATCATCCGGACATGCTGATTCAGTTTCCAAACGAGTTCATTGTCGGCGTAATGAATCGTATGGGTTATGTTGGGAGCCACTCAGACCAATACAGGAAAGGTCATCTTACGAGAGTCTGGAGATGGTTGATGCATATACTCATTTTGTGCATCTCAAACAGAAAAGCTGGGTACGACGGTACCAGTCATAGGACAGTATGTGCGATGTTAGCCCTCGTCTACAACAAGCCGTACAATTATTCGGGCTACATCTTTCGGTCGATGGTTGATAATGCCCAGTTGGGGCATAATGCTTGGTATATGTATCCACGGTTTCTGCAGCTGATCATCAACAGGGAGCTACCGGGTTTGGCAACTGATGCCACCCGAGCGATATTAACAATATCGCATGCAATATCGCCAAACGGTAACTTGTGACAAAATTTAAAATTTAAAATTTAATAATTTAAAATTTTAAAATAAAACTAAAAATAAATAAATTAAAAAAGATAAATAAAAAAAATAATAAAAAATAACTTTTACTTATTTTTGGTAACGAACTAGATGGTGTCGAATTAGGGATCATATTAGTAAAACAATCGTGGACAGTAAATGTTAAATTTTAATTCGATGATCAGTATATTGAGCCACATTTAAATTTATTTAGCATTGCAGACATAACTTTAGCACATTTTGCAACAAGATGATTATTGGTATTGTTTTTCCATTTAAACATAAAACATATTCATTTTTGAGCTAACGAATTATTGTTCGTGTGAATAATTTTCTATGGGTCCCGCAAAAGATATACACCTAGTATCAAGACATGATCTTTAATCTTCTATAATTTAGAGACAGTATACAAATTTAAACATTTTTAAGAATCAAGTCAGCGGTGACAGGTCTGTGTAATCTCACAACAAAGCGACTTAACTTGATTCAAGTTTAAAGCAGAACCATAATTAGGTCAAACCTTTGGCGACCGTATTAGGTATCTTTGATTTAGTAAGACTTTTAAAGTGCATTGACTTTCGTTTGCTTAAATTTTGAAAATATACTCACTGAGACCAGGTCTGTACTTTCATACAACAGAGGAACACAGTAGTATAGATCCCCAAATGTATTCATATAAAATCTCATTTTAACAGAAGAAAGTCAAGCTAATATTTTGGAATTAAGACAAAATGTCATACATCTTATGATAGACACCACATGATAGTAATCACATATTTAAGAGTGTTTGTTAATAGCTCAAAAATTTATAAGTTATGCCTACCAATACATCATATAATGATACTAAATGCTTTCAAGAATATGTGTAGCATATACTGGATAAATCTACTGATATATCAAGGTTAAAACTTAAATTTTACCGTTTAAAATTGTCTCCTAATGTACTATCATATCCCTAGTTGTTTTCAGACACCACTAAACGTCTTTTTGAAAATGTTGCAACCTCGCATTTCTTAAATGTTAAAGAACATAAAGAATGGCTATTGCGTTGTTTTTTTTTTTTTTTTAACGAAGAAACTTTCAAATAAAAACAAAAGAATTAACTGTCACAACTTACTGTTTTATTTGAAAGTAAAACGCAACCCAATCATGTCTATAAGCTGGTTAAACCTGGTTCTAGAGAAGGCCTTGGTAAACAAGTCTGCATTTTGCTTATCTGTTTCTATTTGGACAAGGTCAATCAAATGCTTCTCATAGCAATCCCGTATAAAATGAAACCTAATCTCTATGTGTTTGGTCTTAGAGTGTTGTACAGGATTTTTAGTGATAGATATAGCAGCAGTATTATCAATATATAAAGGAGTCATGGTTAAGAGTAAACCGTAGCGTTGAAGTAGAAACTGTCCGACAAGATTTGTGAGCAGCAATATATTCAGCTTCCGCTGTTGAAGTAGAAACTGTCGTTTGCTCTTTGCATTGCCAAGATACTAAACGTGAACCGAGAAACTGGCATCCTCCTGACATTGACTTCTTATCGATGCTACAGCCACCATAATCAGAATCCGAGTATGCCGTGAGAGCAAATGTCTTCTCTGTTGGATACCATAGACCTAGAGTAGGTCTATGTTTGAGATATCCAAATATCCGTTTAACCGCTTTCAAATGAGAGACCTTGGGTTGAGACTGATATCTTGAACACAACGAAACAGCAAATACTATATCAGGTCGAGAAGCTGTAAGATACATTAAAGATCCAATCATCGACCGATATAACTTTTCTTCACAGTCCTCCTCATCTTCAGCCTGTCCAAGATTGTGGTTTGTTGGAATGGGAGTTCCATACTCTCTACAATCATGCAACTTATAGCGTGTCAACATGTCGTTAACATACTTTGATTGATGAATGTAAGTGCCCTTTGATGATAGATCAACTTGAACACCCAAAAAGAATTTTAGCTCCCCCATCGCACTCATCTCAAATTCTGATTTCATGATCTTTTCAAAATGTCGACACAGAGATTCATTAGTTGAACCAAAAATGATGTCATCCACGTAGACTTGAACTAGCAGTTGACTATTTTCAGTTCGTTTGATGAAAAGAGTGCTGTCAATATGACCACGTTCAAACCCATTTTTAATCAAGTGCGTTGCCAACCGTTCATACCAAGCACGCGGAGCTTGATGAAGACCATAAAGAGCCTTATCCAACTTGCACACATAGTCTGGGTTGACCGAATCCTCAAAACCAGGAGGTTGCCTGACATAGATTTCTTCAGCAACCTTTCCGTACAAAAACGCACTTTTGACATCCAGCTGATAGACACAAAACCCCTTAAATGTCGCATACGCTAAGAAGATACGAATAGATTCCATTCTTGCAACAGGCGCAAAAACTTCATCATAATCCAAACCTTCTTGTTGTGTATACCCTTGGACTACTAACCTAGCTTTATTGCAAATCACCACTCCCCTATCATCACGTTTGACTCGAAACACCCAACGAGTTCCAATTGGGTGTACACCTCTTGGAAGTGGAACTAAATCCCAGACTCTCAGCTTCACAAATTGCTGCAACTCTTCTTGCATTGCAGAAACCCAATGTGAATCCTTTAGAGCCTCATCAATCTTTGTTGGCTCAACTTGGGATAAAAAGCATTCTTCAATTGTAGCATTTACCAGTTAGTGTGATACAGGAATTACAATCAAAAGAATCAAATTCTACCTCATTTTGAATATCCGCCATAAGAGCTACATTATCTTGATCGTCCATAGCAGAAAAATCATAGGCTTCTTCATCCATCAGAAGAACTGCCTTGGCGACTTCATTCTCCTTCTTAAAAGTAGAAGGTTTTGTAAATCCAGTAGACGGTTGTCTACCTTTCTCACATTCTCTACCAAAATGACCCAGATTTTGACACTTGTAGCATCTAATCTTGGACTTATCGAAACCCATGCTAGTTTTATCAGTGACGTCTTCAAGAGATTTCTTTCCCGTTCTCTTCAAATAGGTCTTCGTTCTTCTGGTAAGCATAGCCATGTTCCAACGAAGATCCACTCTCTCTAGCTCATCAGGATCAACTTGTGCAAAGTCTTCATCGGTAAGATCTACCGAGCTAATCCTCTTTGATAAAAAATCATCATATGATGATAAAAACGCATTGAAGATTACTGCATGCTCATTGTGTGATGCAGTAGCCGAGGAAGATGGTTGAGCTGAGAAAGAAGAAAATGTTCCTGCCGAATTATTACCCGAAGAGTAATTAGATTTAGATACAGCAGTAGAGGGTCCAGATAGAAGAGCAGTACTTCCATATCCAAAACTACTAGTATCATGGAGCAAAGAACTGGATCTGGTGCTTTTCTTTTGGATATCCAAAGCACATGTTTCTAATTTTCCAATAAGTTGATCCAAAGACATTGCCAATACGTCTGGATCATTCTCCATCATTAACACTCTAGTTTCCTAGTGAGGAGGTAAAGCATTAAGCAGTTTCTTGTTGACCTCAATAGAGCTGAATTTGTATCCACTCTCAGTTAGCTCATTCACTAGACGTGAATATCTACAGAACAAGTCCTTAACCGTCTTGTTCTTCTGGATGTCAAACAGATCATACTGTTTCTTCACTAACTCCAGCTTACTTTGCTTGTATTCAGTAGTACCTCCACATCTTTCAGCTATACCATTCCACAGATCATAAGCTATGTCGTGTTGCTTGAACATCTTCATAGTGTCGGCAGGTAGAGACATGGTTATAGCAGAGTGAGTTTTTCGTTCACATTCCCATGCCTTGCGTTCCTCAGCCGTCATTGAACGAATAGGTTTTGGAGGAGGTATACCCACATGTTCTCCACTTGCAACCGGTCGAACATATCGCTCGATCAAAGGTATCTCCATTTCAGGGTCAGTAAAAGCAACAAAAGATAAAAATATACCACGCCATTCAGAATACTCCATTCCAGGTGCAAAGAATGGAGGTTTGTTTGCGCTACCAACCTCAACGTTATGTTTTAACATAACATTAACAGCTTGTAAAGTTGACATTTTAATATGTATTAAGTAAGATTAAGTTTTGAAAAATTTTAAAAATCTGATTAAAACAGTATAGCGATATTAATGATATCGCTAAAAAGCTGATGATTGAGCGATATTGATGATATCGCTATTAATATCGCTAATTAAAGCGCAAATCAAAATCAGACTGAAAAAGGCAATACTACAGGCGATATTGAGAGTAATATCGCTAAAATTAATTAGGCGATACTATGTAATATCGCTAAAACCCTAGAGGCGATATTAAGATAAGATCGCTTCTAACATCGCTAAAACGGCTGTAAACCCTAAAATTACTAATCTCAAAGATCTAATTAAGTTTAGGTTTGCTAATGACGAACACTAATCCTAGAAAACACTACAAAGCACTAATTAATCAGTTTTAAGGCTAAAAAGTAATTAACCTATATGAAACTAGTTACTTAGCCTTTTTAACGTACTAATATTGATTTAAAAAACCACTAATCCAATGGATAAAGTGCTCTGATACCAATTGTAGGTCCCAATATGATTGATCTTTAACACAAATTAATATTCAATAACTAATGAGCGGAAATCAATAGCTATTCAAAGTACGTTATCAATAAAACTAATCACACAACCACATATATATTGCATTAATCAGAGTATAAAGTGTGAGTTACAAAGACTGACCAGGGAATAACAAAAGCTGTAATCCAATTCGTATATGTCAAAAAGTCCTGGGTAACTCAAACACTAATTAGGTATTTATACTATTACCTAATCAGCTAGGCGATATTGATGATATCGCCTATGCGATATTGCCAATGTCGCTAGTTACATCAGAAATAGACTAAGTAATTACAACTCAAACTTAGACCAAGTGACAGACACACTAATGTACCAACAATTATTCTCTGCGTTTTTGCTGTTGTATCTGATCAGAGAACTTGTTAAAAGAAATATAAAGTGATTTTTGATTTGTTTTACATTGTTTAATCTTTATATTTGTGATAATTACCATCCTACGATTTCGGCACGTGGGTTATTGAACGGTTTGATTAAAAGATCACATAGGGATCTACAGCTCCCTCTATAAAATCTGATGGAAACACAGTGGGTCCATCTTCTTGCTCGACAATGCCCAACTGTAAGATGTTACGAAGATCAGTGGGAGAGAAGACGACATGGCGATCATTAATCCTCGTTCGAATGACCGGAGGATTTACAACTGTATCATACTCAATATTAGCCCAGAACTGGGATAATAAACCCCGTGACAGTGCAGGCGACTCGGTTATAGCATATCGAATCCTCGACCGTGCCAAAAATGAGAGAATCCGACCGACACGAGAGGCACCTCGTGCAATGACGGCCAAGTCCACTAACACGTTGTGATGAGCAGAAAACTGTCTAGCCATATCTGTAATATCAAAATCACACAAATGTCAGAAATTAGTTTAACATATATTGATAAACTTATATAATCTACGACTCGTAATTGAACTATTAAGTTATGAAACTTAATTAACAATTATAGTCGTTAACTATATATATAGTCAATAAGTCTAACCGTTTGCTTAACCTGTTACAAAAAGTCCTTTGTAAAAAAAAAAAAAAAAAAATATATAACTTATTACGAGAAGTCGTAAGTCTCAAAGAGTGTATAGTTTTACGTGTTCACATTTAAGTCGACACGACTAACCATAGAACATTTTAACTTATAACTCTTAATCTGTTAATTAATCTAGAGTTCGTAAATTAAAATTAAGTGGTCAACTCGCAGGTCAACAAGTCAACTCGCAAGTCAACAAGTCAACTCGCAAGTCAGCAAGTCAACTCGCCAGTTCAACTCGCAAGTCAACAAGTCAACTCGCCAGTTCAACTCGCAAGCATGTCAACTCGCAAGCCAGGTCTGCGAATTGAGTTGGATCTCAGTTCGCAAGATGAACTGCAAGTATGATGTCACAATCAAAACTCAATTTTAGCGAGTTTTAAGACAATCAAGTTATGCCATTTTGTATTAGTTACTCCGATTAACATAAACCCTAAGGTTTCTTGTTAGTTTGAGCAATATATCGAAGTGATGTGTAAGAATTAAAACAAAACACTCATTTTATAAAAATGTTGATTCTGAGTTAATTACACGGTGAAATCGCATGATTTATACCTTAATATGTTTCCAATGCAAAGATGTATAAGATCTACGGAGTCAAAGGTTCGGTACTAGAATTGAAATCTCGAAAAATAAAATGATAATGGCTAGTTTCGTTTCGCAGATTGTGGGTTCGCAAAAGTCAAAATCTCAGTTCGCAGGTTTGTAAAAGATTTACTTGTGAACTCGCACCCTTTTATACTTGGTAACTCGGCTCGCAAAATTTACTCAACTCGCAAGTCAGGTTCAACTCGCAGGTCAAGTCGATTCGCAAAACAAAAAGTCAATTCGCAAGTTTGACCATAAACCAAATTTTAACTTAGAATAATTTTAAGCCCACAAAATACATACAAGTCTTAAATATGATTACTTTTCAGTTGTGTTGTAACCGAAAGAAAATATGAACGAATAAGGTCAAAAATAACAGATAAATAAAATAAAAGTAAAAATATAATATAAAAATGACAAATATTCAGAATAAACATTTGGTATCAAGTACCTTTTACAAAAAACAAATAAACGGAAATAAAGAAATACAATCTATGAGAGGGCGTTAAAAATTTATCTACAGCGGGATCATGTTAGAAAGAAACAGCTGAACCAAATGTTGATTAAGAAGTCTAAGAAGATTGTTAGTATACATACCTCATGAAATTCACAATAAGTTACAGAAAACTTACAACTTAACCATTTATCAACTTATATTTATAAAAGTATAACTTTGTTGCCTATCTCCACAGAATATAACATATTCATCAAAATGAAACGATCAATTATCATAAATAGTTCAAGACGATTACCGGTATTATGATCCACATAAACAAAGTCTACACTGATTTCTAAGCAAACCTTTATTGTTGGTATGCATGTTACTTAATGTGATCCAAAATACGTCATACAGAGAAATCAAGTAGAACACATAACACTGTATCTTTCACATTCAAGGTAGAGGTCACTAAATGATGTTCTTTTCGAAGAATATAACATACCCTTGAATGATTTTTTTTTTTTTTTTTTAAATTGACAAACATCAAACCTGTTTTGAAGATACTAGTGGTTCTAGATCTATACTTAGTACAACAGAAGATCCCTTAGTATAAACAAATCAAGTTTGAGACCATTGGCAAAACTAAAAGCTTCAGATCTGTACTTAGTACAACAAAGTCACCAGTAGTTTTGCAGATAGCCATAATTCTTATTATTTGTCTTGACATATATTCATAGATTCTTGATAACAATGTATGGTTAGACTATCATTCAACAATTAAGACTTATGTCATACGTCATATAGCAGATCACACTAGATAACACACAGAAGAATTATTGCTTATTATATGCTCAGAAATCATAGCAGAATTTGCCTACCAGTATATCATATAATGAAGCTGTCTAGATCTAAAGTTTTCGAAGTAAAATATAACGTGTGGAGAAGAGTGTATACTAAAGTAAAGATAAGTAAAATCCTGGTTGTAAAGATGTAAAGTTAATGTAACTAACTGGAACCTACTAACACATCTAACTTAGGACTTTTACTTATTATTATTAAGCTGATTCTTCTAATGTACTATCATTTCCCAGCAGATAAACACTTAACCCTTTTATCGGAGGCGATTCCCCTTAGGTAACAAGCAAATAAATGCCATACGCCTACTCTCCCTCCCCCTTTTTAAAAAAAATAAAATAAAATAAAATAAAATAAACGAAACTACTAACTAAGATATAAGAACCCTACGGAAGACTAATCACTCTGGATTTCTCATTCCATTCAATTGCACCAATTTCTCAAATCGAGCTCTGTCGAATGCTTTGGTGTATAAGTCTGCTAAGTTATCCACATATGGAACCTTAGCTAACTTTATCAGGTTCTTCTCAGCACAATCTCTGATAAAATGATGACGAATATCAATGTGCTTCGTCTTGCCGTGCTTTACACGGTTGTTGGTAATTGGCATGGTGGATTCGTTATCAATCATCATTGGAGTATTGGTCAAATTTAACCCATAATCTCGCAGTTGCTGTAGTATCCACAGAACTTGGGAACAACAGCTGCCAGCAGCAACATACTCAGCTTCACATGTAGAAATAGCGACTGAGGTTTGCTTCTTGCACTGCCAAGACACTAGTCTTCCTCCTAAGAATTGTCGACCAGTTGTAGACTTTCTATTCTGATTGCATCCTCCATAATCAGAATCAGTGTAAGCCACAAAATCTAAGTCTCCATCAGTTGGATACCAAAGTCCCAGCTTAGGCTTCCCTTTGAGGTAACGTAGGATTCGTTTAACGACTTGCAAATGAGACTCTTTAGGAGTAGCTTGATATCTTGCGCAAACACATACTGCAAACATTATATCAGGCCTCGATGCAGTAAGATACATTAGTGATCCAATCATGGCCCCATAAAGAGTAGGATCCACGTCTTTATCACTCGATGTATCAGGACCAATTCCATGAGCTTCCAGAATGGGAGTGTGATAAATTCTAGCTTCATCCATCTTGAATCGTTCTAGTAGTTCATTTGTATACTTAGTTTGATGAATGAAATACCCATCTTTCTTTTGATCAACTTGCAATCCTAAGAAAAATGTCAGTTCTCCCATATCGGACATCTCAAACTTATTCTTCATGACTTGTTCAAATTCACTACACATCTTTTCGTGAGAAGACCCAAAGATGATATCGTCAACATATACTTGAACAAGTAGAAATTCTCTCTTTTTCCATTTGACAAAGAGTGTACTATCTATTCTTCCTCTTGTATTACTATTCTCAAGAAGATAAGTAGATAGTGTTTCATAACACGCTCTTGGTGCTTGATGTAATCCATATAGAGCCTTATCAAGCCGATATACTATATCTGGATACTTTGGATCAGTAAATCCCGGTGGTTGAGAAACATACACCGTTTCCTTGACTTTGCCATATAAGAAGGCACTCTTAACATCCAGTTGAAAAACTTTCATTTTCTTTGAAGCTGCAAATGCTAAGAATAACCTAATTGCTTCAAGCCTAGCCACAGGTGCAAACACTTCATTGTAGTCAATCCCCTCTTGTTGATTGAAACCTTGAACAACTAGACGAGCTTTATTGCGAATCACGATTCCCCGATCGTCTTTCTTGCACTTAAAAACCCATCTAGTTCCAATTGAATATTCTCCAACGGGTAGGTGAACCAACTCCCAAACTTGCAATTTTTAGAACTGAGATAGTTCTTCCTGCATTGCTTCGACCCACGAATTTTCCTTCAAAGCTATTTGAACATTCTTAGGTTCAATTTGTGAGATAAAGCACAAATATAGACATAGATTTGTAATCCCTTTCTCTTTCATTTCAGCATACAAGCTTGAGTGAGTTGATGTACTAGCTTTCGATTGATTCTGAGTTTGAACAGGAGAATTTGGATCACCGATGATGTCATTAATCGAATGATTCCTATTCAATCTCGTTGAAGATATAGGTTCAACTGGTATATCAGCTCCTAAGTTAGTATCAATTTCCTCCAATGGTGGTATAACATCATTAGTAGTAGATATCCTTAATTGTCTCAGAGGAGGAAGAATATCATCCTCAACAATTTCAGAGTCTACATTCTCTTGAGATATATCAACTGGAGGTTGTTGTGAGTCAATAGTTGAAACTTCATCAGAATCAACTATAGTCCTAATTCCAAACGTTTGAACACTCGATGTTGGAGAAGGAGTAAGATCTTCATCTCCAGACAATAAATGCTCAGGTATCTCTGAATTATTGACATAGTCACTGATAGGGACTTTAAATGACTTGAAGAGATCTGCATAATTAAATTGCCAATCTAATCCCTTATGCAAGTCATGTGTGTAGCTCGAAACTTCAATGTTATAAACTATTTCCACATGTCCCGTAGATTTATTGAAGACACGTTTGTTTGGTGAGTTAGGCACATAACCTAGGAAATATCCTTCGTCAGCCTTCTCACCAAATTTTGGTTGATGACTTGTCTTCAACAAAGTGCATGAAACTCCAAAGGGTTCAAACCCTTTTAAATTAGGTTTCTTATTGTTTAAAAGCTCATAACAAGTCTTGTTCTACTTTTTAACCGTAAGAACTCTATTGAGAACATGACATGCAATATTCACAGCTTCTGCCCAAAAGATGACCGGAAGCTTTGAATCTGCAAGCATTGTTCTAGCTCCTTCAATCAACGTTCTGTTCTTCCTTTCAGCAACACCATTTTGTTGAGGTTCATAAGGTGCATTGAATTGATGTTGTACCCTTTTGCTTAAGCAATATATATTGAACGTTGAATTCTCGAACTCTGTTCCATTGTCACTATGAATTTTCTTAACTCTTGTTCCATAGATATTCTCAATTAGATCTAAGAACTCCATAAGAATACCAGGAGTTTCATCCTTATATCCCAAAAAGAACACCCAAGAGAATCTAGAAAAATCATCTGTGACAACCAAACTGTACCATTTGCCACCTATGCTTCTCTTGCTGGGCCAAAGAGATCCATATGTAGCAACTCAAAAGGCGAGGAAATGGAATTTACAGTTTTAGATTTGTGTGGTTTTTTATGCTGCTTTCCTTTCATGCAAGGTACACACTTGTCTTCAAATGCAAAACTCTTCTGTGGTACACCCAGAACTAACCCATTTTTGGTTATATAGTTCATTTTTTGAAAGTTTAGGTGTGCCATTTTCCTATGCCATAGGAGTGAGTCTGACACTGAAGCCTTGGACAAGAGACATGTAGACTCCATTGAAGTAATAGGAGCACTCATGTTGATAGCATAAATGTCCTTCTTCCTTGGAGCCCTCATCAGTATCCATTTTTCGGGAATAACAAAACCCGGCTTCAGGACTAAGGCCTCTTTCTCATTGAAGAGTACAGGGTGACCTTTATCACAGACTTAGGAAACACTCACTAGGTTGTGCGTTAGTTCTTCAACATAATTCACATCCTCTAGAGTCAAAGTTCCATTCGAGACTTTTCCTTTCCCAGTAATTACTCCTCCTTTATCACCAGCGAAGTGCACTCCTTGTTTCAATCCTCCTTTGAAGTCTTTCAGGAGACTTCGAGTTCCTGTCATGTGCCTAGAACAACCACTGTCAACGTACCACCAATTGTCGTTGGTCACAGTCTGTTCCTGCACACACAAGTTGTACACAATTAGTTATCAAGAGGGACCCAAGCCATTACGGTCTTGGTTTGTCCCTTATCATCTACAAACTTTAACTCTTTAAAGTAACCATCCTTCCCATTAGGAGCTTTGGTTACTTTCGAAGTAGTATGAGCTTGTTGATGGTCAATGGTTTTGGGTCTATGAGATGAATTATTTCCAGCCCTCCCTGACACATAACCTTGGGATTTTTTTCCTTGGTTACGATTATAGTTATACCCGTTGTTAATCCCATGTGTACGATAAGTGAAACCATTCTCATAGTGACTATGGTTTTGTGAAGTAGAACCATTTTCATAATGACCATGGTTTCTACTAGGAGTCATAAACCTCGACGGTAATTGATCTTTAGGTGGAGAGACACAGTATGAGGCATCTCTTTTAAGAATATTTACAGGTTTAATACCAATACCTAGTTTGGTACCTAACCTGTCTATATTCACACTAGAGATATTCGATGTCTTATCGTTATTCACTTGCTTATGTGGTGCTTCCAACTTCTTCTTAAGACAACAAGAAGACACGTGTCCTTTTTGGTGACACTTGAAGCAAGACATCTGCTTACGTGACTTAACTACTTTTCCACTCACCTTCTTAGTCTGATCTGAAACCACTAAAGGTGAATCCTTTTGTTCCTTAATCACCTCATCATTTACATTAGTATCAACTATCATTCCACTCGAGACAAAATGTGCTTTAGGGGATGATTTGTTCTTACTAATATCAGATGATGGGTCTTTAACAATATCCTTCTTGGTTTTAGATAGCTCAGACTCTTTGGTTAAAAATTCCTCAGGCTCAGTATTCACATCAGGCATTTCTAAGTCTATAGAAGTAGTAGAGTAATTTGAATTAAAAGGTGGGGGTACATCAGTGTAACCTAAACCAGTCAGATCCTTTACACTACGTTGTGAGCTAATAATATGATCTAAATTTAAGGAAGATGTCCTATAGCTTTCAAACTTACGATTAAGCTCAACTAACTTCATCTTAGACTCGGATAACTCCTTATCCTTACTAGCAATATTTTGATTTAACTCATTCAAGTTCAAATATAACCCATCTATTTTAACACATTGTTCATTTATGATGTCACTTAGACTGGTTCTATTAGAAGCATCAAGTTGAATCTTTTCTTTTAAAGCTAGTTTATCCTCATTTAACCTTTTTACATCACTTTTAACTATTTCTAGTTCAGATGTCAAAGTTTTGTGAGATTCAGCAAATACACTAACCTGAGTTTGTAAATCAGTAACTAAATAACAAACATCAGCAAGAGTAAGAAGATCAAGACATACTCTTTTCTTGTTTGTCTGAACATCAGCCATATATGCGACAAACTCATCAAGACTCATCACTTCAGTTGAGTTGATGTAGAGCACATCTTCATCACTCTCTTTGACTTCATCCTCAGGCACCTTAACATGAAATTCATCAGCTGTTGGCGTATAGGATGTAGATTTAGCAGGTTTCTCTTGATCATCAACTTCAGCCATAAGAGCTTGCTCAGACTGAGTAGACCAATCATAGGAACTGTCCAATTGCTGAACCACCAAGACTTTGGAAGTTAAAGTATTTCCCGAGTCTTGTCTTCCATTACCATTATCAACCTTTGGTCGTTGACATTCCCTAGCAAAGTGTCCGTAACCTTGATAGTAATAACACTTAACCTTGGGTTTGTCAAACCCTGGTCGATTTCCTACTACCCGTCTACTAGTACGCTTCAAGAAATTCTTAACTCTTCTTGACACCATTGCTAGTTGCCACTGAAGATCCATTTCTTCAAGGTCATCAGGATCAATCTGATCATAATCTTCATCAAATGCAGCTGGATCATTGATCTTACCCTGAATATAATTCTCATAGAAAGCAACAAAAGAAGCAAGAACATATAGTTGTTGTTCAGCAGATTTCACACTCATAGGCATCTTGTGATGCTCTTGAGGTGACTTCTCAGTAGTTTTCCCTTTTGTTTGGCTTCCAGATGAAGCGATAAAGCACAAATCTTCGGTTACAATTTCACCATGTTCATCAGTTTCACCAACAAATAGAGCATTGGTCGAACTAGATGAAACATTCGAGAGAACAGATTTTCCATGATATAATCCTGGATTCTGTAGTTGATCATAATCTGTATCTCTTGTTTTCTTAGAGAAATCATAACCTCTGAGCTTATCTATAGCTTGCTCCAGAGGCATTTTAGCATACCGCTCATCATTGTCCTTAAGCATAATTCCATACATTTCCCATTTGGAAGGTAAACCTTCAATAAACTTGTCAGTTTTCTCCTCATCAAAATAGAAAATCTCATGGTCATCTAGCTCACTCAGTAAGTGGTAGTATCTAGTGGTATAGGCTTCAAGATCCTCTTCTCTAAAACCTTTAAACACAGTAAACTGCTTTTTCAGAAGATTCTTCTTGCCTGCCTTAACTTGTGGACTCCCCTCACATCTTTTCTCAAGAGCTTCCCAGAGCTCTTTAGTAGTGTGAAAAGACTTCACCTGATGATTGATTTCCTTAGGAAGACTCATCTTAATTGAAAAATGAGCCTTATTTTCAATTGTAAACTCCTTTTTCTGGTTATCATTCATTCTGTGATAAGGTACAACCACAGTAGCATTCTCAACAATAGCAGTAGGTGCAGCGTATCCATTTTTGATACTTAGCCAGATTGTCAAGTCATGGAATCTACAGTATGATTCAAACCTGTCCTTCCATCCATAGCAATCCTCAAGTCGGAGCAATTTAGGTGGAACATTAGATTTTCCAATCTCATGGTCCATCTCAATCATTATACTCAAGTCAGACATTTTTATTAAAAAATCAGAAATTCAGATTAAACTGCCAGTTCAGTTAATCTCAGCTCGCCACACAACTCAGTTCGCAAGTAATTTTAGTTCGCAGAGGAACTCAGTTCGCAGATGAACTCGGTTCGTAGAGGAACTCAGTTCGCAGATGAACTCAGTTCGCAGAGGAACTCAGTTCGCAGATAATTTCGGTTCGCAGAGGAACTCAGTTCGCAGATGAACTCGGTTCGCAGCTCAACTCGCATATAACAGCTGAAACCCTAATCTCAACTCGCGAAACGGTTGTGAAAACCAAAAAGTGTCCAGAGATTAATTTTTGGCTGTAAAGAGTACTTAGAGCACTAAAAACAACCCAAAATCACTAATTATATAAACTAAAATCTTGAAACCACAATATCTTAGCCCGTAAGCTCTGATACCAATTGTAAGTCACTAGATCTTGGTTCGATAACAACGTTATCTTAAAGTATTGAGGTGCGGAATCCCTCAATACGTTTGATTAAAGTTTATATAACTTATCTATTAATTAAAGGGCTTTGTTTTGATATTAACTATTGTTAAACCTTCAAAACCTAGCCTTTAATATAATAATAGTTTCTGGGCACAGAAAACGAGATGTGTGTATAATAATTGCTGAGAGTGATGTAAGGCACGGATACCAAGAAATGACCTAAGCATTTCTATTTATATTCAGTTCAACTCGCAGGCCATGGGCTTTGCGAGTTGACTTAACTCGCAGCCCATGGGCCTTGCGAGTCCAGATGGGTTGTGAGCCCAAATCACAGCTCGTAGAAGAGACTCTGAGAATCCAGATTCTCATCTCGCAGGTCTAAGCCTGCGACTTGAGATGGGCTGCGAATTGAGATCTTATCTCGCAAGTTTTATTGACTTGCGACTTGAGTTCTCAATTTGCAATTCAGTCTTTAGTTTGTATTCGTTACTTGACTAATATTATTATATTTAACAAATAATAATAACAAACTAATATCTTATATTTACAAATCTAAACCAATGTACAAACTTGATAATAATTACACCAGTCCTATTACAAGCTAGATCTGTTGTCACAAAATATGTCCCAACAAATTCCAAGCTAGCAAGCTAGCATGTCACAAAAGTCAAATGGCCAGGTTTTCTCCTTTCCCTCCAAGCTTCTTGAGTACGCTTCCATTTCCCCAAACCATTTCTCATCCACACATTCCTCCTCCCTCCTTGCTTGCTTACACCCTCCATCATTTCCATCAATTGTCATGCTTGAGTAGCAACTTGCATAACTTGCTTTACTGTAAGTAGTAAAACTACTTGCAAGGGTTACAAACGTACACACACTTCATACATATCACAAATTTGCACTCTCTCAATTTCCCTCTCAACTTTCCACCACCTTCTTCATCACCTCCACCATTTACCCAAGAAGAACCACCATACAACCACCACAAAACCACCATGAACCACCACCTTAATACATCATTTTTTACCATCCTTTAAGCTCAAGTTCATCATTTGGTTCTTGTGATCTCATAATCTTGAGAATCACATCATTTTTAAGGAAAGTTAGGAGTTTTGGGTTTTAAAAGGATTCTAGTTGAAGTTTTCAAGTTCTCTTCTTTTTCTTACCATTTCATCCAAGAGCATTGTAAGGTAACTCTTCCTTTTGATCTTGTCATTTCCTACATTTTGGATTCCTTCATGCTAGATGTTCACTCTTGTGTTAAAATAAACTAAATGTATGTTAAAACATTGATTTATAAGACTATACCTTCAAAACAAGCTAAAACATGTTTAGAATGATCAAGAACAAGAATGGTGTTAAAAAGGGTACCAACATGTATGATTTGATAATGTATGTAGACTATTAAATGTTTTGGATGTCTTTACATGGAATGATAGTAAGAACATGTGTATAAATGGTGAAAGAGTTGGTTAAACACATAATGATAATGACATATCTAACAAGGGATGATTTGAAAGTGTTAAAACCAGATCTGTGGTTGAAATGGTGAAATGATCGTTAAACGAACGAGAAATGGCTTTTAAAATGAGAAACAATACAAGTGTTTTAAAACAAGAAGCGAAACCCTAAAATGTCACATTTTGGACTGGAAGCATGTTACAACTTGTTAAAATGCTAAAAAGTTGGTTTGGAATGTCAAAATTCGGGTTAGAAGTAATTTTGTCAAAAACAGGGAAGTCATGCCAAATTTGGCCTTACAGTAAGTCCATATGTATTATGATCGATAATGAGATTATCTTAAGGTATTAAGGTGTGGAATCCCTCAATACTAAGTTATAGGATCTATAACGATTTCTTTCACAATTATTTAGTGAATCGAAATACTAATACGCTTTGCATCGATTATAACAGACGTCTATCTATCAATACCTAGCCTTTAGAATACTTTGAAAATAAACCTAGAAACTCAGAAAATTCGTATCTGATTAATGGCCAAAGTTAATTAGGTTTAAAACCTAATTTCATTATATACCGTCTCGGTTCGCGGGTCAATGGCTCTGCGAGCTGACTCAGTTCGCAGCCCAACTTGTTCGCAGTCCATTCTTATCCTGCGAACTGACTCGGTTCGCAGTCAAACATGGTCAACATTTTTCAGCATTTTAATATTTTGCTCTAAAATGTTTACCAACCAATATTTTTCATTACTAATTCAAAACCAATGTACAAACTTGATTACAATTAACATTAGTCCTATTACAAGCTAGATCTGTTGTCACAAAAACATATCCCAACAGACTCCCCCTTGATAATAGCTCTAACGTCTTTATCTTCATATTATTTTTGGTAATCACTTATAAATTTTTCTTCCCATATATATCTTCGTTCTAACATAAGTCTTCACCATCATTTGATAATCTCGTGCAAGATCACCCCATGCTTCAGTTGTCAAGATCATGTTCTCGTTTAACTTCAACAGATCTTTCTTAGACAGATTCATCAGGTGTCGGTGGTCATAGACTTTTAGAATTTCTCTTTCACCACCTTCAACTTCATCATCAGCTTCAACCATGACAGCTTCTCCAGTCTCTGAATCCACATGCCAATTCTTAAGATTTCCCAAAATATTCTGTGGCATTGTCTTCAGTGGTATTTGCTGCACACATTTGACAGCTAGGTAAGTCTTCTTCCTCAGTCTTCTTCCATTTCTTTGACTTTGTTCTTTCAACTTAATAGTTTTTCCGACTCTTGGCTTTATCTTTTCAAAGTTCATTGAACGACCCTCAGTCTTGATTATTTTCTCAACATATCTCGCATATGGATCATTACTGGGGTTCTTTAATTCTAATCGAGCCAAGTCTCGAATTTCGAATCTAGGAAGAGAACTGAAAACTGCAAGGTTCTTCTCAAAATATTGAACTCCGTCAAACCTTTTGACTGCAAAAAGCTTCAGATCAGAATCATAATACCATCCTATGATTCCTTTACGTGTAGCTTGTTTTCCTGTAATGTCAACCTCAGACATCCCAATCTTTTCCTTTTTCCTTTTCAACGGCTTAAACATTGGATTATCCTTGAGCTTATCAGGAAGATCATCCTCATATTCAGAAGCAGTTGATTCATCTAGATATTCATCTAAATCAACAACTCTTTCTCCATCTTTATCCTGAATAATCACCTTCGTTGTTGATGGGCTTACGATGTGTTCAATATTAGCATCAGGATCTACACCTTCGTCTAACCCAACATCAACACTAGAAGTCCAGTCATCAGGTGGAAGAAATTCACCTTCTTCTAGGTCAAAATAAATAGCTTCATCTATCTCATCAAACGTATCGCTTTTAGAATCAGATAGATCTAGCATTCCTTCACCTATAAAAACACACATACACAGAAAATATTAATAACATAAATCCTTTCATTGATTTCTCTGAATCAATCTAAGAATTTCCTTATTAATCTTTTTGTGTGTCTAATGTACATTATATAAACTTATTAATCTTTCATTGATCATAAATAAGATTATAATCAATCTAAGATTACAAAAGTCTTATAATATTGAAATATTAATTAAGTTTAAACATTAATGTATTGTGAGCAATAATGATCACCAAACATTCAAGTTTCTAATTAATTAATATCATAGATTCCATTGCATATTTAACTTGTCAATCTTAACATTCTCAAGTCTAAAATGCAAAGATTATAGTAAAAGTTTGACCGCCGATATTAAATCGGGACATGCCACACAACTATTCATAAGTCAGGACTTTCAATCAAAACGTTACATAACCTTAATTATATATCACTTAAAGCTTATTTAAAACATATTTAACTTGTAATTATAAATCCCAAGTCGAATATATTACAAAATAATTCTAAGTTATAAGTTACAAAGTTTTTAAATATTACAATCAATCTAATTGAATACAAGTTTCACCTTCTTCAGCACCACCATCTTTAGTACCAGCACCGGCACCACTTCCATTTGCACCCGCAGACTCCCCTTGAACCATAGTTAGCTCACCAGTCGTTGACGGACCAGTCGACTCTCTATCTTTCTGTGCATTCGGATCATCATCTATATCATTGCGCCTCTTCCTTAGTTACTCATCATCTTTGCATGTCTCATGTTGTCTCTTCTTTATCAGTTCATCTTCTTTGCGAGCCTCATGATATGCCAATATCTCCCCCTGAGACGGCTGGCCTGTCAACAAACTAGCGACAAGGCGTTCTAAACAATCAATCTGTCGCTGCTGATCGGCAGACTCGCTGAGCAAAAGCGTGTGATACCAATACTTTAACCTGCAGTTCTAGATTAGAGATCCTCGCAGAAGCTTTTAGTGGGGCGACAGGTGCTGAAGTAGGTGCAGAGTCAGATTGAGGATGACGTTGTTCAATCTGAGCGGCGACATCAGCCAAGAGTAAGCGAGCTGTTATTTGACTAGCTTTAGTAGTCGGAAGAATAACAGGTTCATTTGCAGCAACCTCTGGAACAGGCGAAGATGGCCGAGTAGGCGTAGCCCGCGATGGTGATGTATTTTGAACAACTGGACTAGACAGATCGCCAATAGTCAGTTGTGAGGTGGCAGAGCGGATGCGTTTTCGGCATTGAGTTTGAAACGGTGGAACGTCTTCATCCTCGGATTCGTCATCAAGCAGGCAATAATCAGGATCTTGATCATCAGCTTTACGCTTGCCCTTCAAAGCAGGATCCATGATTAGCTTTGAACCCTTTCTAATCATTCCAGCCGGAATACCCGAAGAAGAAGGAGGAGGATAATCATCATTAGTTTCCTCATCATCAGAGTCAGATGCAGTGGCTCCATCCTTGCTGAAGACACTAGAAGGCCCAGCACCTAATTCTCTTGATCCCGTTCACCCTCAGGTCGAACAACCTCGGGGTCGACAGCTTCAGAAGCCTGAAAGTTTTCCACCTCATTTAAGAGTAGATCGGTGGCATCATCATTCTGAACAAGTACCTCATGTAGCACCTGAGCAGTAATAGCAGGATTAGCATCCTGATGTAGTACATCTTCAATAAGCTCTTGTGTCTCAGGATGTGGAGCCACAACTACTTGCAGAGCTTGAGCTTGTGCGTGAGGTTGTGGTGGAGCTGGAGGTTGAGCACCGACATCCAACCATCTGTTATCTGGTGGAGCAATATAGTTTGCATCAAGAAGATGCCCAAAAAGATCACAAGCTTCCGGCTTGACCTGATCTGGACGGCGAGAGGAATGAAGAAAACAAGCATTGTATCCTCGAAGTCCAATCCGATCAACATGAAAATCTGGCTGAATATTCAGGAGGCCAGGAACTCGGTGAAGAATAATAAGCATACAAAAGCGGTGATAGATCATAAACTTGGATCTAACCGCACCAGTCACCCGAACGATGGACGAGCCAAAAATATATTAAGAGAAACTGTATGGTTTGTTATAAACTAGGGACAGTAAGCCAGATAGAAGCTCAGGGCTAAGCTCATCATAACCGCCCTTCTTGTTCCCAAAAATAGTAACCAGAATGTGGAACAAAAACCGCCATTGGCCAAGAACAAAGGCCTTAATAACTTGTTGACTACTCTTAGGTCCAGAATATCCCATACGTCCAAGTGCACCCTCAATGAAGTCAGAGGTGTAGACAGAGGGACTCGCGTCCTGTTCAACGGTACCCAGACGCAGAATCTGTCTCAGATCGTTAGCAGAGAAGACAACCGGATGTTGGTTAACCCTAGTACGAATGAGAGGAGGGTTGGCAGCAGCATCATAATCAATGTGAGCCCAAAACTGATCCAACAAAGCTCTAGACAATGGTACAGACTCTGTAATGGCATATCGAATCCTCGAACGAGCCAAATACGTCAGAATCTCAGTAAATCGTGCAGCACCACGCTCAGTGAGATCTAAGTTCACCAATATATTATGAGCAGAAGTGAAAGATCGAGCAGCCATATATGTACTCAGAAGAGTTACACACATGGTAATTAGCTCATTGAATAATAAAACTTATCGAACATTAATTGATTTTAAACATTTATGTATTGTGAACAAAAGAGGTCACCAAACATACAAGTTTACTATTAATTAATAACTTAATTTACTAAACGTAATTGAACGATTAAGTACACGAGACTTAATTTTCAATTATATTCTCTAAATTATATTCAGTTCGTAAGTCATAGGGGATAAGCTGAAAAATCATACCGCCGATAGAAAAAATCGGAACACGCCGCACAACTACATATGAGTCGGAAGTCTTTCGATATGAGAGAACATAATATGTATATTATATAGATGATACGTATTTCACTTATAAACAAAAGTTCGTAAGTCTAAACGTATAACTAATAATTAAGAAGGCCAAACTCGTAATTTATTTGTAAACATAAAGATCGCAAATCAAAAACAAGTTTAATATTTATAATCTAAACAAGTCAACCAAAAAGTCAACAATACAGTCAAGCAAGTCAACATTTCAATTCGCTTCCCAAGTCAAAGAAAGTCAACAAGTGTCATTTCGCATCGCAAAGTCAAGCAAAGTCAACTATTTCAGTTCGCTTCGCAGAGTCAAGCAAAGTCAATTATTTCAGTTCGCTTCGTAGGAGCGTATGCAGATTCAATTCGCAAGTACGGGCTGCGAAGATTGGATCTCAGTTCGCAGGAGCGGCTGTAACGAACTCAACTTTAAAATAGATGATCTAACCAGTTGTGATGCAATTAAATGATTAGAACACGTCTATTAGAGCCCAAGAAAGTTTTGCTAATAGTTTTAGGTTTTATCTTTCACTAATTAGGAAGTAATCTATGAAAAACGAAACCAAAACAATCAAAACCGAAATTATTCGATTAATCACAAAATAGGGAACGAAATGGCGTGAATCTTACCTCAAAAGATGCGTAATCGAAAGACGGAAATGTTATACGGAGTGAAAAACCAATCCTATGCCTGAAAATGCGAAAAATAAAGAAAAAGATCTTCGGTTCGCAAAGAGTCAAATCGCAGGAGGTCAGTTTGGTTCGCAGGATAAGTTGCAAAGTGAGTATTTGACTCGTTGACTTCTCAAATTTATATGGCAGACTCAATTCGCAGAAGTCAGATCGCTGGTTTGGGGTTCGCACAGGTGTTAGTGAATTGAGCTCGTGACTTGTCCCTTTTATACTCTAAACTCAATCCGCAGGTTTGACTGGTCAACTTCTTAATTTTGACCATAAATGCAAAATTAGTTTTAAATATAACTTGGAATAAGGAATATCATTACAAGTCACAAATTTGAACTTTCCAATGCGCTTTTGTCACATTTAATCAACACGGAACGATAAATGGTAATTTAACTAAATTCCAAAGAGTCAAAACTATAAAGATGTAATAAAACTATAACATAATAGCACAAATGAATAATCAAAGGAAATAGTGGTATCAAGTACCATTTTATTAATGAAACAAATAGAATAAACAATACATATTGTTGACTTTAAGAATTATCTGCTTAGGGATCATATTAGAGAGAATACTCTGTACGTTATTATTTATTAATAAGTATAAGAAGATTGTTAGTATGCATACTTCATGAAATTCACAATAAGTTACACAAACCATACAGCTTAACCATTTATTAACTTATATTTATGAAAGTATAACTTGGTTACCTTGGTCCACAAAATATAACACGTTCGTTAACCATTTTTGTATAGTGTAAGTCCACTGATCTTGGTTCGATAACTCTGTTTAAGTCCATAACTAACAATTCATGATAGAGGCCCATACAATTTGAATAGTAGAAACTTATGCAATACGTAACAATTTATATGTACTTGTAACCACAAAATAAAAAGCATGTATTCTCACCCCAAAACATATCAAAGCGTTTAAAAATAGGGGCTATGAAACTCACAGTTCGAGCGTGAGTGTACAGATGGATGTATGCGCGTGTTGACTGGGTTTGACTCATATCCAAGTCCTAAGAACACAAGGTTTCTAATTAGTTTCTCAACTAATATGGTTTGTTATGATTGCTTAGTTAGTTAATTAAATTACCAAGTGCCGTTAAGTTTGGAATTTCCATTTAATTTACATTACCGGTAATTGTTCGAGTTGTGAACAAAATAATGGAAATATATGTATACAAAATCTAAAAAGTACCAAACTTGGTATGAAACATGAAATATAGCTCACAAATTTTCTGTGAAAAGTTAGGGATTTTTAGACTTATGGATTATTTATAATCATTTTATGTCTAGAAAGTGGGATAAATATGAGAAAAATAGTAATTATTCACGACAAATTCTAGAATTTTTACCAGATCAGTTTTAACTCATTTTTAGGTTTGTGTAAAATTTTCATGTCGTTTTGAGCACTGGAAATTTGGTTCCCAACTTTATGTGTTTAAACAAGACGTAAATGGGAAAACGTATCAAATCACTTCCAATGTGTGTCAAATTTTGAGGATAGTGTCATTTTCTGTGAAAAATCACAGAAAATGACACAGGAATGTTCCCATATTTTTTTGATGTCAAAAAGTATTTTTCATTAATATTTTTCCTCTTTATAGACTTTATTTGTATTAAACTAGGAAAAATACTTATGTTTTTCCAAAAATTCACATTTTTATTTTCAAAGTTCTTTTCATGATATAGTTACTGAGAAAAATCATCCCCAAATTTTTAACACGTTTTATCTAATATTTTTGTATTTTTGATTAATCACAACACAATTATTTGCATTCTACAAGGCTAAAATAATGCATGATGTTCATGCATTTTCTAAAAATACTTAATCATCAAGATAAATTCCTATCTTTTTATTCTACTGAGATATACATGTTAGGAGTCTAAAATAATTTTTCTTAGATTTATTGAATACTTTAAGACCCATGAACAAGTATCACATCAAGGTGCTAACAGAAAAGTTACTGTTTGCGCATCAGATTCGTGTGATACATTTGGAGGTCGTAAACTCAATGGATTTGAGTGAGACCAGTGGGGTTTGAAAGGTAAGACATTAAGCTAAATTCTAGAAGAAAAATCACGATTTTTGGACCATTATTGACTGAGTTATGATCGATCAAAGTAGGGTCAAAATCTGGACAGATTACATGCATGACAAAATGATCTTTTTGGAGTGATTTCACTACCAAACGACTTTTAGACCTCATCCAAAGATTGAAGTCTTGTCTTTTATGCATGAACATGTGTTTTACAGAAACATAAATATATTTTAACATTTTAACCATTTATTCTAGCAAGAACATGTAAATAAACTCTATAACATCAAAAAAAGTCAACTTTTTCGGTTTGATTCTTGGTTTGATCATAGGTTACCCTTCTTTTACACATGAATGTGTATAAGGTGTAACCTACAAACCATCAAACCTTATATGAGGATCTAAGCCATGAAAAATGCATGAAATCCATGAAATGTACATAATAAAAGAAGGAAATGGAAGCTAGGATGAGTGGTTATACCTTAAAGATCTTGTGTTAGTGCAAGAACACTTTTAAGATGATGATCTTAGGATGAAAAGGGGCTGGAAATTCTGGAGTTTAGTGTGTGTATTGAGAGAGTTTGTGTGTGTGTTTTGAGAGAGAATGGAGAGGAAATGATGGAAGGAAAGTTTGTGTAAGTGTAGAAGTCTTTGCATGGAATCAAATGAGCTAAGTGGTGGATTAAAAGGTGGTCAAGAGAGTGGGGCTGCAGATTTTTGGTGGTGGGGGTTGGTTTTTATTTAATTTCTTAAGTCCAATTAACTTGTGAAATAAAGACTAAATGTTACATCTTTAAATTGTGTAAGTTTGCATAAGATGTGAAGTTTAATTGTGATGTTTTAAGAGTTAGAGTTTGAGTTGTAAAACTTTATTTCATAAATTTATAATTTTCATCATAATGTATTTGATTCCTTTACGATTGACGTTCACGATTTAATTATGCGGTTTCCGGTTGCGTTACCGAGTTACGGAATTTACGATTAAATTCCGGTTTTTGCGATACCATAAATATTTTGTGTTGATGAATGAAATTAAATTTCGTTTGTTTTCTTTGGCACTTCGTAACCTAATTTAATGTTATTTATGGTCTTAAAGTCCGCTAAACAATCTCCTAGAACGTTACGCGATTTAGGTAACTTACGGTTTCGATACTTAAGGAGTCGTAACCTAGACTTTTCACTAGGATTTTCGAGTGTTGTAAACGTAAATAGATAGACTAGGAATCTAAGTGCGTTATTGACCTGAGATTTTTGACGGTTGTCACAGGATGGACGAGTCTCATCATCCTCAGAAGCAGAATCAGCATCAGAGGCAGAGGCAGTTTCGCCATCACGGCCAGACGGACCAGCAGCACCAGATGGCTTAGCAACTAGCGGTGGTTCTGATGTATCCGAAAAACTGTATGGTGAAAGTCCCTTTAAACGGATCCGAACGGGATTACAACGTGTATTAGTTTGCGGAAATATTTAATACACTCAAACAACAATAAAACAAGTGAAATGCAAGTTTTTATAGTATAAGTTCGTATATATTCGAAGATAGCTCTGTATATTCGAATATATCAGTTTTTGAAAGCGTGCAAATAAAACATTACAAGTTGGTATTTATACCCAGCAAGTTCCTACGAACTTAGCTGGTCCTAGGTTCGTACGAACTTACATGTTCGTACGAACTTCCTAGGTTCGTACGAACATATAGGTTCGTACAAACATACAATACAACTTGCAAAAAAGGCTAAGTTAATAAACAAACTACAATATTAACTATAAAACTAATTACATAACTAACTATTACAAAATAAGAGTTGTTGTCACAAAACGTGCACCAACAGACTCCCCCTCAACAATAGCTCTGTTTGTCTTCATTCTTCTGGCTCTGTCGAAACTTGATTCTCGATCAACTCTGTCGACTCTCAGCCCATAAGCCTTTTTCAACACATACCTTGACGACCTTCTGATACCTTTTGCCTTCATGTCTCCAACTGTCTCTATACAAGATCTTGTTTACATGAAGCTTTATCAGATCGTCCTTTGACAAGTTTACCAGATGTAAACTGTCATATACTCTCAGCAGCTCCTTTCCTTCACAATCTTCCATTACTGCCTCAGAAGTCTTGTTATCCACGTACCACCACTTCAAGCATTTGACCGGTCTATAGAGTAAGTGGATCAATGCAGGTCAGATCAGGAACTCTCTTCCCCTGCTTTGGCTTTAGACTTTCAAACTGATTAGATCTTCCTTTACGCTTTAAGATTCTTTCTAAGGCACGAGCGTAAGGATCATCACCAATATTCACCGAGTCTAGCCAGGCAAGCTCCTTCAATTCAATCTTCGGCAATGAGCTAAAGGTCTTCAGCCTGTTCTTCAAGTACTGAATCCCATCATATCTTTTTAGTATGAACAGCATCAGATTGCTGTCATAGAACCAACTTATGATACCTTGCTTCAGCTCGCCCGATCCTCTGACCTAATATCACCTTTATATTTGATTTTCGGTTCCTTTTCTACCTTCTTGAACCATAACTTCTTTAACTCCTCTCGAGTTGGTTCAACTTCTTCAGAATCTGATTCAACTTCGGGAGCTAAGTCCTGCTCCAAGTTGATCACCTTCTCACCAGCTTCATCTTCAATCACAACTTCGGTTACCGGTTGCTTTGACACTATATGTTCATCAATATCAGCATCGTCATCTGGAATGATCTCATCATCTGATTTCCAGTCTGCAACCTCCTTATCTAAGATCTCTCCTTCCTCTAACTCAGATCCCTCGCTATCAGAATCGTCTAAACCAAGCAACGCTTCGATAGTATCAGACTCTGTTAGATTAATTTGAAACTGCTCAGATTCAATCCCTGATTTCTGGATGCCACCACCATCTGCTGCTGCACCATCACTAGACCCTGTTTCTACCCCCAACCACTTTTCTGATCCGTCTTTTCTTCAACTTTCTTAGTCCAGTCTGACGCTTCTGCTAGTGCTTCACTAGACTCTTTGTTCCACCCTCCAGATAGTTCAATCTCTTCTTGAGGCTTTTGTTACACCTTGCTCAGATCCGCTCACACCAGCACCTTGACCAGAATCCCCCTGAGCTATTACTGCACCTTGCTCTCTAGATGAAGAGCCAGACAGCTCACCTTCTTTGGGTGCGCTTGGATCATCGTCACGGTCATTATCAGCTTTAAATCTCAGCTCATCCTCCCTGCACCCTGGCAACTGACTCCCCCTGACTGACTGGCGCTTCATGCGATAGAGAGTGATCTTATTCAGCCTTACTGTCTCCTTCAGCTCATCATGACGCTCGATCAGCTTGTCAGTCAAATCAGTTAAGACCTGAATACGACGCTCATGACTGTCAACAAGACCAATAAGAGACGTAACTGTATTGGTTAGATGTGTGATCCTTCCCTGAAGATATTCAAACTTTTCTAGATCAGATAAGCTCGCAGCCGGGTCGGGTATAGCCTGGGTGGATTGAGTAGTAGGTGGAGCGGTGGTTGGAGTCACGGATGGTATAGTGGGTGATGTTGTTGTGGAAGAAACAGGTGGTTCTGAGGTGGGTGATGGTTGCACAGTAGGTGGAGTGACGGGTGGTGGTGAATGAGATATGATTTGGGGAGCTTGACCACCATCTCCAATAACAATACCAGTGGAAAGCGGGCGCTTACGAGCTTGCACCTGGAACCGTTCTGGTTCAGATTCGACATCGAAGTCCCCGGGGACATATTCATCGTCCTCCTGGACCTTTCTCTTCCCCTTCTCCTTGTCCCTGGCAGCCTTGGGGTCACGCAACACCCCCTTCGAACCCTGGAAAACTATCATAGGTTGACTCGAATCAGCATCATCATCACCATCATCAGTATTATCATCATCATCATCGGCATCAGTCTCAGTAGCCTCAGAATCAGATGGCTTGCTTGGCTCAGCGTCATCAACAAGTGAAGTCCCTGCTCCACCCTCACAGAAAAAGCTGTCAATTGCTCTCATTTCCTCCTCAATAGTTTGTCTGTTTGATCCCGTTGCCGCAACACTTGGGCCTGCTCCGCCCTGAAGAACATCTCTGACCAATTTCTTCTTGCATAGCCTCTACCCCTTGGGTAGGTCAACTAGCTCCCATACATTGAGCTTTTTGAATTGAGCAAGTTCTTCTTGCATAGCCTCTACCCAGGAGTTATCCTTAAGAGCCATTTGAACATTTTTCGACTCTATTTGAGATATAAAACAACTATACAGGCACTTGTGCATGATCCCAGTATCTTGGATCGATACATATAGACTGGTGCTGTCAGATATCTCTCTACGAGTCTTTACTCCAGAACTCGGATCACCAATGATATTATCAATTGGATGATACGAGTCGAGATCGTAGAATCAACTGTTATGTCAGACCTTAGATTTGATCCAATCTCCCCCTCTAGTGTTGCTTCTTCTGCTGTCATTTCTTGCACAGAATCTGTAACCTCAGATGAAGATGAGATATCAATTGAAGTAGGATCTAAGTCTACAATCGGTTTATCAATCACTTCTATACCTTTATCATTTGCAACTTCTGAACTTGGAACACTAGATCTTGGGGCAAAAATATTATCTTCACCATCATCTAGTATAACATGTTCTAATCCTAGAGTGTCAACTTCACTTAGGATCGGAAGATTAAATGACTTGAAAAGAGCGTCATAATCAAATAACCATTCTGGTCCAGTTTGTACAGCTGGAGTATAAGATGTGACTTGTATGTTATAGACAATCTCAACTCTTTTAGATGTCTTATTATAGACCCTTTTGTTTGGAGATCCGGCTTCATAACCTAGGAAAAATCCTTCGTTAGCCTTCTCACCAAATTTAGATTGATGTTTGGTCTTCAATAAGGTACAATGAACATCGAAGGGTTCAAGACCAATCAAGTTTGGTTTTCGACCATTTAGAAGCTCATAACACGTTTTGTTATGCTTCTTAACGGTTAAAACTCTATTGAGTACATGACAAACTGTATTAACTGCTTCTCCCCAGAAAATAACGGGAAGCTTTGAATCAGCCAGCATTGTTCTTGCTGCTTCAATCAAGGTTCTATTTTTCCTTTCAGCGACACCATTTTGTTGTGGCTCATAGAGTGCACTGAACTGATGTTGAATTCCTTTGTTTAAGCAAAAGACATTCATTACCGAGTTCTTGAACTCTAGGCCATTGTCGCTTCTTATTTTCCTGACTCCTCGCCCATATTGATGTTCAATTTGGGTAAAGAATTTCATCAGCATTTCTGCTGTCTCATCTTTTGTTCCCAAAAAGAATACCCAAGAGAAACGCGAGAAGTCATCAGTGATAAATAGGCAGTAGTGTTTACCGCCTATACTCCTTGCATTCACAGGATCAAATAGATCCATGTGAAGAAGGTCAAAAGTTGAGGCAATGGAATTTTGAGATTTTGACTTATGAGGTTTCTTGTGCTGTTTTCCTTTCTGACAAGGTACACATTTGTCCTCAAAGCCAAACTTTTGTACTAGTACACCTAACGCTAGTCCATTTCTTACTATATAATTCATCTTTCTAAAGTGCAAGTGTGCCATTTTCCGATGCCACAACTGTGAATCATTTTCAAATGCCTTGGATAGAAGACATGTCGATTCCTGAACAGATTCAGTAACACTCATGTCCATAACATAAGTGTCATTCTTCTTAGGAGCCCTCATGATTATCCATTCTTTTGGAATGATAAAAACCAGGTTTTAATATAAGTGCTTCTCTATCTGTGAAATGGACCGGATGTCCTTTATCACAGATCTGAGATACACTCATAAGATTGTGCTTTAGCTCCTCAACATAGTTGACTTGCTCTAGCATAAATTAGTTACATTTCCCAATCCAGTAATTTGACCACCTTTTGCTCTAGCAAAGTTGACATATCCACCCTTTTTGTGTATGAAGTCCACAAGAAGGTGTTTTTCCCCAGTCATGTGCCTTGAGCAACCGCTATCAACATACCACCAGTTTGCTGCACGTCTGATTAACTCCTGCACATTAAATGAAAATAATTAGTTGTCAAGGGGACCCAAGCCACGAGGGTCTTGGGTCGGCCATCCTCATCAACGAACGTAAACTCCTTCAAGTATCCATTACTCTTTTCGTTAGAGCTGGATACTTTAGGAATCTCACTCGTTTGAGCATGGGGAGTACTACTACTTGGCTTTCTTTCCGGAGACTTCTGAAAAAGTCTAGGATTTACTGGCCTTGGATTTGATGTAGATCTAACCCTAGTTAGATAGTTATAACTTGAATTATGATAATTCCTATTATTACTATTAGGGTAGTTAAAACGGTTTGATATCTCTGTGGAGTCTTATTCCTTAAAGACTGTCCATAAGAGCTTCCTTCAGAAAAAGTAGTGCTCCTAGTACTATCATGAGACAAAAACTTCCCTGATTTTAATGGGGGTTGTGTTCTTTGAGAACTTTAATTTCTCTTAAATCCTAACCCATTCCTCCCAGAATTTCCTGCATTTTCATTTTCTTTAGTTTTACCTTCTGGTATGAAAACGCCAGACAACCTCAATTTTATGCTTGTCGCCTCATGATTTTTCTTTTTAGGAGGCGACACAGACTTTACAGGTGATTGGTCTTGCTTCACCTGTACCTTTCCAATTTTGCCCTTAGTTGGACAAATACTTGCAACATGCCCTTTTTGAGGACATGTGAAGCATGAGCGTTTCACGAAAGCCTTTTTAGCGGCCTTTTGAATCTCCAGTTCATCCAATTCAGGCAAACTTGGAGAGGAGACAGCTATAACATGCTTACCCTTATCAATTTTGTTATGTAAATTATCATTTCAGATTTGCGTAAATCAAGATTAATTTTGTTCTTTAGCTTCTCCTTGACACTTCCATGTTCAACCACACTCTCTTTTACAAAATTCATTTTTAGTTCAGAAACAGGTGGCATGGGAGTGTCAGTAGATGTTGATTCAGGTGTAGTACATGCCTCAGCTTTCGCAGGTCTAACAAATTGTATTAGACCAGGAACTGCTGGTTGTTTAGCAAAATCATCAACAGTAGACATCTCAGTTTCATCAGAAATAAAGGAATAATTGTGATTAAAGGGAGGAGGGCTTTCTGTATAGCCCATTCCCCTATGATCACCAGGCTGTTTTGTGACGCTAAGCATGTTGTCTAAGGTTTCGATAAAGAATTTTCTTAACTCTAATTTCCTGTTAAGATCAGCTATCCTAACCTTTGCATCAGCCAATTCCTTTTCTCTATCAGCAAACAGTTTAGTCAATTCTAAAATATGTTCATGAGCCAAGTCATTTCTTACACTTTGCTCATTTAACTTATCTTTTAAGTATTTCATGTCTGCTTTATCATATTTTGCTTTACTTATTAGCTATGAGTTTCTGATATGATCCACATAAACAAAGTCTACCTTGATTTCCAAGCAAACCTTTATTGTTGGTATGCATATTACCTAATGTGTTCCAAAATACGACATACTGAGAAATCAAGTAGAACACATAACACTGTATCTTTCAGATTCAAGGTAGAGGTTACTAAATGATGTTATGTTCGAAGCATATAACATACCCTTGAGTTATTTTAAAATTTGATAGACATCAAACCTGTTTTGAAGATACTAGTGGTTCTAGATATGTACTTAGTACAACATAAGATCCCTTAGTATGAACAAAACAAATTTGAAACCATTGGCAAAACTAAAGGAGTCAGGTTTGTACTTAGTACAACAACGTCACCAGTAGTTTTGTTAATAGCCATAATTCTTACTATTTGTCTTGACATATATTCATAGATCCTTGATAACAGTGTATGGTTATACTATCGTTCAACAATTAAGACTTATGTCATACATCATATAGCAGATCACATTAGACAACACACAAAAGAATTATTGCTTATTATATGCTTAGAAATCATAGCAGAATTTGCCTACCAGTACATCATATAATGAAGCTGTCTAGATTTATTCTTTCAAAGCAAATAATAACATGTAGAGAGAGGTGTATACTAAAATAAATATAAGTAAAGGCCTGGTTGTAAAGATGTAAAGTTAATGTAACTAACTAGAATCTACTAACATATCTAACTTAAGACTTTTACTTATTATTATTAAGCTTATTCTTCTAATGTACTATCATTTCCCAGCAGATAAACACTTAACATTTTTATCAGAGGCGATTCCCCTCAGGTAACAAGCAAATGAATGGCATACGCCTTCTCCCCCCCCCCCCCTTTTTTTTAAAAAAAATAAAATAAAATAAAGCAAACTACTTCCTATTAAATAAGTATAAATAAAAGTAACTACTAACTATTACGTAAGAACCCTGTGGAAGACTAATCATTCTAGATTTTTCATTCCATTCAATTGTACCAAAGTCTCAAATCAAGCTCTGTCGAATGCCTTGGTGTAGAGGTCTGTTAAGTTATCCACGGATGGAACCTTAGATAACCGTATCAGGTGTTTAGTTTTACTGTGCTTTACCGGATTATTGGTTATAGAGATCGTTGATTCATTATCAATCATCATAGTAGTATTTGTAATGTTCAACCCATAATCCCGTAGTTGTTGTTGAATCCACAACACTTGAGAACAACAACTGCCAGCTGCAACATACTCAGCTTCACATGTAGAAATGGCTACTGAGCTTTGCTTCTTGCATTGCCAAGATACAAGTCTACCACCTAAAAATTGACATCCTCCGGTAGTAGACTTTCTATTTTGATTGCATCCACCATAATCCGAATCAGTATAAGCAACAAATCAAAGTCTTCGTCAACTGGATACCATAGTCCCAGCTTTGGCTTCCCTTTGAGGTAACGAAAGATTCATTTTACAGCTTGCATATGAGACTCTTTCAGATTAGCCTGATATCTTGCGCAAATACACACAGTGAAAGTCCCTTTGAACGGATCCAAACGGGATTACGTGTATTAGTTTGCGGAAAGGTTTAATACACTCAAACAGCAATAAAACAAGTGAAATGCAAGTGTTTATAGTATAAGTTCGTATGTATTCGAAGATAGCTCTATATATTCGAATATTTCAATTTCAAAAGCTTTTCAATAAAACATTACAAGTTGGTATTTATACCCAGCAAGTTCGTACGAACTTAGCTGGTCCTAGGTTCGTACGAACATACATGTTCGTACGAACTTAGCTGGTCCTAGGTTCGTACGAACATACATGTTCGTACGAACATATAGGTTCGTACGAACTTACAATACAACTTACAAAAAGGCTAAGTTAATTAAATAAACTACAAATTAACTATAAAACTAATTACAAAACTAACTATTACAAAATAAGAGTTGTTGTCACAAAACGTGCACCAACAGACTCCCCCTTGACAATAGCTCTATCTGTCTTCAGTCTTCTGGCTCTGTCGAATCTTGATTCTCGATCAGCTCTGTCGACTCTCAGCCCATAAGCCTTTTTCAATACACACCTTCACAACCTTCTGATACCTTCGTCCTTCATGTCTCCAACTGTCTCTATAAAAGATCTTGTTTACATGAAGTTTCATCATATCGTCCTTCGACAAGTTTACCAGATGTAAACTGTCATAAACTCTCAGTTACTTTCCGTCAAAATCTTCCATTACTGCCTCAGCAGTCTTGTTATCCACGTACCACCACTTGAGATTTGCAAGAATGTTCTGTGGCATTTTCTTCAGCGGAACCCTCTTCAAGCATTTGACTGGTCTGTAGACCATCTTCATCCACGGCTTGTTAGTTAGAGGATCAATCCGGGTCAGATCAGGAATTCTCTTTCCCGGCTTTGGCTTCAGACTTTCAAACTGATTAGATCTTCCTTCACGCTTTAAGATTCTTTCTAAGGCACTAGCGTAAGGATCATCACCAATATTCACCAAGTCTATCCAAGCTAGTTCCTTCAGTTCAACTAGATGATATCACCCTTATATTTGATTTCCGGTTCCTTTTCAACCTTTTTGAACCATAACTTCTTTAACTCCTCTCGAGTTGGTTCAACTTCTTCAGAATCTGAATCAACTTCAGGAGCTGAGTCTTGTTCCAAGTTGATCACTTTCTCCACAGCTTCATCCTCAACAAATACTTCAGTTACTAGTTGCTTTGAAACTATGAATTCATCAATATCAGCATCGTCATCTGGAATAATTTCATCATCAGATTTCCAGTCTGCAACCTCCTTATCCAAAATCTATCCTTCCTCTAACTCAGATCCCTCACTATCAGAATCGTCCAAACCAAGCAACGCTTCAATAGTTTCAGTCTCAGCTAGATTCACCTGAGTCTGCTCAGATCCACTGCCAGCCTTCTCAGCTTCGTTTTCATTCTTCTTTGCACCCCATTATGAGATCTAGCTGCCACCACCTTCTGCCGTTGCACCAACACCAGACCCTGATTATGCACCCCAACCACCTTTCTGATCCGTTTTTTCTTCGATTTTCTTGCTCAAGTCTGACCCTTCTGCTGGTGCCTCACTGGACTCTTTGTTCCACCCTCCAGATGGTTCATTTCTTCTTGTGGCTTCGTTGCACCTTGTCCAGATCCGCTCACACCAGAACCTTGACCAGACTCCCCCTGAGCTATTACTGCACCTTGCACTCTAGATGAAGAGCCAGGCAGCTCACCTTCTTTGGGTGCACTTGGATCATCGTCACGGTCATTATCAGCTTTGAGTCTCAGCTCATCTTCCTTGCATCCTATTGTCTTATCCCCCCTGAGCGACTGGCGCTTCATTTGGAAGATAGTGACCTCATTTAGCCGCACTTGATCTTCTATCTTTTCAAGGTTCTTCTCTAAGCGCTCATTAATAGCTGTCAGATTTGTGACTCGAACTTCCTGGCTTGTAACAACAGCAGTCAAGGCAGTCACCATATCCATCAGGCTAGTGACCCGGAACCGGTCTGGTTCAGATTCATCATTAGAGTCCACGGGAATATAGTCATCATCCTCCTGGACCTTTCTCTTTCCCTTCTCCTTTTCCCTGGCAGCTTTGGGGTCACGCAACACCCCCTTAGAGCCCTGGAAAATGATCATAGGCTGATCCGAATCACCATCATCCCCATCATCATCATCATCATTATCATCATCTTCAGCATCGATCTCAGTGGCCTCAGAATCATGAGCTGCATCCTTATCAGCGGCACCTGGCTCGGCAGCATCAACACTTTCAGAGAAATACTTGTCAACGTCTTGCAGTTCCTCCTCAATAGTTTGTCTTCGCGAACCCGAGGCTACATCACTTGGGCCTGTTTCAACATGAAGAACCTCGCTGATCAAACCTTCAGCAATAGCAGCGTTAATACGCTCTCCCTCAGCAGGGTGCTCTTGTTGGATCAGGATATCTTCAACAACTTCCTGTAGTGGCGCAGCAACAACTACTACATGCTCTGCCACTTCTTCGTGTGCCAGAGCCGGCCCTGGTTCGTGAAGTGGAACCGCAACATCTGCCTGGGCCTGTGGCACATCCAACCAACCATTATTTGGTGGAGGCTAATAAGCAGCATCAATAATCGCCCCAAACAAGGGCACGGCCTGAGGCCTATCAGCAACAGCTCGTCGTTTGTTGTGACTGAGGCAATGACCGAAAATTTTCTTATCGACCGGCATCAGATGAACAACCGGATCAATGGCAGGAAGATTTGGGATCAACGTATTAATTACCATCATAACAAATCTGGAATAAAAGATGAAATGCTCCTTCACGCTCCCCTTTATTTGCTGAACCATTTCATCAAAGAAATACTGGCTGAAAAAGTAGGTTTTGTTGTAAACAAGTGAGATCATCCCTGACTGTAGTTTGTGATTCATGGTATCGAACCCTGCCTTCTTCGGCCCAAAAGATACAAGTAAAATATGCATTAGATAGCGCCACTGGCCGTACACTAGACTCTTGGTGTATTGGGTGTGGACAACATCTCCCACATATCCCATGCGTTGAAACGCACCAGCGCGCATCTCAAGAGGAAAAGTAGTTGGGCCGTTTTCCTGTTCTTCAGTCCCTAACTACAAAACCTGCGTCAATAACTCAGTAGAAAACTCGATATCGACACCATTTACGGTAGCCCTTATCACCGGTGGCTGAGGCTCACAGTCATGAACCGCTGTCGCCCAGAATTGACTGAGGTAAGGAAACCTCAACGTCGGCGAATGAGTGAGTGCAAAGAACACTCGCGAGCGCATGAGAAATTCCAGCATGCCTCGAAACGGTTAGGTCGGCGGATTTGCAAGATCAAACGTAACTGCCACATTATGCTCGTTGAAGAAATCACGCAGTTGATCAGCCATTTCTGCAAAAGCAAACACGAACACACCAAAAATAAAGAATAATAAGGTTAGCGATTCTACGATTAAAACAAGTCTAAAGTCATTATTATTTAAAATTGCAAAAATTTGAACCAACGTAGGTTCGTAGTACGAACTTACTGCCCTTGTAGGTTCGTACGAACTTACTGTTTGACCAAGTCAAACTTAAGTTCGTACGAAGGTACATAGGCTAGGTTCGTACGAACTTGTAGGTTCGAACGCAAGAACTGAAAAAGCATTTTCAAAAATTTGTAATAAAAACGCAATCAGGAAGTTGTAACAGGTGCGCCTATATGCGTATAGCATATTGCAACCATAACACACAATTTTTAACTAAAAACACGTTCCAGATTTTGAATTTTAAGTTATCTTTATAAAACCCAAATAAACTTCTAATTTGTTTATGATTACAGGTCCAAATCATGTTTAATTTACTTACAAAGATGCGGATTATGATTGTGATGAAGTATAACGGTTTGGAATTGCAAAATAACGTCCAAAACTTGATTTTAATTTGAAAAATATCAACAGCGGGTATGTTCGAACGTAGGTTCGAATGACTGAGTAAGTTCGTACGAAATTAGGGTTTTTGAGAAAAGTGAGGGTTTGACTGAATGTTGACCCTTTTATACCCCAACTCTAAGTTCGTATGAACTTAGTCTTCGAACATACATCCTAAGTTCGTACGAACTTAGAAAAACATAACTCAAATTTTAATATTTTCAACTTTAAAACATTTTGGGCTAACCTAAATACTTAGACTAGTAATAGATCAAAGTTTGAGCAATTACACTAACAAAAGGTATATTATTCCCAACAAGAAAGAACTTTTATTTATTTATTTATATAACCACTTAAAATAACACAAAATGTAAAATGCGAATATGAAATTGTTCATATTTATAACGTACAATATTTTTGAGAGTCTCACTGATACAAAGATCGAATTAGCCATGATGAGAACAATACACAATTAGGAATTTTCATTTATTCCTTTGATTATTATTGTTGTAAATAATAGATCACAACGATTATCGGTATTGTTGTCCACTTAAACATTCGGCATTCAGAATTCTCAAGTACATAGTAGATTATTGTTCACGATTTCCTGGCAATCTTATATTTGATATACCCTTAAGATCTAGACAGTCAAGAATAGCATGTATTGGATATTTTTCATTTTTATGTCATCTTTAAAGTCAAGTCATTTTGCTTTAACAACAATGTACATGGGTACATGTTTCAACTATCAGACAAGACTAAGGTTAGAATCAAACAAATCTAAAATCAAACCAGAGGTGACAGGTCTGTACTTTCGTACAACAAAGCGACTTAGTTTGACTAGAGACCTTGAACACATTATTATTGTTTCGCGGTCAAGTTTATTCCAGTGCAAGGAAACACTGACTGAATCTAGGTCAGCATATTTCTAGATGTAGCAGAAGAAACAGTCAGTGAACCCCCCATATGATTTATTTATATTTTATATCCACTATCAAGCATTCATATACGATCTATCTCCTAAGAATTAAGACTTAAGTCGTACATCAAATTAAAGAATTCACAGGAAAGATCGTATTATTTATTATAGATTTAGTACTTGAAAACGATTATGTCTAATGCCTACCAATACATCATCATGTGAAGCTATCAAATACGTTGTATTTTAGGTACATTTATTGTGTATGTCCTGCATCTAAAAGCCACACATATAAAATGTTCTAGGCATGGGTAATGATTTCATCATTTCTTTGCAATTAATAAAGTGACCCTCAATTTTTATCATTTTTGCAAAGACAAAAAGTAAAATGAACTAAGAAACAAAAAATACACTAAGTTCTTTTGAGGGAAAAGTTTACTCAGGATTTCTCATCCCATTTAGTTGGATTAAAATCTCAAACCGAGACCTATCAAATGCCTTGGTATAAAGGTCGGCAAGATTGTCATCAGTTATCACCTTAACTAATTTAATCATATGTTTTTCAGCACAGTCACGAATAAAATGATGTCTAATGTCAATGTGTTTCGTTTTACTATGCTTAACCGGATTATTAGTTATAAACATTGTAGATTGGTTATCAATCATAATAGGGGTACTTGTAAAGTTTAAACCATAGTCACGCAGCTGTTGTTGTATCCACAATACTTGTGAACAACAACTACCAGCTGCTACATACTCAGCCTCACAGGTTGAGATTGCGACCGAGGTTTGCTTCTTACATTGCCATAAGACAATGCGACCACCTAGCAACTGACAACCACCCGAGGTGGATTTCCTATTCAAGTTACACCCTCCATAGTCTGAGTCAGTATATGCAACAAAGTCAAAATTGCCACCCGAAGGATACCAAAGACCTAACTTAGGTTTGCCCTTAAGGTAACGCAAGATTCTCTTTGCTGCTTTCATGTGTGATTCCTTTGGATTAGCTTGAAAGCGAGCACACAAACAGACTGCAAATCTTATGTCTGGTTTAGAAGCAGTTAAATACATGAGAGAACCGATAATGGCCCGATATTGAGTCGGATCCACATCTTTAGAGCTCTCAGTATCTGGTCCGAGGTTATGATTTAGTTGAATCGGAGTGCCATATGACGAACTATCTGTCATTTTGAAACGTGTGAGCATTTCATGAACATACTTCGTCTGATGAATGAAAAATCCATCCTTCTTTTGATCAACTTGTAATCCTAAGAAGAAGTTCAATTCACCCATTACATTCATCTCAAATCTCCGCTTCATAACTTTTTCAAAGTCTCGGCACATTTTCTCGTCAGATGATCCAAAAATGATATCATCAACATAGACTTGAACAAGTAGGAAATCCTCTTTCTGCCACATGATGAACAAAGTGCTATCTATCTGTCCCCTCTTGAACCCATTTTCCAAGAGATAGGTAGATAGTGTCTCATACCAAGCTCTGGGTGCTTGATGCAGTCCATACAGAGCCTTGTCTAATTTATAGACTCGATCTGGATAGTCTGGATCACTGAACCCCGGAGCTTGTTGGACAAACACTAGTTCTTGAACTTTACCATAAAGAAAGGCACTCTTAACGTCAAGTTGATATACTTTAATCTTCTTATGTGCAGCATATGCCAGAAACAATCGAATTGCTTCTAGCCTTGCTACTGGTGCGAACACCTCTGTATAATCAACCCCTTCTTGTTGATTAAATCCCCGAACTACTAGCCTTGCCTTGTTGCGAGTTACAATTCCCTTATCATCACGTTTGCACTTAAACACCCATTTGGTGCCTATTGCATATTCCCCTTTGGGTAGATCAACTAGCTCCCATACTTTGAGCTTATTGAATTGAGCAAGCTCTTCTTGCATAGCCTCTACCCAGGAGTTGTCCTTGAGAGCCATTTGAACATTTATCGGCTCTATTTGAGATATGAAGCAACTATACAGGCACTTATGCATGATCCCAGTATCTTGGATCGATACATATAGACTGATGCTCTCAGATATCTCTCTACGAGTCTTTACTCTAGAACTCGGATCACCAATGATGTTATCAATTGGATGATATTTGTTCACTTGAGTTGAGATCGTAGAATCGACCGGTATGTCAGACCCTAGATTTGATCCAATCCCCCTTACTGATGTTGCTTCTTCTACACCCATTTCTTGCACAGAATCAGTAACCTCAGATGAAGATGGGATATCAATCGAAGAAGGATCTAATTCTACAATCGGTGTATCACTCACTTCTTTTCCTTTATCATTTTCAGCTTCTGAACTTGGAACACTAGATCTTGGTACAGATATATTGTCTTCACCATCATCTAGTATCACATGTTCTAATCCTAGAGTGTTAACTTCACTTAGGATCGGAAGATTAAATGACTTGAAAACAGCCTCATAGTTAAATAACCATTCTGGTCCAGTTTGTACTGCTGGAATATACGAAGTGACTTGTATGTTATATACAATCTCAACTCTTCCTGATGTCTTATTATAGACCCTTTTGTTTGGAGATCCGACTTCATAACCTAGGAAAAATCCTTCGTCAGCCTTCTCACCAAACTTAGATTGATGTTTGGTCTTTAATAGGGTACAATGAACACCGAAGGGTTCGAGACCAGTCAGGTTTGGTTTTCGACCATTTAGGAGCTCATAACACGTTTTGTTATGCTTCTTAACAGTTAAAACTCTATTGAGTACATGACAAGCTGTATTCACTGCTTCTCCCCAGAAAATGACAGGAAGCTTTAAATCAGCCAGCATTGTTCTTGCTGCTTCAATCAATGTTCTATTTTTCCTTTCAGCGACACCATTTTGTTGTGGCTCATAGGGTGCACTGAACTGGTGTTGAATTCCTTTGCTCGAGCAAAAGACATTCATTACTGAGTTCTTGAACTCTAGGCCATTGTCACTTCTTATTTTCTTAACTCCTCGCCCATAATGATGTTCAATTTGAGTAAAGAATGTCATCAGCATTTCTGTTGTCTCATCTTTCGTTCCCAAAAAGAATACCCAAGAGAAACGCGAGAAGTCATCAGTGATAACTAAGCAATAGTGTTTGCCGCCTATACTCCTAGCGTTTACATGACCAAATAGATCCATGTGAAGAAGGTCAAAAGTTGAGACAATGGAATTTAGAGACTTTGACTTATGAGTTTTCTTGTGCTGTTTTCCTTTCTGACAAGGTACACATTTGTCCTCAAAGCCAAACTTCTGAACTGGTACACCTAACACTAGTCCATTTCTAACTATGTAATTCATTTTTCTAAAGTGCAGGTGTGCCTTTTTCCGATGCCACAACTGTTAATCATTTTCAGATGCCTTGGATAGAAGACATGTTGACTCCTGAACAGATTCAGTAACACTCATGTCCATAACATAAGTGTCATTCTTCCTAGGAGCCCTCATGATTATCCATTCTTCTGGAATAATGAAACTACGTTTTAATATAAGTGCTTCTCTATCTATGAAATGTACCGGATGACCTTTATAGTTGACTTGCTCTAGCATTAGTTTACCATTTGTTACATTTCCCAGTCCAGTAATTTGACCACCTTTCGCTCCTGCGAAGTTGACATATCCACCCTTTTTGTGTATGAAGTCCACAAGAAGGTGTTTTTCCCCAGTCATGTGCCTTGAGCAACCGCTATCAACATACCACCAGTTTGCTGCACGTCTGATTAACTCCTGCACATTAAATGAAAATAATTAGTTGTCAAGGGGACCCAAGCCACGAGGGTCTTGGGTCGGCCATCCTCATCAACGAACGTAAACTCCTTCAAGTATCCATTACTCTTTTCGTTAGAGCTGGATACTTTAGGAATCTCACTCGTCTGAGCATGGGGAGTACTACTACTTGGCTTTCTTTCCGGAGACTTCTGAAAAAGTCTAGGATTTACTGGCCTTGGATTTGATGTAGATCTAACCCTAGTTAGATAGTTATAACTTGAATTATGATAATTCCTATTATTGCTATTAGGGTTGTTAAAACGGTGGTTGGGAGTTTGGTATCTCTGTGGAGTCTTACTCCTAGAAGACTGTCCATAAGAGCTTCCACCAGAAGAGGTAGTGCTCCTAGAACTATCATGAGACGAAAACTTCACAGATTTTAATGCGGGTTGTGTTCTTTGAGAACTTTGAGTTCTCTTAAATCCCAACCAATTCCTCCCAGCATTACCAGCATTTTCATTTTCTTTAATTTTACCTTCTGGTATGAAAACATCAGACAATCTCAGTTTTATGCTTGTCGCCTCAGAATTTTTCATTTTAGGAGGCGACACAGACTTTACAGGTGATTGATCTTTCTTCACATGTACCTTTCCAGTTTTGCCCTTAGTTGGACAAATGCTTGCAACATGCCCTTTATGATGACATGTGAAGCAAGAGCGTTTCACGAAAGCCTTTTTAGTGGCCTTTTGAATTGTCAAATCGTCCAGTTCTGGCAAACTTGGAGAGGACACAACTATAACCTTCTTACCCTTATCAATTTTAGTATTTAAATTTTCATTTTCAGATTTGGGTAAATCAAGATTAATTTCGTGCTTTACCTTCTCCTTGATACTTCCATGTTCAGCCACACTCTCTTTTACAAAATTCGTTTTTAGTTCAGAAACAGGTGGCATGGGAGTGTCAGTGAGTGTTGATTCAGGTGTAGATTTTGTCTCAGCTTTCGCAGGTCTAACGAAATGAATTAGACTAGGAACTGTTGGTTGTTTAGCAGAATCATCAACAGTAGACATCTAGTTTCATCATAAATAAAGGAATAATTATGATTAAAGGGAGGAGGGCTTTCGGTATAGCCCATTCCCCTGTGATCACCAGGCTGTTTTTGGACGCTAAGCATGTTGTCTAAGGTTTCGATAGAGAATTTTCTTAACTCTAATTTCCTGTTAAGATCAGCTATCCTAACCTTTGCGTCAGCTAATTCCTTTTCTCTATCAGCAGACATTTTAGTCAATTTTAAAATATGTTCATGAGCCAAGTCATTTATTACACTTTGCTCATTTAACTTATCTTTTAAGTATTTCATGTCTGATTTATCAGATTTTGCTTTACTTATTAGTTATGAGTTTCTGATGTTTAATATGGTGTTTTCTTCTTTTAAAGATTTTAACTGATATGTTATGACATCAGATGATTCCACTAACTTCTCAGCCTGTTCCTGAAAGTTAGTACATAACACACAGGCTTGAACTACTAGATCTAAATTAAGCAATACCTTTTATTTCTCAGCGTCAAGATTTGCCATGTAAGCAATGAAGTTCTTTGAGCTCATATCCTCAGTTGACTTCAGAGTCTTGATTCTTTCTTCATCAGTAGGTACATCAACCTCCATCTCAGTAGTTGCTTCCTTCTCTGAATCAAACCCCGCACTGCTTTCCTCCTTTTCTTCAGTAATGGAGGCCATAAATGCTTGCGGTTCCTCAGATTTTGTGCTCCAGTCATATGCTCCTTCTTGAGATTGAACCATCAGAGCTCTTGAAGTATGATTACTTCCTGAGCTCTGATTATTATCAGAGGAGCCTTGACTGAAATGTCTTGACCCGTTATGACCAGGAGTTTGATCTCTTTTAGGTCTCCGACATTCCCGAGCAAAGTGCCCAAAGCCATCACAGTTATAGCACTTCACTTTGGACTTGTCAAAACCCAATTTGCTACTTACAAATTTTCTCCCAGTTCTATTCATAAAACGTTGGGCTCTTCGTGCGATCATGGCCATTTGCCATTGCAAGTCCATTTCTTCTAGATCATCTTGATCCAATTGATCATAATCCTCATTTATCAATTCAGGATCAGTGATCTTGCCCTTAATGAAGTTTTCACGAGATGCAATGAAAGAGGCAAGCAGGGCTACTTCCTCTTCAGCTGACTTCATACTCATGGGCATTGATTTAAAGCTATTTGATGTCCCAGATTTCAGTTTTCTATCAGCCCCTGAGTCTTCTGATGAGGCAATATAACAGACATTGCTACTAGTAGTTCTGATAGCCGAGTCCTTTTCACCCTCGATATAATAAAAAGCAGTAACTCCACCACTTGTAGATGCAGCAATCCTGAACCTGATCGGACCCGGTCTCTTTCCTTTGCATGTTCAAGTCGTACACACGCAGTTTACCTATCACTTCATCGAGTGAGAGAGACTTATAATTGCTACTCTCTTTTATCATCAAGGTGTAAATGTCCCACTTTGAAGGTAAAGCCTCAAGAAGTTTGTTATTCTTAACTACATCAGTATAGCTAAGACCGATATTTTCCATCTCTGTCATCAGATAGTAATATCGAGTAATGATATCCTCCAATGACTCAGATTTCATATGTTTAAAAACATAGAACTCTTTCGTAAGCAAATCAGTTCTACCCTCCTTGATTTGCTCATTCCCTTCAAACCTCTTTTCCAGAGCTAACCAGAGCTCTCTAGATAGGTCATATTTTTTGAATGTGTGCTTTATCTCTTGAGGGAGGCACATAGTCAGAGCAGATAACGCCTTGTTTTCTGCTTCGTACATCTTTCTTTCTTCCTCCTTCAAGGATGAGTATGAAACGAATCGCGGTTTACCCTCGAACATATAAGTGGGGGCTTCATATCCATCCTTGATGCAGAGCCACATCCGAACATCATTATACTTGGCAAAGGATTCGAACCGTTCCTTCCACCAAAAATAATCTTCTCCCTTAAGGAGTTTTGGAGGCGATGCCGACTTCCCAACTTCATGGTCCATTTCCATCATTTTGTTGAGATTCGACATAGAGAGATAGAGTCAAACAAAGTCAAGTACAAAAAGTCAACACAAGTCAAACACTAGGTTCGTACGAACTTAGATTAATTCGAAGACTATCTAGGTTCGTATGAGTCAAACTTCAGGTCAAACTTTTCAAATTTTCAAACGTTCGAACCTAGGTAGGTTCAAAGCTGTAGGTTCGTACGAACTTACAGCTGGCTAGGTTCGAAGGCTATTTTGGGTAGGTTCGTACGACACTTTCTGAGTTGTACGAACTTGCTGTTCAAACCCAAATTTGAGCAAAAACTCAGATCTAGAAAGATTCAACCGATGAAATCGAATGAAACTTGAGAAATAAGAACTACAAACACTCAAGGAATCCGAAAGTACAACTTTTATCTTCCTAAGCACTTTAAATCTTGTTTTCTTTGTGCTTTAAGCAATCCCTAACCCAACAAAGTCTTGTTGAAGCTCTGATACCAATTGAAAGTCCCTTTGAACAGATCCAAACGGGATTACAACGTGTATTAGTTTGCGGAAAGGTTTAATACACTCAAACAACAATAAAACAAGTGAAATGAAAGTGTTTATAGTATAAGTTCGTATGTATTCGAAGATAGCTCTGTATATTCGAATATATCAATTTCAAAAGCTTTTCAATAAAACATTACAAGTTGGTATTTATACCCAGCAAGTTCGTACGAACTTAGCTGGTCCTAGGTTCGTACGAACATACATGTTCGTACGAACTTCCTAGGTTCGTACGAACATATAGGTTCGTACGAACTTACAATACAACTTACAAAAAGGCTAAGTTAATTAAACAAACTACAAATTAACTATAAAACTAATTACAAAACTAACTATTACAAAATAAGAGCTGTTGTCACAAAACGTGCACCAACACACAGCAAACATAATATCAGGTTTAGATGCAGTCAAATACATTAGTGATATCATGGCCCTATATAAAGTAGGATCTACATCCTGATCACTCGATGTATCAGGACCAAGTCCATGATTTTCTGGAATAGGAGTTTTGTAGATACGAGATTCATCCATCTTAAAACGTTCTAACAAATCATGTGTATATTTCGATTGATGAAAAAAGAATCCATCTTTCTTTTGGTCAAATTGTAACCCTAAGAAAAAATTCAACTCTCCCATAGCAGACATTTCAAACTTGCTTTTCATAACTTGTTCAAAGTCTCTACACATCTTTTCGTCAGATGACCCAAAGATAATATCATCAACATATACTTGAACAAGCAGAAAGTCCTTCTTTTTCCATTTTACAAATAGTGTACTATCAATTGCACCTCTTGTAAATCCATTCTCAAGAAGATGCGTTGATAATGTCTCATACCACGCCCTTGGAGCTTGATGTAACCCATATAAAGCCTTATCTAAGCGATATACTCTATCTGGATACTCAGGATTAGTAAATCCTGGTGGTTGTGAGACATACACAAGTTCTTTGACTTTACCATACAAAAAGGCACTCTTAACATCTAATTGAAACACTTTCATTCCCTTAAAGGATGCAAATGCTAAGAATAACCGAATTGCTTCAACCCTAGCCACTGGTGCAAACACTTCCGTGTAATCAATCCCTTCTTCTTGATTAAACCCTTGAACCACTAAACGGGCTTTATTGCGAGTAACGATTCCCCGATCATCTCTCTTGCACTTAAATACCCATCTAGTTCCTATTGGATATTCACCAGCAGGTAAATCAACCAATTCCCATACTTGTAGCTTGGAGAACTGAGATAGTTCATCCTGCATTGCTTCGACCCATGAGCTTTCTTTTAGTGCCATTTTCACATTTATAGGCTCAATTTGTGAGATAAAGCATGAATACAGACATAGATTAGTAATCCCTCTCTCTTTCATTTCAGCATACAAGCTTGAGTGAGTGGATGTACTAGCTTTAGATTGATTACGAGTTTGAACAGGAGAGTTTGGATCACCGATGATATTCTCAATTGGATGATTCCTATTCAATCTCGTTGCAGTTACAGGTTCAACTGGTATATCATGTTCTAAGTTAGTACCGATGTCTGCCAATGGTGGTATATCATCATTAGTAGTAGATGTCCTTAATTGTCTCAGAGGAGTAAGAATATCATCCACAATCCTTTGAGAAATAATTCTCTTGGAGGTTGTTGCGACTCAATAGTTGAAGCTTCATCAGAATCAACAATAGTCCTAATTCCAGAAGTTTGAACATTCGATGTTGGAGAAGAACTAAGATCGTCATCTCCAAACAATAAATGCTCGATAGTCACTGATATGAACTTTAAATGACTTGAAGAGATCTGAATAATCAAATTGCCAATCTAATCCCTTATGCAAGTCATGTGTGTAGCTCGTAACTTCAATGTTATAAACTATTTCCACACGTCATGTAGACTTATTGAAGACACGTTTGTTTGGTGAGTTAGACACATAACCTAGGAAGTATCCGTCGTCAGCCTTCTCACCAAATTTCGGTTGATTGCTAGTCTTCAACAAAGTGCATGAAACTCCAAAGGGTTCAAACCCTTTTAAGTTTGGTTTCTTATTGTTTAAAAGCTCATAACAAGTCTTGTTCTGCTTTTTAACCGTAAGAACTCTATTGAGAACATGACATGCAGTATTCATCGCTTCTGCCCAAAAGATGACCGAAAGCCTTGAATCTGCAAGCATTGTTCTAGCCCCTTCAATCAACGTTCTATTTTTCCTTTCAGCAACACCATTCTGTTGAGGTTCATAAGGTGCGCTGAATTGATGTTGTATCCCTTTCTTAAGCAATAGATATTGAACGTTGAATTCTTGAACTCTGTGCTATTGTCACTACGAATTTTCTTAACTTTTGTTCTATAGACATTCTCTATTAGATCTAAGAACTCCATAAGAATACCAGGAGTTTCATCGTTAGATCCCAAAAAGAACACCCAAGAGAATCTAGAAAAATCATCTGTGACAACCAAACAGTACCATTTGCCACCGATGCTTCTCTTGCTTATGGGGCCAAAGAGATCCATATGGAGCAACTCAAAAGGCGATATGATCGAGTTTTCTGTTTTAGACCTGTGTGGTTTCTTATGCTGCTTTCCTTTCAAACAAGAAACAAACTTGTCTTCAAACTCAAAATGTTTCAATGGTACACCTAGCACTAACCCATTCTTGGTTATATAGTTCATTTTTCGAAAGTTTAGGTATGCCATTTTCCTATGCCATTATAGTGAGTCTACTTCTGAAGCCTTGGATATAAGACATGTAGACTCAATTGAAGTAATAGGAGCACCCATGTTGATAGCATAGATGTCCTTCTTCCTTGGAGCCCTCATTAATATCCATTTTTCGGGAATAATGAAACCCGGCTTCAGGACTAAGGCCTTTGTCTCATTGATATAGACAGGGTGATCTTTATCACAGACTTGGGAAACACTCACTAGGTTGTGCATTAGTTCTTCAACATAATTCACATCCTCTAGAGTCAAAGTGCCATTAGAGACTTTCCCTTCCCAGTAATTACTCCTTTATCACTAGCAAAATGCACTCGCTGTTTCAATCCTCCTTTAAAGTCAGTAGACTTCGAGTTCCTGTCATGTGTCTTGAGCAACCGATGTCTACGTACCACCAGTTATCTTCGTTTACAGTATGCTCCTGCACATGACATTTGTACACAATTAATCATCAAGAGGGACCCAAGCCATTACGGTCTTGGTCTGTCCCTTATCATCTACAAACTCTAACTCTTTAAAGTAACCATCCTTCCCATTAGGAGCTTTGGTCACTTTCGAAGAAGTATGAGCTTGTTGATGATCTATAGTCTTGGGTCTATGAGGTGAATGAGATCCAAACCTCCCTGACACATAACCTTGGGATTTTTTTCCCTGGTTACGATTATTATATCCGTAGTTAATCTCATGTGCACGTGAAGTAGAACCATGCTCATAATGACTATGGTTTCGTGGAATAGAACCGTTTTCATGATGACTATGGTTTGTAGAAGTAGAACCATTTTCATAATGACTATGGTTCCTACTTGGGGTCATAAACCTCGACGGTAATTGATCTTTAATAGAATGTTCAGGCCATTTAGGTTTAGGTGGAGAGACACTGTGAGAAGCATCTCTTTTAAGAATATTTACAGGTTCACTACCTAATCCCGGTTTGGTACCTAACCTGTCTATACTCGAACTAGAGATATTCGGTGTCTTATCATTATTCACAGGCTTATGGGATGCTTCCAACTTCTTATTAGGACAACAAGAAGACATGTGTCCTCTCTGGCGACACTTGAAACAAGACATCTGCTTGCGTGACTTAACCCCTTTTTCACCCTTTTTCTTAGTCTGAGCTGAAAACACTAAAGGTGGATTGTTTTGTTCCTTAATATATTCATCATTTACTTTAGTATCAACCATCGTTTCACTCGAGACAAAATGTACTTTAGTGAATGATTTGTTCTTACTAATGTCAGATGATGAATCTTTAACAACATCCTTCTGTGTTTCAGAAATTTTAGACTTTTTAGATAACAAATCCTCAAATTCAGTATTCACATCAGGCATTTCTAAGTCAGCAGAAGTAGTAGTGTAATTTGAATTAAAAGGTGGAGGTACATCACTGTAACCTAAACCAGTCACATCCTTTACACTACATTGAGTACTAATTATATGATATGAAGTTAAGGAAGATGTCCTATAACTTTCAAACTTACGATTTAACTCAACCAACTTCATCTTAGACTCAGATAACTCCTTATCTTTACTAGCAATATTTTGATTTAAGTCTTTCAGATTCAAATATAACCCATCTATATTAACACATTGTTCATTTATGATATCTCTTAGATTGGTTCTATAAGAAGCATCAAGTTAAATCTTTTCTTTTAATGCTAGTTTATCTTCACTTAAGTCCACTGATCTTGGTTCAATAACTCTGTTATCTATAGTATTAAGGTGCGGAATCCCTCAATACGATTAATTCAAGATTATAACGCGATTCTATTAACTAATATGCTTTGTTTTGATATTAACGAATGTTAATCAGTCAAAACCTAGCCTTTAGTCTATTTAATTCTCTCTGGAAACTCAATACTCAGTAAATCGTCTTATTCAATCGATTCCCAATAATTAACTTAATTATTCATTAAATACTCGTCTCAACTCGCAGCCCGTGGGCTTTGCGAGTTGACTCAGCTTGCAAGACAAGTCAGCCCATTGACTTATCTTAGCTCGCCATTCTATATGGGTTGCTAACCCAGTTCTCATCTCGCAAGTCTCTAACTTGCGACTTGAGTTGACATTGCGAGTTCAGATCATCTCGCAAATCTTATGACTTGCGACTTGAAATCTTAATTTGCAATTCAGACTTTAATTTGTATTCTGAAAGTCCCTTTGAACGGATCCAAACGGGATTACAATGTGTATTCGTTTGCGGAATGGTATAATACATAAGAAACAACAACAAAACAAGTAAATGCAAGTGTTAAATGTATAGATTCGTATGTGTTCGAAGATATCTCTGTATATTCGAATAGTACTGATAAAAAGCGCTTTCAATAAACATTACAAGTTGGTATTTATACCCAGCAAGTTCGTACGAACTTAGCTGGTCCAAGGTTCGTACGAACTTACATGTTCGTACGAACTTCCTAGGTTCGTACGAACTTACAATACAACTTACAAAAAGGCTAAGCTAATTAAACAAACTACAAATTAACTATAAAACTAATTACAAAACTAACTATTACAAAATAAGAGTTGTTGTCACAAAACGTGCACCAACAGACTCCCCCTTGACAATAGCTCTATCTGTCTTCAGTCTTCTGGCTCTGTCGAATCTTGATTCTCGATCAGCTTTGTCGACTCTCAGCCTATAAGCCTTTTTCAATACACACCTTCACAACCTTCTGATACCTTCGTCCTTCATGTCTCCAACTGTCTCTATACAAGATCTTGTTTACATGAAGTTTCATCAGATCGTCCTTCGACAAGTTTACCAGATGTAAACTGTCATAAACTCTCAGCAGCTCCTTTCCTTCACAATCTTCCATTACTGCCTCAGTAGTCTTGTTATCCACGTACCACCACTTGAGATTTGCAAGAATGTTCTGTGGCATTTTCTTCAGCGGAACCCTCTTCAAGCATTTGACTGGTCTGTAGACTATCTTCATCCACGGCTTGTTAGTTAGAGGATCAATCCGGGTCAGATCAGGAACTCTCTTTCCCGGCTTTGGCTTTAGACTTTCAAACTGATTAGATCTTCCTTCACGCTTTAAGATTCTTACTAAGGCACTAGCGTAAGAATCATCACCAATATTCACCAAGTCTATCCAAGCTAGTTCCTTTAGTTCAATTTTAGGCAATGAGCTAAAGGTCCTCAGCTTGTTCTTCAAGTACTGAATCCCATCATATCTTTTTAGAATGAACAACTTCAAATTGCTGTCATAGAACCAACTTATGACGCCTCGCTTCAGCTTGCCCGATCCTCTGACCCTGATATCACCCTTATATTTGATTTCCGGTTCCTTTTCAACCTTTTTGAACCATAACTTCTTTAACTCCTCTCGAGTTGGTTCAACTTCTTCAGAATCTGAATCAACTTTAGGAGCTGAGTCTTGTTCCAAGTTGATCACTTTCTCCACAGCTTCATCCTCAACAAATACTTCAGTTACTGGTTGCTTTGACACTATGAATTCATCAATATCAGCATCGTCATCTGGAATAATTTCATCATCAGATTTCCAGTCTGCAACCTCCTTATCCAAAATCTCTCCTTCCTCTAACTCAGATCCCTCACTATCAGAATCGTCCAAACCAAGCAACGCTTCAATAGTTTCAGTCTCAGCTAGATTCACTGGAATCTGTTCAGATCCACTGCCAGCCTTCTCAGCTTCGTTTTCATTCTTCTTTGCACCCCATTATGAGATCTGGCTGCCACCACCTTCTGCCGCTGCACCAACACCAGACCCTGATTCTGCACCCCAACCACCTTTCTGATCCGTTTTTTCTTCGATTTTCTTGCTCCAGTCCAACCCTTCTGCTGGTGCCTCACTGGACTCTTTGTTCCACCCTCCAGATGGTTTAATTTCTTCTTGAGGCTTCGTTGCACCTTGTCCAGATCCGCTCACACCAGAACCTTAACCAGACTCCCCCTGAGCTATTACTGCACCTAGATGAAGAGCCAGGCAGCTCACTTTCTTTGGGTGCACTTAAATCATCGTCACGGTCATTATCAGCTTTAAGTCTCAGTTCATCTTCCTTGCACCTTGTTGTCTTACTCCCCCTGAGCGACTGGCGCTTCATTTGGAAGATGGTGACCTCATTTAACCGCACTTGATCTTCTACCTTTTCAAGTTACTTTTCTAAGCACTCATTAATAGTCGTCAGATTTGTGACTCGAACTTCCTGGCTGGTAACAACAGCAGTCAATTTAGATTAATTCGAACTTATAGGTTCGAAGACTATCTAGGTTCGTATGATTTCAAACGTTCGAACTTAGCAGGTTCGAAGTTGTAGGTTCGTACGAACTTACAGCTGGCTAGGTTGAAAGGCTATTTAGGGTAGGTTCGTACGACACTTTCTGAGTTGTACGAACTTGCTACTCAAGCTCAAATCTGAGCAAAAACTCAGATCTAGAAGGAAAAAACCGATGGAAATGAGTGAAACTGATGGTATTCGACTTGTAGTATGTTTAAAAATGCCTTAAGACAAAAGGACACTTTAAAAATGTTCCATGACATGCTTGCGGAACGTAGTAGATTTGTTACACCTTTTCCCGGATCAAGTTGGCATACAATCCAACTTATTACCGATATGCTTGTAGTATTTAAACAAGCAACCACTTTTTTCGGGTGTTTATTATCCGACTAGACCTTTAGTATTAAATCAAATATATTAAATGTGTTAAAAAATAAGCGACTTTGAAATGAGGGGTGATCTTTTTAAAAAAATGATAAAACCGATGATAGAAAAATTTATAAAATATTTTTCTAATATGCCTCCGGTTATAAGTTGTGCCGCCGCTTTGAACCCCATTTTAATTGTTAATGGGATCGGAACTTTACCAACCAACATTGCTTACGATTTGGGTTTGACGGATAAAGACCCGGACTGGGCGGGCAAAGAAGTAACTATTTTTAACGATAATTTTGCAAGTTCGTTTAATGTCTATCTGGAAATGTATGGGATCCCACACCCATTCATGACGCTATAAGGAATGAAGGTGAAAGTGGTTAAAGTTCGCACAGGAACAATGAAATGACGCGGTTATACAACACATTGAGAAACGATGCTTCAAAAAGAGCCCGAGGAAGCAATCCTAGTAGCGAACTAGGAAGATATACAAAATCCAACTTTTTAATGTTTATGTCAATTGAAGAGTTTGGGAACTTGGATATATTGGCTTGGGGGACAGAGCATGAATCCCAATTTCCAATTATAGCGGCTCTGGTACGTGATCTATTATCCGTTCAAGCTTCTATGGTTGCTTCGGGGTCAGCTTTTTCAGTTAGTGGTCGGGTAATTTCACCAGCAAGAACCAAACTCACCCCTTTGTCGGTGGAAGTATGTATTTGTTTGAAAGACTATCTCGACGGCATTGAACGGATACAAAACTTTTCACCGCTCGAAGGAAATTGGAAAAGGTTGAACAAGACATACATGAGGAAGAGATAGCTTTGGGAATGTCGGTACCACTTACCACACAAGAGCTTACTTATCAAGAAGAGTTACACAACTTGAATAATATCAAATATTAATGAGACTTTGTAATATATTTAAAGATGTATTAGTGTAATATGTAAATTCACTTTGAGAATTCTAATAAAAGTTAACCAATTATAGTCAACCAAAGTCAATGAGAGTCAATGAGTCAAACAAAGTCAACCAAAGTCAATAACAGTCGATGAGTCAAACTAAGTCAAAGACAGCCGACCAAACTAAATTATAGTCAAACAAAGTCAACCAAAGTCAATGACAGTCAACCATAGTCAAAGAGAGTCGATGAGTCAAACTAAGTCAAAGACAGTCAAACAAAGTTAAACCAAGTAAATGAGAGTCAACCAAAGTCAATTCATAATAGTCAAAGATTTAAAAATTCATAATAAAAGTTAACTACAAATGCCCGAAAAGAAATTAATAAAAGTTAACAATTCATAGAGTCAATCACTACTGGTCGTCCGGAGGTTGAGAAGATGAAGGTTGTGAAGATGAAGTCAAAGACACTTCCGTTGCGTCGTCATTGTGGCTTGTAGACGATTCTCCACGTTTTCGTGACTTTTTTGGTGCCATTTCTGCAAAAAGGTAACATTTATCAAACCTAAGATCATTTATCAAATTACCAATTACCCTAAACTCTAAACCACAAATTAGGTTAAAAACCCTCAATTGCAACAAATTCAACCAATTATATACAATTACAAGTCCAATTAACCATCAAAATCAAAATTGAACAAAACCCCCAAATTATGCTAGAAACCCTAATTATCACTAAACCAGTTATAAACCCTAATTACAACAAATTCAACTGTCAAATTCAAAATTAAGCATCAATTCAACCAATTATATACAACTACAACTCCAATTAACCATCACAATCAAAATTGAACAAAACCCCCAAATTGTGTTATAAACCCTAATTATCACAAAAACGGTTATGAACCCTAATTACAATAAATTCAACCGTGAAACTTCAAAATTAAGCATCAATTAAAAATCACAATCATAATATAACAAAACCCTAATGATTAAACACCTAATTAGCACAAATCATCATCAAAGAATTAGGTTAAAAATTAAAGGAATGTATAAAAGTTAGTAGCAAGAGAATCATACCTTGGAATGAAGATGAAATTAACAAGCAAATGTGGATGAAAATCAGGGGAAAAATCGCCCAAATATAATTGAAGTCGAGTAGAGAGGAAAAGAGTGTGTTTTGTGTGTATTATTTGAAGAAAATGAGGGTTTAGGGTTAAAATGTTCCAGAATGCCTGGGGGCACACCGAACGGTCGGTTTACTGTCACGACGTTGTCGTCGCGGGTTGAGGTCGCCGGATGGTGACCGAGTGGTGCGCAGTCAGTTGGGAGTTTTATATTTGTAATGTGGGGTATCATAAATTACTTACTACGTACTAGGGTTTAGTAAGTGGTGATAATGACTTAGGTATCGTCCTTAACACTCAACGGGCATAGGATCTTAGGGCATGAGTTATCTATGAAAATCTAGCTAATTTTCTTAAAGTGATATGGGTTTTGGTTTTCAGTTATTCTAGTCTAATTAAATAAAGCAGTAAAATAAGGGGTAAGGAGTTGCTCAGTTGCAGATATATAGGGGTGTCCACTATGATGTCGGTTTACGTTGGATTAAGGTAGTTATGATGTTATGGCTTTAGTAGTAATAAATTCCTATTTTTGGATGAGTCGTTTCCATGAACCTGCCTCTTATCTGACAAGAAGTTTTCCATAATCAGATAAGGGGCATGTCACTTGGGTGATGGATACGAAGGGTCATATAGCACCGCGATGTCTCCAAGTACTATAGCCAACTTGATATGACAGTCATCCTCGAGTCATGTTCCTCATTCTCAGACATCAGAGATATCTGTATTGATGACATGAATCGTTGAAGGAACGATAACATGAACAGGTGTTACCCCACCGGAACAAATTGGGATGACTTTGTCTAGCGGCCATTTAAGTTGTCATCGTTCATACATAGAAACTACAACTACTATTCTACTACATTATTATGAACATACAACAATCAATTAATATTCAAAGACCCAATCATGCATCTAACAGAGTAGTGTGATAAATTGATGCTGACTAAATACCTAAGCAAGAATTTAAATAAGAACATGCAATAGGTATATCAGGCCAGTATTCAGTTTTACGAGTCAAGTAGAGGAACTATCTAGGTTGTGAATATTCTGAAAGTTCTCTAAAAAATATCCACTATGTGATACCAAATCTAACCTATATCTATTCCCATGAACCGTGTCTCCCACAGGACGTATTTCAATCAGGAGAACAGTCGCCATGTCGAGTTCAACAAATCTTCTTACACAGAATAATTAAGTGACCTACACCTATGAATTAGCTACGTTCATTTAGAGGCAAGGTCTTAACCACAACATGAGTTAGACAGAGTAACAGTATAATCTGTTACATAATCACGCCAACGTAAACTTCTATCATAGTAGACACTTTAAGGAACTTAGCCTAACATGGTAATTCTAGCATGCATTTGTAAACAATAAATAAAACAAGACATATTGAATTTAAATGCATAGATAGGAATAATTAAAACCTGGTACAGACGAAGTAACGTTCTAATAAAGTAGTGTCTGGAGCAACTCCTTACAAATTACAAGCCCTAATTACCCTCCTAAGTAATTATTAATCCTAGTGATTAAATAATTAACTAGAGAGAGAGTCTAGTGAGAGAAAGTGTGTTTGAAAGAAAGGTGAAAATGGTGTGTAAGGTGTGTGAATGTTGGATGAGGAGGTTGGTATTTATAGGCAAGTTCCCGAACCGTATTTTGACCATCCGAACCGCATTTGACCTTCACAAAATTGACCCGTATTGCGCGAACCGTATCAAGATGCAAGATTTAAGCATATACGGGTCGCGCGAACCTTATACTGTTCTTTTGAGCCATATACGATTCAATCCCAACCGTATACGGTTGGTTTGAGCCGTATATGGGTCAAACTGAGCCGTATACGGTTGGTGTGACCCGTATTTCCAAGGTCGTGCTCTTGTGTGCGGGATCGTAATTTGTTCGTGCTTGTTTTCGTCATAACTTGTTCGTCTCTTGTCCGTTTTTAGCGATTCTAGAACCCACGCGATCTTAATCTTCTGATCTTCAATTTGATGTTAATCAAAGATAATTTCCATAAAATTATCAAATCAATGATTTGAACGCGAGCAAATCGACTTGTGTTGACCTTGCTTCATTACTTCGGTTTTTGCTCGTATTTGGTGAAGTTTGCAGCATCGTCTTCGTAATTACCTAATTAGCACAATAAAGCAAATAAATGTAATATTTGATTTAAAATGTTAATTATTTATTTAATATGGACAAGGAAACATTCGTAACAACGTGACTTTTTATACGTTATCAATGTCACTATCCGCCGGATAGGAATAGCCTATCAGCCAGATAGGCTATTTCCTCTTCTTTTTTTTTAATAGAAAAGGCCTATCCATCGGGCTATTCCTATCTAGCGGATAGTTGTAAACCAGATTCTAAACCCGTTTGTCCCAAACCGGTTTTTTGGGAAACCGGTCCGGTTTGACACCAGTTCCCAAACCAGTTTGGCCAGTTTGTGTTTTTGACCCTTCAAATCGGTTTCAAACCGAACTGGTTTGAGTCAAAACCATTTTTGACTTGCGTTGACCCACACCGGTTTCCGTTTGGGCCGAATCTAGTTTTGACCACCCCTATGTTTGAGTGTTTTCATTATTTTTGGTGGCTAATTATTGGAAAGAAATAAAATATTATCCCAAATGTATACTGACGGCTATGATTTACTTTTTGTATTTTTTTAACAATTCCAAATACCCCATAAATACACATTACCTATTTTAAAATCACCACGCACATACATCCTTTCTACTTCTTTCTAATACAAAAAAAGAAAAAAGAAAAAAAAAACAGAAAAACAATTCTGAAACAGACACGACCTTCATCAACCCAAAAAAGATGTCTCAACAATCTAACAAAATGATTTTTTCAACAACATGGTGAATTTCACACCATAAAATTTCTCACTGATCAATTCATCTTTAGCACCTCAATCTCGTAACGTTTCACCAAGTGACCTAAATTTTGCGCACTTGACATAAACATAAAACCCTTTTTCAATATCACCGGTCACCTCGTGTGTTTCAATTTCAAGATTAAATGATACTACAACAACAACTCATGACACAACAATTCAAACAACAATTCAAACATTCGAAACCCCACTAACCCAAAACCATTTTCCGATAAGTTCAAAAACCACATGACGAATCAGAAACATACATTAGTTGATTTAATGTATGTTTTATATGATAAATGTATTTATGTGTAATCGGAGAAAAAAGAAAATTAAATTAAATGGTGGAGTTCAAAATGTCAAATCTTAAGGAGTATTGATAGGTAGTGAAAAAGAGAATCGAGTATGTTCACGTGATGTGGCGCAAATGTGGTACACAAATATGGACCGAATCTTTTTGTATTCTGATTTAGGGTGTGGGCCAATGTTTTGAAACCTGAGACGACCCGCTCGGTCGACCCAGTTCAACCATGAATGGTCGTGGGAGCGGGTCGATCATTACCGGGTTTGGAGCATATTTGGACTCGGATAAAACCGAACGCGTTTTCGGTGTTGAGACATGTTTTGTGACAACAGATCTAGATTGTAATAGGACTACTATAATTCTTATCAAGTTTGTACATTGGTTTTGAAATGGTAATGAAAAATATTCGTTGGTAAACATTTTAGAGTAAAATATAAAAATGCTGAAAAATGTTGACCATGTTTGACTTGCGAGATGAGATCTCAACTCGCAAGGCGAACTCAACTCGCAAGGCATTACAATTGCGAGATGAGATCTCAACTCGCAAGGCGAACTTAACTCGCAAGGCATTACAATTGCAAGATGATATCTGAACTCGCAAGGCGAACTCAACTGCAAGGCATTACACTGGGCTGACTTGGGCTGCGAGCTGAGTCAACTCGCAAAGGCCCACGAACTCAACTCGCATGGCGAACGCAACTCACAAGGCATTACAATTACGAGATGATATCTGAACTCGCAAGGCGAACTCAACTCGCAAGGCATTACACTGGGCTGACTTGGGCTGCGAGCTGAGTCAACTCGCAAAGGCCCAAGGGCTGCGAGTTGAAACGGTTATATATGAAAATTAGGTTTTAAACCTAATCAGCTTTTTGGAAGAATGGTGGCTGAACTTTTGCCAAAACTGAATACGAATTTCCAGAGATATACTAAAGGCTAGGTATTGATCGTTCACTCTGTGATAATCGATACGAAGCATATTAGTAATACGACTCGCTATATTTGCGAAACAAATCGTTATAGATCCTATAACTAGTATTGAGGGATTCCGCACCTTAATACCTTAGATAACCTCGTTATCGATCCTATACATACGGACTTACAATTAGTATCAGAGCCTACGGCTAGATACGCGTAGGTTCGAGGTTATTCCGGATAATAACGGTTGTTTTAGTGATAATAACGGTTGATTTAGGGTTGTTTTACGTACAATTAATGTGTATTTGCAACTAAAATCAGTCTCTGGAAGCTTTTAGGTTCGTTTACGTTCGAAATCTTAGGGTTTAGACGTTCAAAAACCTAAAATTTTTGTTTTTGGTGTTTACAGCCGATTCTGCAAACTGAGTTGCGAACCGAACTGAGATTTGCAAACTGAGTTGTGAACAGAACTGAGATTTTGCGAATTGGAATTCTGCGAACTGAGATTCTGCGAATTGAGTTTTTGCGAATTGAGTTGTCAAACAAGATCACTTGCGAACTGAGTAGGAGTTGCAAACTTGCGAATCGAGTTTGCGAATTGAATTGAGTTGCGATTCAAGATTAACTGAACTCGCAATACAATCTGAATTTTTGACTTCTACAATGTCTGACTTAAGTAAGATGATTGAGATGGACCACGAGATTGGAAAGTCTAATGTTCCACCTAAATTACTCTGACTTGAGGATTACTATGGATGGAAGGACATGTTTGAATCATACTGTAGATTTCATGACTTGTCAATTTGGATGTGTATCAAAAATGGATACGCTGCACCTACTTCTGTTTGTTGAGAATGCTACTGTGGTTGTACCCTATCAGAGGATGAATGATAAACAGAAAAAGGAATTTGAAATTGAAAATAAGGCTCATTCTTCAATTAAGATGAGTCTTCGTAAGGAAATCAATCATCAGCTGAAATCTTTTCATACTGCTAAAGAGCTCTGGGTAGCTCTTGAGAAAAGATGTGAGGGTAGTCTACAAGTTAAGGCTGGCAAGAAGAATCTTCTGAAAAAGCAGTTTACTGTGTTTAAAGCTTTTAGAGAAGAAGATCTTGAAGCATATACCACTAGATACTACCATTTATTAAGTAAGCTAGATGACCATGAGATTTTCTATTCTGATGAGGAGAAAACCAACAGGTTTATTGAGGGTTTACCTTCCAAATGGGAAATGCATGGAGTTATGCTCAAGGATAATGATGAGCGATATGCTGCAATGACTCTGGAGCAGGTTATAGATAAGCTCAGAGGTTATGATTTCCCTAAGAAAACGAGAGATACAAATTATGATCAACTACAGAATCCTGGAAAGTATATTCTCTCAAATGTTTCATCTAGTTCGACCACTGCTCTCTTAGTTGGTGAAACTGATGAAAATGGTGAAATGGTGACTGAGGATTTGTGCTTTATCGCATCATCTAGAAGACAAACAAAAGGGAAACCCACTCATAAGTCATCTCAAGAGCATCACAAGATGCCTATGAGTGTGAAATCTGCTGAACAGCAACTATCTGTTCTTGCTTCTTTGTTGCTTCCTATGAGAACTATATTCAGGGGAAGATCAATGATCCAGCTATATTTGATGAGGATTATGATCAGATTGATCCTGATGACCTTGAAGAAATGGATCTTCAGTGGCAACTAACAATGGTGTCACGAAGAGTTAAGAAATTCTTGAAGCGTACTGGTAGAAGGGTAGTAGGAAATCGACCAGGGTTTGATAAATCCAAGGTTAAGTGTTTTAACTGTCAAGGTTATGGACACTTTGCTCGGGAATGTCAACGACCAAAGGTTGATACTGGCAATGGAAGACAAGACTCGGGAAATATTTTAACATCCAAAGTTAGTGGTTCAGCAGCTGGATGTTTCTTATGATTGGTCTACTCAGTCTGAGAAAGCTCTTATAGCTGAAATAGATTATCAAGAGAAAACTGCTGAATCTACATCCTATATGCCAACTGATGTGGTATGTAAGGTCGATAGATCTTGGTTCGATAACGGATTATCTTTAAGTATTAAGGTGCGGAATCCCTTAATACGTTAGGTTATAGTTTATATAACTTATCTATATACTAAAAGGCTTTGTTTTGATTATTAACTATTGTTAATCACTCAAAACCGAACCTATTAGTATATTAATATCTTTGGCACAGAAAACGAGGTGTGTGAAATAATTGTTGTGTAAGAATAATGGCACGGATACCAATAAATGCATGTGATTATTTTATTTATATCCAGCTCAACTCGCAGGCCATGGGCTTTGCGAGTTGACTCAACTCGCAGCCCATGGGCCTTGCGAGTTGACTTCAGCTCGCACACACAATCTCAGCTCGCAAGTCAATAACCTGCGAACCCAGATCTCATCTCGCAGGTCCAAGCCTGCGACTTGAGATTTTGCTGCGAGTTGAGATCTCATCTCGCAAGTCTTATGACTTGCGAGTTGACTTCTCATTTCGTAATTTTGACTTTAATTCGAATTCGTTACTTGTATAATTATATTTAACAAATAATAATAACAAATTAATATCATATATTTACAAGTCTAAACCAATATACAAATTTGATAATAATTACACCAGTCCTATTACAAGCTAGATCTATTGTCACAAAACATGTCCCAACATGGTATTTCAAGTTAAGGTGCCTGAGGTTGAAGTCAAAGCAAGTGATGAAGATGTGTTATACATCGACTCAACTGAAGATATGAGTCCAGATGAGTTTGTCGCACATATGGCAGAGGTTCAAACGGACAAGAAAAGAGTATGCTTAACCTTCTTACTCTTGTTGATGTCTGTTATTTAGTTAATAGTTTACAATCTCAGGTTAGTGTATTTGCAGAATCTCATAAAACCTTGACATCTGATCTTGAAATAGCTAACGATGATGTACGAAGGTTAGGTGAGGATAAACTAGCATTAAAAGAAAAGATTAAACTTGATGCTTCTGATAGAACCAATCTAAGAGATATTATAAATGAACAATGTGTTAAAATAGATGGGTTATATTTGAACTTGAAAGATTTAAATCAAAGTATTGCTAGTAAAGATAAGGAGTTATCTGAGTCTAAAATGAAGTTGGTTGAGTTAAATCGTAAGTTTGAAAGTTATAGGACATCTTCCTTAACTTCATATCATATAATTAGTACTCAATGTAGTGTAAAGGATGTGACTGGTTTAGGTTACAGTGATGTACCCCCACCTTTTAATTCAAATTACACTACTACTTATGTTGACTTAGAAATGACTGATGTGAATACTAAACCTGAGGAATTGTTAACTAAAAAGTCTGAAATTTCTTAAACACAGAAGGATGTTGTTAAAGATTCATCATCTGACATTAGTAAAAACAAACCATTCACTAAAGTACATGTTGTCTCGATTGAAATGATGTTTGATACTAATGTAAATGATGAGTATATTAAGGAACAAGATAATTCACCTTTAGTGTTTTCAGCTCAGACTAAGAAAGAGGGTGAAAAAGTACGTAAGTCACGTAAGCAGATGTCTTGCTTCAAGTGTCACCAACGAGGACACGTGTCTTCTTGTTGTCCTAATAAGAAGTTGGAAGCACCACATAAGCTGGTGAATAACGATAAGACACCGAATATCTCTAGTAACGATAAGACACCGAATATCTCTAGTTCGAGTATAGACAGGTTAGGTATCAAACCGGGATTAGGTAGTAAACCTGTAAATATTCTTAAAAGAGATGCTTCTCACAGTGTCTCTCCACCTAAACCTAAACGGCATGAACATTCTATTAAAGATCAAATACCGTCGAGGTTTATGACCCCTAGTAGAAACCATAGTCATTATGAGAATGGTTCTACTTCACGAAACCATAGTCATTTTAAGAATGGTTCGACTTCACGTACACATGGGATTAACTACGGGTATAACTATAATCGTAACCAAGGACAAAAATCCCAAGGTTAGGTGTCAGGGAGGTTTGCATCTCATTCACCTCATAGACCCAAGACCGCCGTTCATCAACAAACTCAAACTCCTTCGAAAGTAATCAAGGCTCCTGATGGGAAACAAGGTTACTTTAAAGAAGTTAAATTTGTTGATGATGAGGGACGATCCAAGTCTGTTATGGCTTGGGTCCCTCTTGATAATTAATTGTGTACAGATGTCATGTGCAAGAGCATACTGTGAACGGCGACAATTGGTGGTTCGTAGACAGTGGCTGTTCTAGACACATGACAGGATCTCGAAGTCTACTGAAAGACTTCAAAGGATAAAGGTCACCCTGTACATTTCAATGAGACAGAGGCCTTAGTCCTGAAGCCGGGTTTCATTATTCTAGAAAAATGGATATTGATGAGGGCTCCACGGAAGAAGGACATTTATGTCATCAACATGGTTGTTCCTATTACTTCAATGGAGTCAACATGTCTTATATCCAAGGCTTCACACAGCCTTGTATGCTGAAATGAAAGAGACACGGATTACAAATCTATGTCTATATTCATGTTTAGCAGACCTATACACCAAGGCATTCGACAGAGCTCGATTTGAGACATTGGTTCAATTGAATGGAATGAGAAATCCAGAATGATTAGTCTTCCAAAAGGTACTTATGTAATAGTTAGTAGTTAGTTTTATTTAAAAAAAAAAAAAGGAGCTGGCGTATGACATTCATTTGCTTGTTAGCTGAGGGGAATCGCCTCCGATATATGAACTATTGTAGTTTTCTTTTTGAAAAAGTTAACTGTTTATCTGTTGGGAAATGATAGTACATTAGAAGAATAAGCTTAACAATAATAAGTAAAAGCTTTAAGTTAGATGTGTTAGTAGATTCCAGTAAGTTACATTAACTTTACATCTTTACAACCAGGCCTTTACTTATATTTATTTTATTATACACCTTTCTCCACACGTTATAATTTGCTTCGAATAAATTAAATCTAAACAGCTTCATTATATGATGTACTGGTAGGCAAATTCTGCTATGATTTCTGAGCATCTAATAAGTAATAATGCTCCTGTGTGTTATCTAGTGTGATCTGCTATATGATATATGACATAAGTCTTAATTTTTGAATGATAGTCTAACCATACACTGTTATCAAGGATCTATGAATATTTGTTAAGACAAATAGAATTATGGCTATTAGCAAAACTACTGGTGACTTTGTTGTACTAAGTACTAACCTGACTCCTTTAGTATGGCGTATTATGGATCACATTAGTTAATATGCATACCAACAATAAAGGTCTGCTTGGAAATCAATGTATAATTTGTTTATGTGGATCATAATATCGGTAATCGTCTTGAACAGACTATGAAAACTGAACGTTTCACTTTGATGAATCATTCGTTCTTAATTACTGTAAAAGTATGGTTAACGAACGTAATATATTATGTGGAGCAAGGTAACCAAGTTATACTTTCATAAATATAAGTTGATAAATGGTTAAATTGTAAGTTTTCTGTAACTTATTGTGAATTTCATGAGGTATGTATACTAATAATTTTCTTAGACTTGTTAATAAACAATTGGTCTCGCCTATTCTTTCTAATATGATCTCTTGGCAGATAAACTTTTAACGCCTCTAATATGTATTGTTTATCTTATTTCATTAATAAAAGGTATTTGATACCACTGTTTATTTTGAATATTCATTTGTAGTTCTTATGTTATAATTTTTATCGTTTTACCCTTTGGCCTTAAATTATTATATGACCTTCTCTCTCGTGTTGACCTATGGTTACAAAACAAGTGAAAGATAATCTTATTTTAGACTTGTATGCATTACATGGGATTCTCATTAATAACTTGATTATGAGTTGATATTTTATATGGTTAGTCGTGTGGACTTAAATGTGAACATGTAAAACCATATGTTCGGTATATATGACTTACGACTTTTAGTAATGAGTTATATATTTAACGTGAGACTTTTTGTAACAAGTTAAGAAACCAGTTAGACTTATTGATTGTATATATATAATTAACGACTATAATTGATAATTAAGTTTCACAACTTAATCGTTCAATTACGATTCGTAGATTATATAAGTTCATCAATATATGTTAAACTAATTGTCTGTCCTTCGTGTTGATTAAATGTGACAAAACCGCTATTGACTGACGCGAAATGACTCAACTTGCAGTCACTTTTTGCGAAGCGAGTTGAGATGTTTGACTTCAGTTGACCTTGCGAAGCGAACAGACCTGTTGACTTTGCTTGACTTTGCGAAGCGAACAGACCTGTTGACTTTGCTTGACCTTGTGAAACGAACTGAATCTTTTGACTTTTGTTGACTTTGCGAAGGGCGAACTGATTATTTATTAGATTTACGTTTCGTCTTAAGAACTTACGTTTATAAGTTAAATACGTGTAATATCTAATATATGAATTCTGTCTCTTCATATCGAAAGACTTCCGACTCAAATGTAGTCGTGCGGCGTGTTCCGATTTCTATCGGCGGTATGATTTTTCAGAATATCTCCTATGACTTACGAACTTATATTATTTAGAGAATATAATTGAAAATTAAGTTGCCTATACTTAATCGTTCAATTAAGTTCAGTAAAATAAGTCATTAGTTAATAGTAAACTTAGATGTTTGGTGATCAGTTTTGCTCACAATACATAAAAGTTTAAAATTAACTAATGTTTGATAAGTTTACCTTCTATGGCGCGAATTGCCCTTTGTAGCCTTCTCAAGGGGAGATGTTCATATATACGGAGTCCTGCAGAAAGATAGTGAGTTGGCTGGTCCTTCAACGACTAGTCAGCAGGCTGTTGTTCAGGGGGAGTCCAAAAGATAGTGAGCTGGCTGGTTGTAACTTAGAATTATTTTGTTATATATTCGACTTGAGATTTATAATTACAAGTTAAATATGTTTTAAATAAGTTTTAAGTTATTAGTAAAGGTTATGTAGAGTTTTGATCGAAAGTCTTCCGACTAATAGGCAGTCGTGTGGCGTGTCCCGATTTAATATCGGCGGTCAAACTTTTACTAAATTTTTTGCATTTTAGACTTGAGAATGTTAAGATTGACAAGTTAATTTTGCAATGGAAATTATGATATTAATTAATTATAAAATTAAATGTTTGGTGATCATTATCGTTCACAATACATTAATGTTTAAATTTAATTAATGCTCTGATATTATAAGACTTTTGTAATCTTAGATTGACTATAATTTTATTTATGGTCAATGAAAGATTTATAAGTTTATATAATGAGCAGTAGATACACCAAGGGATTAATAAGGAAATTCTTAGATTGATTCAGGGAAATCAATGAAAGGATTTATGATATTAATATTTATTTGTGTATGTACTTCTATAGGTTTGGGAATGCTGAAATTACAAGTAAAAACCAAAGACAATATGAAGATAAAGACGCTAGAGCTATTGTCAAGGGGGAGTCTGTTGGGACATGTTTTGTGACAACAGATCTAGCTTGTAATAGGACTACTGTAATTCTTATCAAGTTTGTACATTGGTTTTGAAATGGTAATGAAAAATATTGGTTGGTAAACATTTTAGAGTAAAATATTAAAATGCTGAAAAATGTTGACCATGTTTGACTTGCGAGATGAGATCTCAACTCGCAAGACATTACAATTGCGAGATGAGATCTAAACTCGCAAGGCATTACACTGGGCTGACTTGGGCTGTGAGCTGAGTCAACTCGCAAAGGCCCAAGGGCTGCGAGTTGAAACGGTTATATATGAAAATTAGGTTTTAAACCTAATCAGCTTTTTGGAAGAACGGTGGCTGAACTTTTGCCAAAACTAAATACGAATTTCCAGAGATATACTAAAGGCTAGGTATTGATCGTTCACTCTGTGATAATCGATACGAAGCATATTAGTAATACGACTCGTTATATTTGCGAAACAAATCGTTATAGATCCTATAACTAGTATTGAGGGATTCCGCACCTTAATACGTTAGATAACCTCGTTATCGATCCTATACATACAGACTTCCATTCGGTTCAACCGGATACCCATCGACTCGGTAATCGACTTTGACCCGTTTTTGGGATTTTTTTTTTCCTATTTTGTGTGCCACAAGCCCACGCCTATCAAAAGTTTTGTGAAATAAAATAGTCAAAAGAATCAAAAAATAAAGAGAAAGAAATGGGAAAAACTTCTGTCAATGAACTCAACTGCCGAAACCACATCCATCCTCTACCGATCTCCATCCGTGATCCATCTCGATCTTTGACTGTCCCCCATATCCATCTCCAATCGTTAGCCATTGTCAGAATTGAAAACAACATCAAGGTGATTTGAGACAACATAATAAATAACTAATAACATTATCAATGGAAATTTAGAGAATGATTTGAACTACTTTTATTTTTGAGGGGAGCTCTTTTATGGACTGAGAAAACTAGATTGGTACAAAATAATTTTTATTTTTGAAAGAGAAAATGAGAACTCAGGAGCCCCACCTGGATTTTTGTGATATGGGAATTTTGAAATATCAACAATTTTACATGTTGAGCCCCTTCAAGTGTTTAATAGAAAGCCGCCTATATTTTTGAACTAGTTAACCCAACAATTGAATTAGGGGTGTTCACGGTTTGGTTCAATTTGATTTTTAGCAAAAATCAAATCGAATAGAATATTTCAAATTTTTAATAATCAAAACCGTTCGGTTTCGATTTCTCTATGATTCATTTTTTCAGTTTTTATCGGTTATTTTGATTAATAACCAAATTCTAATTCTAAACTTTGATCAAATTAAAAATTTTAAGGCAATTTTAGTTTTTCTATTTCCGTTGTGTAGTTTGTTTGTTTTCTTTTAGCATGTTTATAGTATCCACAAATATTATGTTATTCATATTCTTTTTAAACAAATATATTGTACAATCATACTTGTGTGGTTGAAAGAGTTTTCTAACCTTAAGTATTTTGCTAATTGTTTTATATATAACAATTGCATTACCTCATTATCTCATAGATTCTCACTATTAACTCTATCACACCACTAATTACTATGTAGATGGACTAATGTTTATGGTTTAGTTGGTTAAGTAGTAACTATGGATTGGATTGGACTAACGATTATGATTTTGTTTAAGAAGGAACTATGGTTTGGATGGATCACTTGAGTATCATCGATTGATGCTTGAAGAGTTAGTGGAAGTCATTAAGTATTATAATATATACACATATAATAAAACAAAACATGTAATTATTATTTAACGACAGTTATAGACTTGGAGACACAGAATAATATTAAAATAATATATAAAATTATAAATAAATATTTTATATAATTTAAAATAACGATTCAATTATTATCGGTTTGATGTTTATATGTAATCAGAATCGTATCAAAATATTTCAATTGTTACATCATTACCGTCTGTTTTTGTCTTCGATTCGATTGTTTTTACAATTGGTTTATTGATAACAATTCGATTTATAAAATTTGTTCTCACTACTAAATTCCACCGTCTGACCGGAACCCGAGCATCCACCTGGTCGACTATTAAACTGGGTATCAAAACCTTGGTATGGGGAGCACGTGGGACAACAACATAATTAAAACCAAAAGGTGTGAAAACAGGTGTCTAGAGCGGGAACCTTTTAATATTATTCAACGCAACATCAAATCAATTGAAGATCTCTAGTTCATATTTTATTTTTCTCAACGTAACTTAAATTAAAATCAATGGCGAGTGTTAAATCTTAAAACAGTCAAACGTAGCTTAACTGGTCTTCCATTTTGTCCACCCATAATCGAATTAAATTTAGATTAAATCTCTTGACATACCATCTGGGCTTCGTGATTTCGTGTTCATCGATTTATAACTTTCAGGTAGAAAACCTATAACTCCATTTAAAAAGATGTCAGTGATTGTTATTATTTTTCTGTTTATATCATTGTATCAATTATGTACTTGAAAATGATGGTATCTTCAAGGGACGTTATAGATTGAGTTTGGGTTTGCTTATGTTGTTTAACAAATTTGATTATTTTAAGTATTTTTCTGCTTATTTTTGTTGTATCAAAGCGCGATAAGCAGTTTTAATAAGCAATCTCAAGCATCATCTTACTTGATTTGTCTTCTTAAAATAGTTAACAAGTTTGACTTACACTTCTTTGATAATTACCATTGATTTTTAGTTTTTCACCCAAAGAGAATATTGCATATGGTTATAGACTTTAATACTATTGGTTAATCTTTAATCTTTCTTTATGAATATGATGATTATTACTATAAGCAATTGTTGTAATGCCAACTTTTAATTAGTTCTTTAGTTTGATGAATATGATTTATATAGCAGATCTCCGACAGACCCAATAATGGGATATATAGGTGCTCATGGCATCAATGAGCTTCGTAGACACAAGTACAGGGGAGTTGATCACTCTTATGTTGCCAAATATGTTTTACAACCATTTTGGACTAAATTTGTTACTTTCTTCCCTCTTTGGATGCCGTAAGTAGTGCTCTTTCATATTCTTCATACATTGTTTCCAGTGTGCCCTTAGAATTGATTACCCTTTACGATACGAAGTATGTTGCAAGTGAGTTTAACACTTTAACATCTTGTTGCCTTTTGATGTTTTTGCATATGGTGGACTCTCTAGACCCAATGTGGTAAACATGCTCTTTTCAACTATTTACCTTGCCTTGAGTAATAAATTAGATTATTATTTGTTTCACTTTGTTTGCTTACACATATTTCTTGTTTAGATCACACTTACGGGATTCATGTTCTTGCTAGCCTCTGCCTTGCTTGGCTATGTAAGTGCTTGAGTTGGGTACTTTTTAATCCGATGTCCTAATTAATTTGCTTTTTACATAATTAAAGGTCACGTTACTTTTTGCGATTTTCTTCTGATATATAATGTACTTTTGGGCATGTTTTAGATATATTCACCTCATTTGGATTCGCCTCCACCAAGATGGGTTCATTTTGCTCATGCATTATTTCTCTTCTTGTACCAGGTTGTTATTGTTTAAGAATCATTTATGTGCTCATACCCTACATCTTATTTTCTCATTGATTTTTTAAAACCTTCTTTTTGTTGATACTAGACATTTGATGCTGTTGACGGAAAGCAAGCAAGAAGGACAGACTCTACTTCTCCATTGGGAGAGCTTTTCGATCATGGTGATTATATTTCACATAAATTATACTTATTTATGGCTAGTGTTTTTCTTTCCTATTTGTACTGTTTTGTGCTGAATGATGTACATCTATATTTTCTACTAATTTGCAGGATGTGATGCACTTGCGTGTGCGGTATGTCCAGCCTGTTTGTGACTTTAAGTTTATTTTTATGTTATTATGCAACCTTATTCATTGTTCAGGGTACTTACGCAATGAATGACTCAGTTGGAAGCCTTAGCCTTTGCGAGCACTGCTATGTGTGGAAGAAATACATTTTGGTTTTATGTGATTTCAGCTGTTACATTTTATCTTGCCACATGGGAACAGTGAGTACTAATCCTTTCTCCCTCAATCATCTATAGTTTAACTTGTTATAGGAAGTTATTGTCTTCTGTTTTTCCCATGGTACTTGGGACATATTATAAAACAAATCTCATTGGTTTAATGTTGCAGTTATTTCACCAATAGCTTAGTTCTTCCAGTAATAAATGGGCCCACAGAAGGTCTCATGCTGACATATATGGCACATTTCTTTACAGCTATAGTTGGTATGTTTCTCTTAGACCTCAACATTTACCCCATTTGTTCCTTTTTGCACCTGATTTATTTACATGCACTTGAATATCTTCACCAAGTACATTTATATTTCAGGTGCTGAATGGTGGGCACAAGATGTTGGAAAGTCTATCCCACTCTTGAGTTCGATCCAATATGTAAATGGTACAATTTTCCCTATTTGAAATTGTATACTTAAAATCTTATTGTCATGTTTCTTCTTGATTCATATGTTTATATTATTGGGTTCAGGAATTGCTACAAACAATGCTGCTTTGTTTTTTATGCTAGCTTTTGGTGTTATACCAACAGTTGCGTTCAAGTAAATTCCCTTTATGTTCTTCCTTTTATTGCATATATAATGGAGTGTCTAAAATTCCTTATTCCAAATATAACTCAGATTACTCATTCAAAATCTTACCCTTTTGTAGTTGTTAACATGATTTTTCTTTTTTGCTAACAGTGTGCACACTGTTTATAAGGTTGTACAATCAAGAAATGAGAGCATGCTAAAAGCTTTGGCTATGGTATTCTCAACACTCGTGCATTTTATATATTTTCTTTTAACTCTTTAGATTCTTGTTTGAGGTTTTTCAATCTTTCATGCCAGAATGTCCCTTTTATCATGCTGTTGGTCGGAACTTGGCTATGGTATCTACTTAATATTACCTGATTTTCACTTCTGAACAATACCTTGTAGTGTAGATGAAATTTGGAGATCATTTGTCATTTTTTTATTTACAGGGATCGTTTATCTCCATATAATCTAATTGGAAACTACCCACATATTGTAATTATGGGAATAGGACTACAATTTGGATTCCTTGTGGTAAGCTTCTAGTTTGGTTGTATTCTCAAATATTCTTGGATTTCATAGTTATAAAAACTTGATTTTATCAATTCTATCTATCTTAAAGCCTGAAAAAGTGAATGATCTATTTTGTCTGTTTTCTTCTGAGCAGGGAAGGATGATATTGGCTCGCTTGTGTGATGAACCCAAGGGGTTGAACAGTAGCATGTTCATGGTAAGTTTTACTCTATCACATAAATCTTGTAAGTCATTGCATGTTATGTGTTCACAATGCTATATGTTGTTCTTATTTCTAAGGAATAGTAATTAATGATTGCAGTAGTTCAAACATTGATAAATTTAGTTTTGGTTCACAATATTGACAAATCATACCAATAATAGCATGTTTATGGTAAGTTTTATCATATGACACAAATCTTGTAAGTCATTGCATATTGATTTGTGTTAACAATGCTATATATTGTTCTTATTTCTAACCAATAGTAACGATTAGATAGTCCAAACTCTTATGTGCCAAACGGGTAAGTCTTTGAGCACTCTCGAAACTCCCTAAAATGCTTTCCTGCTCGAGTTGCGTCAACTCTCCAACCTTTCCTTTGTTCGTGTTTCTACCTATTGTGAATAAGAAATACAGAAAGATGCAGAAGAAATGTAAAAGGGAAAAGAAGTTTCATTTGAGGGAAACTCAACCTCCATTTTGATAATAACTTTATAAAAACTGCCCAACTTACAAAATGAAACTCATGTTATAGTAGGCATGCTAACCAACGTACCTAATTTCAAACAACCACTAAAAACACAATTAACTATGGTCAATTGGTTCACTTACTTCTAATATCCAGAGGACTTATTCATAGTACTAATAACATAAGATAATATTAATAAGAGAGATGTAACACAAACATTGATAAATTTAGTTTTGGTTGACAATAACAGAATATCATACACTACATTTATATTGAGATAAAGGTAGCATATGTATATCCTTCTCTTCAAAATTCTGAGAACTCATATTTCTTCCATTTTGGACTAACTTTATGCCTATTTACATAAAGAAAGTTCGTGTAACGATTGATTTGTGTTTTATGGTAATTATGCAGTCCTTGTTCTATCTCCTTCTTGCGGTTGCTAATTCGCTCAGTGGCTGGTTAAACGATGGGTATGTAGTATTTGTTCTTTTTCTGTCATATTAGTTATACCTAATGGTATAATTATGCTTAAATTTGTTGGCAGAAATTCTGTGGTGGACGAGAAATGGGTTCTTCTCGGTTTCTTTGTATACGCAGGTATGATTGTTGTCACAATTCTACCCGTCATATACTTTGTTGGCATAACTTTATTTTCATCTCAAATTTTGTGTTGAACTTCTTGGATGACATAAGTTTTGTCCGTACAGTCGCGCTCTATCTACACTTTGCAACATCAGTCATTCAGGAAATAACAACAGCTCTTGGAATCTCATGTTTTAGGTAATCAAAATGCTAATGTGTTGTTATTTTGATTTTCATCAATCTCACGACTTACTGATTATATGGTAAAAATACCAGGATCACAAGAAAAGAGGCTTGAGGGATTTAGCGTCCATACAGATCCATTCGGGACTCTTTTGCTTCTGCGATACGTAATACATTTCAGTGAAGCATAAACAACTTAGTTTTTAAGACCATTGTATTCAGTTTTGGATTTTTTAGATCCTTGTCTGTACAATTCTTTTTATCAATAAAACTCATCGAATTGTATTTTGTAGGAATAGCAATTCGGGGTTGGTAGGTCGAGATTACCTGACCTGAATGGCTAAACCTGACCCGAACGTTTAATCGGGCTGGAAATTTGAACCTGGACCGGAATCCTACTAATCCAACACGACCCGGGTAACCTACTATGTAAATGGGTCAAATAGATTGTCGGTTCAAATGGACCATTTTAGCGTCAAAACACATTTTTCATTCACTATTTCAAGATCAAAGCACCAACAACACATATTTACATCATTTTCATTTCAATATAACCAGATCATACATTTACCAAATATAACCTGCAGCATACGCATTCACTATTCTCACTAGTACGTAAATATGAAATAAATACTAACCAGGTTGACGGGTTAACCTAGTTACATGCGCAACTTGACTTGGAAAATACATAGGTTGATAGGTTGGAAATCCCAATCCTAAGATGTTTATTTTTGAGTCAGTTTCATATTAGGTTTCAGATCATATTGATAATTAGTGGCCCCAGTATTCTGTTTTACTAAATAAATGATTTATCATTGACATGGATTATATTGACTTTTTCTAGATCGAGTTCCCCAGTCTGTTTTGTTGGTTACGATATACATATCAGAATTGATGTGACTTGCAGGTGATGATAATATTTAGAGACTAATCTCATATCCCCTACGCAGAAATATTTTAATATCAGACTCTTTTGTATAACTCGGTCGCCCTTAGGATCTTATAATCTTATGATTCAAAAAGATTTTTCTTTTAGCTTTTGGGAGGAGGGTATGAACCCTAGGTCAATGGGGTATAAACCCACAACCTCAATTTTTTAAGTTAGATATATAAATAATTTTTCAGATTAACTTTCATGCATTTTCGTTTAACCAAAAACCAGAACATTTGATTTTGTAAAGTTTAAGATGATTGTAAAACTTTAAAATTGATAAAAGTTTCTCCATAATTAATTTGGAGTTCTAGACTCATATCCTAACAAAAAGTCGTTACATATTTAATTAAAACCATTACATCAATTACATAATTCTTTTTTAGTTTTTATTTATTAAACCAAAGACATAAAACCGTTCAAATGACTGTTTTACCCCATAACTCGATTTAGGCATATAACACGGTGCAAATAATTCGCCTAAACTATGGGAACAATATTTAGTTACATGATTGTCCAAGGGTCCAAATGAAACTTTTTATATTTCAAAAGTATGGCGGCAGTTATCAAAGTGGTTGGAAAACTTGGACCGAAAAGGAAAAAAAGGAAAAACAAACGAATTTCGAGTACCTGCACATTTGATTCATACGATATTGCATTATCTGCTATCATCTTTTGTTACCAAAAAGGTAAATGAAATTTTTATATATAATTTGATGACGCAAATATTGTTTCTATAACAATCATAATTGTTACATTATTCCTCCATAAATTCAGTTATTGTTTCCTTAATCATCAATGGAATTTGAATTGGTATTTGTATATCTTACTCTATTTGTATGGTTTAATTTAATGGCTTTTGTTTCGAGTTTTAGACACGGTTAGTTATGGGGAAATAGTAAAGTAGGGCCATTATTCACTTAAATATCGAATTCTTCAGTTGTTTTCTGCAGATTTGTAGTGAGAAATGATGGATCTGCAAGCAGAATTACTCTCTTTGCGAAGATTATACAGGCTTCTTGTAAAAGACGAACAATGTTTCGAAGATACAGGCTTCGAAAATGTAAGGGTTCATTTCATCTTAAATTGATATATATTTTGACTGTTTAATTCAAAAACATTTTGATATTAGTAATTGATTCAACACTAAAGAAGTCATTTTACCACATGTGGTATGCAACAGATACATAATTTTTGGCATAAAGGTTTTTATTCTAAATTGGGTTACAATGTGTGGCACATATAAACTATATCCACATGTATACATATGTGTCTGCATTAATATGAGTATAATTTTCATAGAAAGTAAGTTTATAATGTTATGTAAAATGAATATATATTGTTAATCGAGTTGATATGTCGAATAATATGCTTGAGTTTCTGGTAATTAATAATCTTTGCCATGTATGTCCTTTTTTTGTTTCTTAACCTTCTGTACGCGATTTAACGCATTTTATATTTCTTCTGAAACAGTTGGATAAGAACGCTAGACGATTACTATTGAATATACTGGATGCTGCTGCCAATAAAGCATTTGAGGCTCATGCAAAGGTACGCAGTGTTTTCGGTTCTTGACATGAAATTTCTTTCCATCTGTAAGTTTCTTCGAACTAGCTTTGTAAGACGTTTAATCAGATGATAGGTACTCAATTTAGACGATCTTATAGCCTATGGTCAACGCAACGAGATCAATCCAGAGATGAACTAAAACTGCAACCTTTCTTTTCTCTGGGAAATTCACCAAGTGGTTTTGAGAGAGTTGGTCAAAGCACTCCAAAGGTCTCGAATATGCAGCCATTTGACTTATTAACTGGTGAAGGGATTTTTGGTGAGTCAAAAAATCAAGTGGTTTCTTCTGCGCAGTCAACAAGCATCTCACCAGGTGAATTGAATGTCAGACTAAAACGGTGTCGGGTATGCCTTAAACCAAAGCTCAAACAGTTGACAAAGGAGGTTAGTTTTCGAGATGGTGGAGCTTTTACCAACACAAGTCAAACACAGAATCGTAAAAGAAGCTGGGAAGATGAAAATGACGCAAGTGGAGTAGGAGGTTTGACGTATTCATCTAAGAGTCCATTACCAGTTGACTTTTTTAATCCATTACCTTTGACTAATCTAATTGATGAAGAGGATCCAATATCTAGAGAAGCTTCTGCTAGAATCCTACAAATAGAATCGTGCATTTCGTCTTTGCAAGAAGCAGCCAAACGAGTTAACTTTTTCGACAATGATTCTGAGAGTGGACTGAGTCAAACTGGAATCTTTGCTTTGGGTACACGTGATCCAGAGAGTGCCACAACAAATCGACAGCCTTGGAAACCTAGAGACATGGCACATCAATGGCATGAACAATCAGCAAGATCAATTAATGAGTTGACCCTGCAAAGTCAACTATTCGATCTGAGTCCAGTCAATATGATGTTGCCAAGTAGCCAAACAACCAATCAACCAGATGAATATGTCAGTAAAAGAAATCAGCATGATCGTATGCCAGAGGAAACTTATAATCATTTTCATGGTACTGGATTCACTTCAAATTTGAATAAAGCTGCCAACAATCATCATCCTTCACATAGGAATGAGTCAAGTCAGATAAGCAATGAGCGGTTGGACGAAATGCACATGACCCAATTGTGGATCCCACCTGTTGAATCCACAGTTCACGACAGACACCAAAGTGAAGTTCAAGAATCTGAAATCACAAGGCGAGAACACCCTGGTAAAACGTATAAAGATAAAGATCAACTCGATCATCATAAAGGAAGTCAAGGGAAACATGAGCTGGTTGTCTCAAAAAGATCAGTTTCTTCTAAAAGCCAGTCTCTTTCGGATAGTCCAGTTTCAAGCTCAAATTATTCCTCAAGTTGGAAAACTCAGAGTCAAAGTCAGCAAGATTCTACTAGTTGTAGCGACAGTGAGAGTGAGATGGAGCTGCACTCGGGATCAAGCAGAAGTACGGACCAAGAAGAGAGTGAGAGTGAAAGCGAAATGTACTCAGTTTCTAGTGAGGATCAAAGTCCTTACATGAATAGCTCAGACGAATCTTCAGGGTCAATATCAGAGAATAAGCTTCCTAAAAAGGGTCAGAAAAGGGGTAATAAGAAAGAACTGAAGATGAGAAGTGAGAGCGAGATGAATTCAGATGAGAGTTCATACCTGAGTAGCTCAAACGCATCTTCAGGGACAAAATCAAAGAAACCGGTTTCTACAAAGGGTCATAAAGTGGGTAATAAGAAAGAACTACAGAGGAAGAATGAGACAGAGACTAAATCAGTTCCAACTCGGGATCATAGTTCTTCAGGGTCATTTTCAAAAAAGACAGCTCCTAAAAAGGGTCACAAAATAGAGGATTTGAAAAAACTGAAGAGAGAACAAGTTGGGCGGTTCAAGAAACTTAAAGACAAGTTATCCATCATCTACCACCAACACCATCATCACCATCATCATCACCACCATGATGGTGGTGGTGAAAAAGACAAACAAAAAGAGGGCAATAAGAAATCAATATGGAAGCATGCTAAAAAGGCCATTAGTCATGGGAAGAAAAAGGATGAGGCTTATGGAGAACAGGTGGTCAACAAGATTGAAAAAAAGGCTTTGGTTCTCAAAGTAGGTGATAAAAACAAGAAAGGAGATGAAAATAAGAAAAGTCAGTTGAAGGATCTCGTGGGTGGGTTCTTGATACACTCGACTAAAAAGTCCAAGAAATCTAACAAGTCTAAAAGTATTGTAAAGAAAACCCCGAGTTGTGCAAGTAAGCAAGATGGTGGAGGAAAGATGGGAAAGAAAATGCAGTGGTTGCAAATGTTGCATCAGCAAAGGAAAATAAAAAGGATTGACAAATTACAGGGTAAAGTCAAGATTGGTAGTAAGGTTAGCAAAACAAAAACGAATTAGATTTAGCACAAATTTGAACCTTGGTAGTTCCAGTTAAAACTGGTTGGGTCAGGTTGGACCAATCAAAAACACATTTAAGTCGTTTCATTTCTTGATTTTAGTAATAATTACTGTTAGAAACTAAAATATTAGAAAGATTTGAAATAAAATATTTTAGTAGGTTTTATGCATTTTATATACACCAGTCAGTGAGTTTCCTGTTTGACCATCTGACCCATTTGATATGTTAGACGCAATGTACATCACAAAATCGACATGTTACCATATATGAGTAGGAAACATGTGCATTGCAACAACGGTGCTGAAACAACATTGAGCACAACTTGCACATAAAGTAATTCCAACTAGAAACAAGATATACATATATATATATATACATTGAGTCGAAATCAATCGACTAGAAACAAGACATATATATATACATATATATATATATATATTTGGCAACTACTCACACAACCCACTACCATGAATATATACAATTGTCCCATCCCCATGACTTGAACCCCCAACCTCATAGTTGGAATGGTTACCTCGATACCGCTAGGCCAGTGGCCTTTTGGTCAACTAGAAACAAGAATTTAGTAACTTATGAGTAAAATTCCAAAAGTATCAGTGTTCCCCAAGCAGAAGTGACTTTAAAATGGCTGCTTTTTTACCATCATAGTTTGGTACGAAAATGGCCAACACCAGCTAACTCATGGTAGTGGATCCATGGTAGCTTTTTTGCTATGTATCTTTGCAAGTCACGGGTACAAGCCCATCTTCATCTCCTTGCCATAAATGAATGCTCCCTTCGTTATTCGGAAAAGGGTTCTCTATCTCCATTGGATCAAATTCCCATTTACCAAACCCGACCCTCATATCCCTAAAAATGAACTCTGCTGGTCCTTGTTGCCTTACATAATCCTGTTCATGATTATTAGCTCATGTTAGCTCTCATTGTGATGCACAAAAACTAGAGTTGGCAAAAATGGGCAAGTTGGTTAGTCAGACAAGTAATTTTGTTTGTGCGGGTCTGGTGGAGCTGATCCGAAACACTTTATATCTGAAACTGAAATTTTTTTTCTCACAATATATTTTGGAAAGCTTTGAAAATTCATCTTATTACAATATAAAACTCATAAAATTATAGAATGATTTATGAGGTTTATAAATTAAAAATACTGATTGGTAAGCTTTTAACCCATTCAACCCATTTGACCCATATTTCTACAATCTAAATTTTTTTTATTTATCTGTGTCATAGACCTGTTATAGATAAAATGTCCTACATCGACTCATTCATAAGTAAATGGGTCAAGATTGACAGTTCTAATACAACAGTTTTGGTGTTTAGTTAAATGTAAGTTACCAAAGAGTTTAAAAATGTGCTTATTTCACCTTTCGCGTTGCTACTGGTGCTGGAAATCCTTCGGCTCGACGCTTGGCAATGAGCTCCCAATCAGAAACTGAGAAATTAGGCTTTCCGATATAACGCTAGAGCAAGGAAACCATTTCCGTGTGTTCCACCAATAGACTAGCCAAGGCATGTAGTGTGACACACCAATTGCCCATTGATCTTGCAATGGCTGTAACTCGTAGGCCTCAAATGATACGTTTGTCGGAAAACTAGACCACCAATAATTCGCAATCAGCGCCACTCCTTGTAACCTAACCAATAAAAAGAATTTTTTTCCCCATAAACTATAAATTTCAGCTACACATGCTATTTTCTTAATTAGATATTAGGTTAGTCTTAATTAGTGATCCCGACTTAGCGAGTGTTTTCTTTTATCTTTCATGATGAAGTTTTGGTTTCAGTCCTACATTTTGTATTTGTGAACCAAGGAGGGGGCTCGGTGAAATATATAAGGAGGTCACTTTCTTTCAGTGACATATCTAATCAGACTGAATAGAATTTTAAAAGCTGTCACGATCAGTTTGCAATCATTCCATAACAGTATGCAAGACACATTTGATTACATAATGAGATTTGGTGGTCGGGTCAAAATGGGTTAACACATGAACACTCTTTTCTCTTTTTCTAATGAATAAAGTTTAACATATAAATAACTAATGTATTAAATATGATTAAAAAATTATCATTATTCAAAGTATGATGAACATTTTAAACTTAAAAATAATTTACCTTTTTACTCATTCTTTTAAAATATGTAACTTTACACATTTAACTCATTTTTTTAATCAATGTATAATTCAAATTCGATCCATTTTCAAATTAATAAGTTAAAATTGTTACAATATATACTTGTATCATACTCAATTTGAATAACATAAGTATAGTTACTTACAATAGTTAGGTATGACCAAATAAATATATATATATATATATATATATCTTTTCTAATAAAAGCTACCGGAATATAAAATGAAACTATATCTAAAATGTTCTAAACAATCCTTTCAGATGTTATGTGTCACAACTAATGTTTTAAAACTCGAATTTTTGGGAGACCGGTGGCAGCTCCGGTTCCGGTCGAACCGGCCGGTCCAACCGGATTAGCGTTTTCAGGCCCAGCAGTACATAAACAACAGGCAACAGCAAGAGACCAAGAGTGAGCAAGTTAAGTTTTGGTCCAAAATTTAATTTTCGGCCCAGCTTGGCCCATTTTCCCCCCTAAATGACTAAATCCCCAAAATTGTATCAGTGTCATATACTCTAGCTTCCACAAAGTTCTTCTTTCCCCAAAAGCTTCCACAAAGTTCTTCTTTCCCCTAAATTCTTTCTCCAAAATTCTTACATCCATAAGAATTATACATCATCAAACAACTATACATATTGAATTCTGTATCTACAGGTTCCGCTAATTTCAACCAGTATTATCTTCAATCTGATGCCAATCAATACACCCTCATTTTCGCTAATTGCATTCCGCAACTTAGGGTTTCAATGGACCTTAGATCCGCCATGTATAATCTCAACGATAAATCGAAATCTCGAGATTACTTATCTATTGGATCGAATCTTGTGATTTGGACGTGAATTGAAATAAAACCGAGAGTATATGTGCGTATGTATATGAATGAATATGAACGAGTAGTTAAATGATTGTGTATTGCTATATGAATCTGTTACAAGCTCTTATTCACTCTCAATCTAAGTATTACAAATGCACAACGAAAATTCTCTCTGATTCAACCACCTCCAAATGAAAGTCTGAGTTCTGTATTTATACTGCCTTTATACCTGCGACTTTGTGACTGCGAATTTGTGACTGCGACTTTAACTGAACCTGCGACTTTATACTAAAGTCGCATTTAGGGTTATTGCGACACTAACTTAGTGTCACACTTTGTGTCGCAGGATCAGTTTTTCACTTACAAATGCAAATCCTAATTTTATATCTAACAATCTCCCCCTAGGATTTAGCATCATGTTTTTCTTGAATATCTTCTTTGAGGCTAATATTCTTTTGAAGTCCTTGAATATCTTTCTTTCTATTTCCTTTGATTCAGCTTTTTGTCTTGAATCTTTTGTTTGTATGTCTTTGACATAGAGAAATAGAACTTTCTTTTGAGTTAGTCTTCTCTTTTCCTCTTTGATCTTTTCTTCACATACGTTTTGTTGACTTTGAACTTCTTCTCTTGTGTAATCTTTCCTTTTAACCTTCTTTGAGATAGATTGTCAGCAGTCTTCGCTCTATTTCTTTTGAATTTATTTCTTGACTCTCAATTCTTGCTCTACTCCCCCTTAAATGTATATCTTGATCTTCTGGAGCTTTTAACTTTTATCTTTGACATAATTTCTTCTTTATTTCTTTTCTTTTCAGTGCACCTGAGCTTGTAACTTTAATCATTCTTCCTTGATAGTAATTGTGATATAGCACGAATATCTTGAACATGTCATTCTTGGAAGAGTGTTTTTCTCATTCGTTTTAGTAACCAAAGGTAAGAAACGATTCATTTGATGTAATCTCAGAAAAGTTGATTGTATAATCAGAAAACACATTTCTGAAAATACTCTAACTCCTGGATCACATAGATTACCAGTTAGCACAACAATTGAATCAATTAAATGTTTCAATTGTGTGACCTACGTTCAATGTTGGCTTTTATGTTAGATTGGTAGGATTTCCATTTAGTCATTGTGGAATACCATTTTAGATATCACTATGAATGTTCCGGCAATATCACATAGATATGCATAATGTCACTTAGACATATAGTGTAATAATACACATGTGTCCTAAAATTATATTCTTTTCAGGCTCTAGACTCGATTAGTGCATTAATGATGTCAGGGACTAGAGCAAACTGTCCTCTTGTTTCAATATCAACAAACTCCAACAGAGTTGTCGATAGATTATGTATAAAATCTCTGTGAGAATACTGAAACAAGAATTTGTTAAGAAATTCTTGAGTGGTTAGGAGGGTATATGTGCATTGCATCACTGGGTCCATGATGTCTTCTTCAATACCTGAAATCAACACATGATTTCCGATAATAGATGTGGCTACCCGGTGATTATTTGTTTAGTGAGGGTTTTCTTTTTCTTTTAACCCTTTCACACACTCCTCACTCAACCTTACTCAATTTTTCTACTCTACCCTCAGTTGGCATTTGTTTTAAAAATATGTTGTTCTGTACTAGAATTTTCACCCTTACTCAATTTTTCTACTCCACCTTCATTCTAAGACTTAAACTTTCATCCTATATTTGGAAAGTGACTCCTTTGGTAAATCCAACCGGCTCTGGAGGATTATAGGAGTAGTTTATAAACTAACACTCTTAGTACAGAAAACAACATTTTGCCAAACAATTTGATTGAAATTTCAATCCTTGGAGTATCAAAAAGTCTTTGAGAATCTTTCAAAGTGTTGATCAATATGCAAATAGATTTGAACACTTGAAAGTTTTGGATTTTGAAAAATACTCCCCCTTAACGTATGCATAAGATTTATAAAATATTACATATGAAGGTGAGTTATAAAAACAAAATCTCTTTTTCTTTTGAAGATCGGGTTTTACTCTGAATTTGAGTAAAAACCATCATGCATCATGAAAGTCCCTTTGCACGGATCCAAACGGGATTACAATGTGTATTAGATTGCGGAATGGTATAATACACAATAACCAACAACAAAACAAGTAAATGCAAGTGTTAAGTGTATAAGTTCGTAGGTATTCGAAGATAGCACTGTATGTTCGAATATAACTGATTTCAAAAAGCTCTTTAATGAAATATTACAACTTAGTTTTTATACTCAGTAAGTTCGTACGAACTTACTGGTCCTAGGTTCGTACGAACTTACATGTTCGTACGAACTTCCTAGGTTCGTACGAACATATAGGTTCGTACGAACTTACAAACTAAAAACTAAAAAGGCTAAGTTAATAAACACTTTACATTATTAACTATAAAACTAATAACAAAACTAACTATTACAAAATAAGAGCTGTTGTCACCAAACGTGCACCAACAGACTCCCCCTTGACAATAGCTCGGTTAGTCTTCAGTCTTCTGGCTCTGTCGAATCTTGATTCTTGATCAACTCTGTCGACTCTCAGCCCATAAGCCTTTTTCAACACAAACTTTGACGACCCTCTGATACTTTCGCCCTTCATGCCTCCAACTATCTCTGTATAAGATCTTGTTCACATGAAGCTTCAACAGGTCATCTTTTGACAAGTTTACCAGATGTAAACTGTCATATACTCTCAACATCTCCTTCTCATCAGCATCCTCCATGACTGCTTCAGCTGTCTTACTGTTCACATACCACCACTTGAGATTTCTCAGAATATCCTGTGGCATTTTCTTCAAAGGAACCCTCTTCAAGCACTTGACTGGTTTATAAACCAGTTTCATCCACGGCTTGTTTGTAATAGGATCAATCCGGGTTAAATCGGGAACTCTTTTACCTGATCTTGGTTTTAAATCAACGAAATTATTCGTTCTACCTTCACGCTTAATTATTCTCTCTAGAGTTCCGGCGTAAGGATCATTATTGACATTTACCAAGTCAATCCAGGCCAGTTCCTTCAGTTCGATCTTTGGTAGCGAGCTGAAAGTTTTCAGTTTTCTTCTTAAGTACTGAATTCCATCATAATTTTTAATTATGAACAGTTTTAGTTCACCCTCATAGAACCAACTTATGATGCCTTTGCTCAACTTTCCTGCCCCTCTAACCCTTATATCACCTTTATACTTTATCTCAGGTTCCTTTTCTGCCTTCTTAAACCATAAGGCTTTCAGCTCGGCTCTAGACATTTCTGGTTCTTCAGATGTCTCATCGCCAAGGACCTCATCACCATCAGACTCTATGTCCTTGCGATCTAACACTTTCTTACCATCTTTAGACTCGATAATCACTTCAGTGACAGGTTGCTTGGGCACGACATGTTCATCTATATCAACATCTGTATCTTGAACAGTCTCCTCATCTGATTTCCAGTCTGCAACACCTGTACTGAGGATTTCTCCTTCTTCTAGTTTTGACCCATCACTATCAAATTCATCTAAGCCAAGCAGTGCTTCGATGGTATCAGACTCTATAAGATCTATAGGGGTGCCCTCCTTATCTGCTTCGTTTTCATTCTTCTTTGCACCCCACCCTGATTTCTGGCTACCATCACCATCTGCCGCTGCACCAACACCAGACCCTGATTCTGTTCCCCAACCACCTTTCTGATCCGTTTTTTCTTCGATTTTCTTGCTCCAGTCTGACCCTTCTGCTTGTGCCTCACTGGACTCTTTGTTCCACCCTCCAGATGGTTCAGTCTCTTCTTGAGGCTTTGAAGCACCTTGTCCAGATCCGCTCACACCAGAACCTTGACCAGACTCCCCCTGAGCTATAACTGCACCTTGCACTCTAGATGAAGAGCCAGGCAGCTCACCTCCTTTGGGTGCACTTGGATCATCGTCACGGTCATTATCAGCTTTGAGTCTCAGCTCATCTTCCTTCCATCCTGGTGTCTTATCCCCCCTGAGCGACTGGCGCTTCATTTGGAAGACAGTGACCTCATTTAGCCGCACTTGATCTTCGACCTTTTCAAGTTGCTTTTCTAAGCGCTCATTAATAGCCGTCAGATTTGTGACGCGAACTTCCTGGCTTGTAACCACAGCAGTCAAGGCAGTCACCATATCCATCAAGCTAGTGATACGGCCCTCAAGATAGGTAAACTTGTCCGGATCTGAGAGAAGAGCAGCCGGGTTGGGAACATATCGGGTGGGTTGAGTCGTAGGTGAAGCAGTAGAAGGTGTGGGTGGTGTGGTTGTAGATGCAACTGGTGGTTGTTGTACTGTTGATGGAGCAACAGGTGGAGGTGTAGGTGTGATAATCGTAGGAGCAGAACCACCCGCTCCAATAACCACACCAGTTGGACGCTGGCGCTTGCGTGCCTGCAACCGGAACTGTTCCGGTTCAGATTCATCATCGGAGTCCTCGGGAACATATTCATCATCAACCTGAACCTTTCGCTTGCCCTTTTCTTTCTCCCGGGCGGCCTTAGGGTCAACACCCCCTTGGACCCATGAAACCCAATCATAGGGCGGTCCTCGTCATCATCATCATCATTACCATCCTCATCATCATCACCATCATCATCATCATCTGCATCAGATTCTGTAGCCTCAGAATCAAGAGCTGCATCCTTATCAGCTTCAGCAGCAGGTGGAGACCATGTGTCTCGGGCTACAGAATAGTCATCAATATCCTTGAAGAGATCATCAAAAGTGGGCTAAGAACTGGGCCCTGCTTCGCCCTGAAGAACTTCCCTAACCAACTCAGCAGCAACATCAGCGTCAACACGCTCTCCCTCAGCAGGATGCTCTATCTGGTGCAGGAGTTCTTCAACTACCTCCTGTTGTGGCTCATCAGCAGCCACCTCAGCATGGGCCGGTGCCGGCTCTGGTTCTTGAGCTTGAACCTCAGCAGCTGCTTGGGGCACAGGCACATCCAACCAGCCATTATCTGGTGGAGCCTGATAGTTTGCATCAATAATTGCCCCAAACAAAGGCACATCTTGTGGCCTATCAGCAACTGCACGTCTCTTGTTGTGGCTGAGACAGTGCCCAAAGATCTTCTTGTCGACCGGCATCAAATGAACCACCGGGTCGATAGCTGGAAGATTCGGAAGGAGGGCGTTTATCACCATCATGACAAACCGGGGGTATAGAATAAAGTGCTCCTTCACACTCCCCTTAATCTGCTGAACCATTTCATCGAAAAAATACTGCGAGAAGCTGTAGGGTTTGTTGTAGACAAGGGAAATCATCCCAGACTGCAGCTTATGGTTCATGGTATCAAATCCCGCCTTCTTTGGCCCGAATGACACCAGCAGGATGTGCATAAGATAACGCCACTGGCCGTATACCAGACTCTTGGTGTATTGGGTGTGGACAACATCTCCCACATAGCCCATGCGTTGAAACGCGCCAGCACGCATATCAAGAGAGAAAGAAGTTGGGCCATTTTCCTGTTCTTCAGTTCCCAGATGCAGAACCTGCCTCAGAAGGTCGGCAGAAAACTCGATATCGACCCCATTGACAGTAGCCCTTATGACCGGAGGCTGAGGCTCACAATCATGAATTGCCGTAGCCCAAAATTGGCTAAGATATGGAAAATATAGCGTTGGCGAGTGAGTAAGAGCATAAAACACCCGTGAGCGCATGAGAAACTCCAGCATGCCTCGAAACGGTGCGGTCGCCGGGTTGGCAAGATCAAAAGAAACTGCCACATTGTGCTTGTTGTGAAACTCACGCACAAGATCAGCCATTTCTGCAAAACAAACACAAACACGCCAAAAATAAAGAATAATAATGTTAGTCATAAGACATAATTAACTTCGAACCCTGCAAACAAGATTCTACGATTAAAACAAGTCTGAAAAAAAATTTCAAAGTTCAAACCATAGTAGGTTCGTACGAACTTACTACCCTTGTAGGTTCGTACGAACTTACTGTTTGACCAAGTCAAACTTAAGTTCGTACGAACTTACATTTGGCTAGGTTCGTATGAACCTATAGGTTCGTACGAACTTGTAGGTTCGAACGAATGAACTGTAAACCAAAGTTCAAAATTTTTATCAATTAGAATACAATCAAGTACATGGAAAGGGTGCGCCTAGGTTCGTTTTAGTAAAATCAACCATAACACATTAATTTTAACCTCTTAAAGTTCCACAATTTTGAGTTTAAGTTTGTTTTTCACAAAAACCAACTTAAATCCGAATGTGTTGATGTTTAACGCTTCAAATTAAGAAAAAATCACTTACAAAGATGCGGATTATGATATGTAAGATGTTTAACGGTTTAAAAACGAACAACACAGTCCCAAAATGGAGTGAAATTCGAAAATCAGTAAGTTCGCACGGGTAGGTTCGCAGACACAGTATGTTCGTACGAAGTTAGGGTTTTTGAGAAAGTGAGGAGTTTGACCAACGTTGACTCTTTTATACCCCAAGTATGTTCGTACGAACCTATATGTTCGTACGAACATAGCCTTCGAACATACCGTCTAAGTTCGTACGAACTTAGAATTTTAAAAAATTAAAAAGTTAAACTTTTTCTATTTTAAAACGAAAAGCAATGATCTAAATACTTAGGCATTCAAAGGAGCAAGGTTTGAACAAATAAACAAACAAAATGTAAACATTTCCCAAAGACAAATAACTTTTATTCATTTATTTATTTAAAACACTTAAAAAATAACATAACATAAAATAAAACTTGCAAATATGAAATTGTTCATATTTTGAAAAGTACAATATTTTTGAGAGAGTCACTGATACAAAGATCGAATTAGCCATGATGAGAGCAATACACAGTTAGGAATAGCATTTATGCCTTTGATTATTATTGTTGTAATTAATAGAACACAACGATTATTGGTATTGTTATCCATTTAAGCATTCGGCATTCAGAATTCTCAAGTACGTATAAGATTATTGTTCACGATCTCTTGTGAATCTTACATTTGATATACCCTTAAGATCTAGACAGTCATGAAGAGCATGGAACGGATATTTTTCATCTTTATTTTTATTTCATCTTTAAAGTCAAGTCTATTTGCTTTGTCAGTAATGTACATAGGTACATGATTCAATTTTATGACAAGACTAAGGTTAGAAACAAACAAATCTAAAATCAAACCAGAGGTGACAGGTCTGTACTTTCGTACAACAGAGCGACATAGTTTGACTAGAGACCTTGAAAGCGGTATTCTTGTTTCGCGGTCGAGTTTGTTCTAGATTTTAGGATACACTGGCTGAGTCTAGGTCAACATATTTCTAGATGAAGCAGAAGAACCAGTCAGTTAACCCCCCAGATGATTTAATGATGATTTATATCCGGTAACAAGCATTCATGAACGGTCCATCTCCTAAGAATTAAGACTTAGGTCATACATCAAAATAAAGATAGCACAAAAAAGAATCGTATTATTAAGTATAAATTAGGTACTTGAGAACCGTTATGTTTTATGCCTACCAATACATCGTAAAGTGAAGCTATCAAATACGTTTGCATTTTTAGGTACATTTACTGTGAATGTTCTGCATCTTACAGCCACACATATAAAATGTTCTAGGCATGGGTAAAGGATTCATCATTTCTTTGCAATTAGTACTTTGACCCTCAAAATTTTTATTGGTTTTGCAAAGATAAAAGGTAAAATAAACTAAGAAATAGAAATAAAAACATACTAAGTTCTTTGTGGAAATATTTACTCAGGATTTCTCATCCCATTAAGTTGAAGTAAAAGCTCAAACCGAGACCGATCAAATGCCTTTGTATAAAGGTCAGCCAGATTGTCATCAGAAATGACCTTAACTAATTTAATCAAATGTTTTTCTGCACAGTCACGAATGAAATGATGTCTTATTTCAATGTGTTTCGTCTTACTATGCTTTACAGGATTATTAGTTATAGACATAGTTGACTGATTGTCAATCATAATAGGAGTGTTAGTGAAATTCAAACCATAGTCATGCAGCTGTTGTTGTATCCACAATACTTGTGAACAGCAACTACCGGCTGCCACATATTCAACCTCATAGGTTGAGATTGCAACCGAGGTTTGTTTCTTACATTGCCATGAAACAATGCGACCCCCTAATAACTGAACACCTCCCGTGGTAGATTTCCTATTCAGGTTACAACCTCCATAATCTGAGTCAGTATAAGCAACAAAGTCAAAATTGCCTCCCGAGGGATACCAAAGACCTAACTTAGGTTTTCCCTTAAGGTAACGCAAAATTCTCTTTGCTGCTTTCATGTGCGATTCCTTAGGAGTAGATTGAAAGCGCGCACACAAACAGACTGCAAATGTTATATCTGGTCTAGAAGCTGTCAGATACATGAGAGAACCAATAATGGCCCGATATAGAGTCGGATCCACATCTTCAGAACTTTCAGAATCTGGTCCAAGATTGTGATTCAATTGAATCGGAGTACCATATGACGAGCTTTCAGTCATCTTGAAACGCGTGAGCATTTCATGAACATACTTCGTCTGATGGATGAAGAATCCATCATTCTTTTGATCAACTTGTAATCCTAAGAAGAAATTCAATTCCCCCATCGCACTCATTTCAAATCTTCGCTTCATGACTTGTTCAAAGTCTCTGTACATTTTCTCATCGGATGATCCAAAAATGATATCATCGACATACACTTGAACAAGTAGGAAATCTTTCTTTTGCCATTTGATGAACAATGTACAATCTATCTGCCCTCTCTTGAAACCATTTTCCAAGAGATAAGTAGATAGTGTCTCATACCATGCTCTAGGTGCTTGATGCAGCCCATACAGAGCCTTGTCTAATTTATAGACTCGGTCTGGATGGTCTGGATCACTGAACCCCGGAGCTTGTTGAACAAACACAAGTTCCTGAACTTTACCATGTAGGAAGGCACTCTTTACATCAAGTTGATAGACTCTGATTCTTTTATGTGCAGCATATGCTAGAAACAATCGAATTGCTTCCAGCCTTGCTACAGGTGCAAACACCTCTGTATAGTCTATCCCTTCCTGCTGATTAAATCCTTGAACTACCAATCTGGCTTTGTTGTGAGTTACAACACCCTTGTCATCACGTTTGCACTTAAACACCCATTTGGTGCCTATTGCATATTCCCCTTTTGGTAGATCAACTAGCTCCCATACCTTGAGCTTCTTGAATTGATCAAGCTCCTCTTGCATAGCCTCTACCCAAGAATTATCCTTAAGAGCCATTTGTACATTTTTGGGCTCAATTTGAGAAATGAAACAACTAAACAGGCACTTATGCATGATTCCAGTATCTTGAATCGATGCATATAGACTGTTGCTTTCTGATATTTCTCTGCGAGTCTTTACTCTAGAACTCGGATCACCAATGATATTATCAATCGGATGATACTTGTTCACACGAGTTGAGACTATAGAGTCAACCGGTAAGTCAGATCCTAGATTTGATCCAATCTCCCTTTGAGGTGATACTTCATCCTCTGCAATTTCATGCATAAAATCTGTAACCTTTGAGGAAGATGGAATGTCATTCAGATTTGAATCACTATCCGCAATAGGATCGACAGTAGTTTCTTTCCCTTTATCATTTGCATCTTCCGAACTTGGAATGCTAGATCTTGGTGCAAACGCATTGATTTCACCATCATCTAGCACAACATGTTCTAGCCCCAAGGTGTCAGCTTCACTTAAGAACGGAAGATTGAATGATTTGAAGACAACATTATAGTCAAATAACCATTCGGGTCCAGTTTGTACAGCTGGAGTATAGGATGTGACTTGTATATTATATACAATCTCAACTCTGCCAGTTGCCTTATTATAGACCCTTTTGTTTGGAGATCCAGCTTCATAACCTAGGAATAATCCTTCGTCAGCTTTCTCACCAAATTTTGATTGATGTTTGGTTTTTAATAAGGTACATTGAACACCGAAGGGTTCAAGACCAGTCAGGTTTGGTTTTCGACCATTTAGGAGCTCATAACACGTTTTGTTATGCTTCTTGACGGTTAAAACTCTATTGAGCACATGACAAGCTGTATTCACTGCTTCTCCCCAAAAAATGACAGGTAGTTTTGAATCAGCCAGCATTGTTCTTGCTGCTTCAATCAAGGTACGGTTTTTCCTTTCAGCGACACCATTTTGTTGTGGCTCATAAGGTGCACTGAACTGGTGTTTAATTCCTTTACTTAAGCAAAAGACATTCAATACCGAGTTCTTGAACTCTAAGCCATTGTCGCTTCGTATCTTCTTGACTCCTCGACCAAATTGATGTCCAATCTGGGTAAAGAATGTCATCAGCATTTCTGTTGTCTCATCCTTTGATGCCAGAAAGAATACCCATGAAAAACGAGAAAAGTCATCAGTGATAACTAGACAGTAATGTTTACCACCTATACTCCTTGCGTTCACATGGCCAAATAGATCCATATGAAGAAGATCAAAGGTTGAGGCAATGGAATTTTGAGATTTTGACTGATGAGTCTTCTTGTGTTGTTTGCCTTTTTGACAAGGCACACATTTATCCTCTAGACCAAAACTCTGTACTGGAACACCTAGCACTAGTCCATTCTTGACTATATAGTTCATCTTTCTAAAGTGTAAGTGTGCCATTTTCCGGTGCCACAACTGTGAATCGAACTCAGATGCAGTGGATATAAGGCATGTCGACTCCGGGAAGGATTCAGTAACACTCATGTCCAACACATAAGTATCATTCCTTCTGGGAGCCCTCATGATTATCCATTCATCCGGAATGACAAAACCAGGTTTTAAAATGAGTGCATCTCTATCCATAAAATGGACAGGATGTCCTTTGTCACAGATCTGAGATACACTCATCAGGTTGTGCTTCAGCTCTTCAACATATTTGACTTGCTCTAGCTTAAATTTTCCATTTGTTATTGTGCCAAATCCTATGATTTGTCCACCTTTTTCACCAGCGAAGTTCACATATCCTCCCTTCTTGTGTATGAAATCCACAAGAAGCTGCCTTTCCCCCGTCATGTGCCTTGAGCAACCGCTATCCACATACCACCAGTTGGCAGCACGTCTGATTAACTCCTGCACATAATAGAAAAGATTAGTCATCAAGGGGGACCCAAGTCGTGACGGTCTTGGGTCTGCCATTCTCATCCACGAATGTAAATTCCTTTAAGTATCCATTACTCTTTGGCTTAGAGGTGGATGCTTTGAGAGTCGCATTCGTTTGAGTATGGGAGGAACTACTACTAGACTTTCTTTCCGGAGACTTCTGAAAAAGTCTCGGATTTACTGGTCTGGGGTTAGTCGTAGATCTAAACACGTTGGAGTAGTTATAATTCGAATTGTGGTAATTCCTATTATTACTATTTGTGTTAGAAAAATGATTATATGGAGTATTAAATCTCTGTGGAGTTCTAGACCTGGATGACTGTCCATGGAACCCTTCTCTTGAAGGAGTATTGTTCCTAGACACATCATTTGTCGTAAACTTAACAGATTTCTGAACAGGTCGAGTTTTCTGAGTGCTTAATGTTCTCTTATAACCCAAACCAATTCTTCCAGAGGAGCTAGCTTCATGTGTATTCATTATTTTAGAGAACCAGCTAGCCACTCTATCACTTCCACAAGTCGTATCAGGAACAAGAGTTTTCTTCTCCGGAGACGAAACAGATTTTTCAGGTGATTGGTCCTTTTTCACCTGAGTCTTTCTACTTTTGCCCTTTGTTGGACAAATACTTGCAACGTGTCCCTTTTCATGGCACACGAAACAAGAACGCTTCACTAAGGCCTTTTTCAAGGCCTTCTGAACTGTTGATTTATCTAACTTTGACAAACTTGGAAGTATGATAGTTTCCACCTGTTTACCCTTTTCTTTTTCAGATCTGGGTAAAACAGATTCAGTTGTGGTTTGTATCTTCTCTGTGACACTCTCCTTTTCACATTCATCCACTGGTATAGTATTTATTTTTAGTTCAGAGATGGATGGCATTAAAGTGTCAGATGATGTTGATTCAGGTTCGGTAGCTACCTCAGCTTTCTCAGGTCTCACAAATTGTATGAATCCAGTAATGGTTGAGTAAACTTCAGAATCACTAGCAGGTAACTGCTCAGATTCATCAGGTGTAGAGGTATAGTTATGATTAAATGGAGGAGGGGACTCAGTATACCCCATCCCTCGAAGGTCTCTTGGCTGTTTTTGTGAGCTTAACATATTATCCAAAGTTTCGATTGAGAACTTTCTTAATTCAAGTTTTTTGTTTAATTCTGCAATCCTAACTTTTGCATCAGCAAGCTCCTTTTCCTTTTCAGATGACTATTTGGTTATATCAAGAACATGTTCATGAGCCAAGTCAATAATCTGACTTTGCTCATTAACCATTTCTTTCAACACCCTTAAGTCCTCTTTGTCAGCCTTGACCTTATTCAAAAGCTCAGCATTTCTTTGTTTTAGAATAGCATTTTCCTCTTTTACAGAGTTTAGCTGAGCTGATATCGAGTTGGATGACTCGATTAATTCCTCAGCTTGTACCTGAAAGTTAGTACATAATACACAGGCTTTAACAACTAAGTCTAAATTAAGAAATACCTTTTGCTTTTCAGCATCCAGATTGGCCATGTAGGCGATAAAGTCTTCTGAGCTCATGTTTTCAGTGGACTTCAATTTTACCTCTCTGGTCTCTTGAGCAGGTGCATCTATCTCCATCTCTGTAGTTACTTCCTTTTCTGTATTAGATTCAGCATTGCTTTCCTCCTTTTCTTCAGTGATGGAGGCCATGAACGCTTGTGATTCCTCAGACTTTGAACTCCAATCATATGCTCCATCTTGAGTTTGAACCACCAGAGCTCTTGAAGTATGAACGCTTCCTGAGGTCTGATTGTTCTCAGAGGAACCTTGACTGTGGTATCTTGATCCGTTCTGACCTAAATTTTGATCTCTCTTCGGTCTCTGACATTCTCTAGCAAAGTGCCCAAAACCATCACAGTTATAGCACTTCACTTTAGACTTGTCGAATCCCACTTTGCTACTCATGAATTTTCTCCCGGTTCTGTTCATAAATCGTTGAGCTCTTCTTGCAATCATGGCCATTTGCCACTGCAAGTCCATTTCTTCTAGGTCATCTTGATCCAATTGGTCATAATCTTCGTTGATTAGTTCAGGATCAGTGATTTTTCCCTTAATGAAGTTCTCACGGGATGCAATGAAAGAGGCAAGCATGGCTATTTCCTCTTCTGCAGACTTCATGCTCATGGGCATTGATTTAAAACCGCTTGAGGTTCCAGATTTCGGTTTTCTATCGACCCCTTGATCATCTGACGAAGTAATATGACAGACATTGCTATCAGAACTTCTGATAACCGAGTCTGTTTCATCCTCGACAGTATAAAAAGCAGCAACACCACTACTTGTAGATGCAGTGGAATCAGTTCGTTTACCATGGTAAACGCTGGGATCCTGAACCTGATCAGATCCCGTCTCTTTCCTCCGCATGTTTAAGTCATACACACGCAGCTTTCCAATCACATCATCGAGAGTCAGAGCGTCATACCCTGTACTCTCCTTGATCATTAGAGTATAAATGTCCCATTTTGGTGGGAGTGATTCAAGGAGCTTATTGCTCTTGACAGTGTCGGTGAAGGATAGACCATTGTTGTCTAGTTCAGTCATAAGATGGTAGTATCTGGTGATAATTTCCTCTAATGACTCTCCGTTCATATGTTTGAAGACATAGAAATGTTTGGTCAGTAAATCAGCTCTACTCTCTTTGATCTTATCGTTTCCATCAAACCGCTTTTCTAACGCTTCCCAAAGCTCTTTTGAGAATTGGTATCGTTTAAAAGTATGTTTGATCTCCTAAGGGAGACACATAGTAATTGCTGACAAAGCTTTATTCTCAGCCTCGTACATCTTTTTGTCTTCATCTTTCATGACAGAATATGTACAGAACTTAGTCTTTCCCTCAAATTCGTAAGTGGGTAAGTCATACCCATCTTTAATGCATATCCACATACGGATATCGTGAAATCTCGCAAACGATTCAAATCGATCTCTCCACCAAAAGTAGTCCTCTCCTTTGAGGAGCTTAGGTGGTGAGGCTGACTTACCAACCTCGTGATCCATTTCTAACAGTTTATTGAGATTTGTCATCACTAGAAACAGTCAAACCAAGTCAAAAGTGTAAAAACAGAAAAGTCAACAGAAGTCAACAGCCCTAGGTTCGTACGAACTTAGATTACTTCGAACTTATAGGTTCGAAAACTATCTAGGTTCGAATAGTCAACCTTCTGGTCAAACTTGACAGAAAATTCAAACGTACGAACTTGTAGGTTCGTACGAACTTGTAGGTTCGTACGAACTTGTAGGTTCGTATGATATTTTGGGTAAGTTCGTACGTAACTTTCTGACTTGTACGAACTTGCTGTTCAACACCCAAAATCGAACAAAAACTTAGATCTACAGAGATTCAACCGATGAATTCGAATGAAAATTTATAGATAAGAACCACAAGAGCTTAAGGAATCCAAAAGTACAACTTTTATCAACTTAAACACTCAAAATCTTGTTTTCTTTGTGATTAAAGCAATCCCGAACCCAACAATGACTTGTTTACGCTCTGATACCAATTGAAAGTCCCTTTGCACGGATCCAAACGGGATTACAATGTGTATTAGATTGCGGAATGGTATAATACACAATAACCAACAACAAAACAAGTAAATGCAAGTGTTAAGTGTATAAGTTCGTAGGTATTCGAAGATAACACTGTATGTTCGAATATAACTGATTTCAAAAAGCTCTTTAATGAAATATTACAACTTAGTTTTTATACTCAGTAAGTTCGTACGAACTTACTGGTCCTAGGTTCCTACGAACTTACATGTTCGTACGAACTTCCTAGGTTCGTACGAACATATAGGTTCGTACGAACTTACAAACTAAAAACTAAAAAGGCTAAGTTAATAAACACTTTACATTATTAACTATAAAACTAATAACAAAACTAACTATTACAAAATAAGAGCTGTTGTCACCAAACGTGCACCAACACATCACATATGCAAAATATTTCAACTCTTCTCCCCCTCAAAATATGATAGTATTTTGCATCTCGAGTTGGAAATGATAGATCATTACTTAAGTGAAAGCATGCCTAACTGAGTCACCAAAAAATGAAAACGTGTGTCATCTAATGGTTTGGTGAATAAGTCAGCCAACTGATAATCTGTTTTGACAAAAAATAACTCGATATGCCCTTTTTCAATGTTATCTTTTATAAAATGATATCGAATATCTATGTGTTTTGTTTTCGAGTGTTGTACCGGATTGCAGGAAATAGCAATCGCACTTTGAGAATCACAATAGATAGGTATCTTATCAAATTTGAAACCAAAATCCATGAGTTGAGACCTCATCCACAAAACTTGTGAACAACAAACAGCAGCTGCAACATATTCTGCCTCAGTTGGGATGTTGAAACACAGCTTTACTTCTTGGAAGTCTAACTAACTAGCTTATCACCAAGAAATTGAGCACCACCGAATGTGCGTATGAATAGGCTGTTAGTTCAAAACCAGTATCCTTTGGATACCACAATCCCAAGTCAATTGAAAATTTTAAATATCGTAAAATTCGTTTGACTGCTTGGAGATGTGATTCCTTAGGAGCTGCCTAGTAACGTGCACAAACACATGTAGAGAACATGATATCTGGACGGCTTGATTTCAAATACATCAAAGAGCCAATCATGCTTCTATATAAAGTTTGATCAACTGATTTTCCCGTTGAATCAACATGAAGTTGTGACCGAGCAGCCATGGGTGTAGAAATAGGTTGACAGTCTACCATTTGAAAATTTTTCAACATATCCAAAATATATTTGGATTGATTGATAAAGATTCCATTTGGTAGTTGTCTAACATGTAATCCAAGAAAAAAGTTCATTTCACCCATCATGCTCATTTCAAATCTGGATACCATTAATGCCAAAAAATTCTTGCAATATTTGGCATTAGTAGATCCAAATATGATGTCATCAACATATATTTGAATTAAAATTATATCTTCTTTTTGTTTCTTAATGAAAAGTGTAGTGTCAATTGTTCCTTTTGAAAAACCTGATTGAACTAGAAACGTGGACAAGACATCATACCAAGCTCTCGGGGCTTGTTTTAGTCCGTATAAAGCCTTGTCTAGAATGTAGACATCGTTTGGTCTCTTCGGATCAACAAAACCTTCAGGTTGACCCAAGTACACCTCTTCCTTAAGAATTTCATTTAAGAAAGTTGTCTTCACATCTATTTGATAAACTGTGAAAGACTTGTGAGCAGCATATGCTAAGAAGATACGAATCACTTCAATTCGAGCGACTGGAGCAAATGTTTCATCGTAGTCGATTCCTTCTTGCTGACTATAGCCCTTTGCAACCAGTCTAGCTTTATTCCGTACCACAATTCCATGTTCATCCTTTTTATTCTTGAAAATCCATTTGGTTCCAACTATGGACTTATCCTTTGGTCTTTGAACTAATCTCCAGACTTTGAGTCGATTAAACTGATTCAACTCATCTTGCATGGCAAGAATCCAATCTTTATCTTGAAGAGCTTCCTTTACAGTCGCTGGTTCAATGGAACTTAGGAAATTTGAATAGAGACACTCATTTTGAGTAGCTTTCCTAGTTTGTACCCCAGTTGTAGGATCACCAATGATTTGAGAAGATGGATGCGATTTAGTCCACTTACGTTCAAAAGGAAGATGTTGATATTCAATACTTGAATTTGAAGAATCAACATATGGAATGGGAGGAATAAGCTCTTCAGCCACAATATTTGTTTGAATTGGTGAGATAGCTGAAGGTGATTTGGTTGGTTGTATTTCATAAATGGTTTCAGGTTGTGCTTGAGGAGACTCAATTGTAGTTGACTGAGTTGGAGTTGAAGTTGTGGAAGTACCAAAGTATTCTTCATAGAAATCAGAGAACAATTCATCAAGATCATTCACAATTGAGTGTGATGTTTCAGGTTGATCTTCTATTAAGCTATTTAACCGGGTTTTGAACTGTTTTGTTCAAAAACCATTTCTGACATTTCATCAAACTTCACATTTACACTTTCATTTACAATTCTTGTACTTTTGTTGTAAACTCGGTATGCAACTTTATCCTTTGAATATCCAATGAAAATTCCTTCATCACTCTTTGGAGAGAATTTTCCCAAATCTTCTCAATCATTCAAAATATAGCATGGACATCCAAAAATACGAAAGAATTTCACATTTGGAGAACGATAGTTAATTACTTCGTATGGTGTTTTGTTGAACCTCTTGTTGATGATAGACCAATTTTGAGTAAAACATGCAGTATTGATTGCTTCGGCCCATAAAAACATTGGTAGCTTTGAATAACACAACATAGTTCAAGCAGCTTCAACAAGAGTACGATTTCGTCGTTCAACCACACCATTTTGTTGTGGAGTTCGTGCAGCGGAAAATTGATGAGTAATACCAACTGATTCCAAATATGAAGATAAGATCTTATTCTTGAATTCCGTGCCATTATCGGAACGGATTGAGCGCACAGGAAGTTGTAGATTCACTTGAGTAACCTTGAGGAAGTTGATTAGAATCGTTGGGGTTACGGTTTTATCCTTTAAAAGATATACCCATGTATATCGTGAGAAATCATCCACGATAACAAGAATATATCTCTTACCATTGATTGTTTGTACACGCATAGGTCCACATAAGTCCATATGTAGCAAATGGAGTACAGACTCTGAACTTTGTATAGACTTTGGACTTATGTGATGTGTGTGTCATTTTACCCATTGCACATGATTTACAAAAATGATCAGAATCATATTTAACTTCTGGTAAACCAAGAACAATGCCGGAGCGTATAAGATGATTGATTTGTTGAATACTTAAATGAGATAAACGACGGTGCCACAACCGTGATTGTTGTGAAGATGCTTTGGAGAGTAGACAGACATCAGCCATTGGTTGAGCACTATCCAGGTCAATGGTGTAGAGGTTTGTTGAACGTGTGCCATTTAGTAACGGTTGACCGTCTTCAGTTCTAACACAACAACTACGTTTGCGAAATAGTACTTCTAAATCTTTATCGCAAAATTGACCAATGCTGAACAAGTTGTGCCGTAAGCCTTCAACATAGGCAACCCTTTTAATTGTGATTTTGCCTCTAACCAGATCGTCAAATCCCATAATAGCAGCATAATGATTATTCCCAAAACGAACAGTCCCCATGAATTTTTCAATGAAGTTTATCAACAGGGACTTATCTCGGTCATGTGTCTGGAACATTCTGAATCAAGATACCAAACACATACCGAGATTTTCTGCAAAATCAAACCATTGGAAAATCCTTAGGAACCTATTTTTCAACGAGTTCGTCAGGGTTAGTGCAGTTTATGGTTGATTGATTTCTTTTAGGGACCCATTTTGATATAATTTTGGGTGGACTTTTAAGCTTAGGAATCCATTTGGAAATCATTTTGGGTGTTTTCTTTTGCTAAGGAATCCATTTTGAAACCCATCATTTTGATTTCCATGATCTAGATTGATATGGCATAGCAGATTTATAGTAATTATTACGTCTAGCTACAATTCTATCATGCAACATAGATTCATTCACATTCACAAGATAATTTCTATCATAATGCAAAGTATGATTACAACTGTTTGAATGCTGAAAATACAACGAATCATGTTTGTTGATATTATTGTAGGTACACGAATAAGAACTATTTAAAGTGCAATTAAGCTTTTGACTCTTTGGACTTCGGGATTTGTCATGAAGATTTGTCGTGTTTAGATCTGAAACATGAAAAGCACCAGTATTAGTATTTGGAAAATCTGATCTAATGCTCTTGTTTGAAGAAATCTTAACATACTTTTTATTCTTTTGCAAAGAATAATTAGTAAATTGGGATTTCTTTGGAGCATTTACTGAGTGCTTTATACTCTTTTCTTTTAAAGATTGTTTAACAGTTGGTCCAACTTTCTTTGTAAACATTGTTTCCAAAATCTCTTCAGATTCCATAAGTTTATCAAATTCAATTTTTTAAGATGATTTTGAAATTGATGCTAAACTAGATGTCAAAGAGAATTTTTGAGTTGTTCAATATTATGTAAGAGAGTTGTCCGTTCTTGATCAAAAATTAGTTGTAGAGTGGTTATTTGTTTTTCAAGATCAAAGATTTTATTTTCCAAAATTAAATTTGGAATATAAACTTTTGTTTTAACCACTTGTTCCATAACCTCGTCTTGATCAATAACATGTCTTGAACAACTTGGAAAATAATCCTCAGAAAGTGGTATTTTCCTTGTGCCATAACTTTCATTTAATTTCTCATAATTAAATGAAAATTGTGCATTTTAAGTTTTTGCTCTATTAAAATTCTCAATAACTTCTTCTTCATTAGTTGTTTTTACAAAAAACATTTTTAAAATACTGCTGCTTTGCGTTGAACTCCTCTGTGGGTTTTCGAATGCTTTTTTTAGGTAGTGGTAGTGGTTATAGCGAGAGTCCTAACTCATTCCCTCGTTGCTCACAATCTGACTTATCCTAGGTAGGTTACTGGTATTCCATGGGTTTTTGTTGGTTCATTTTCCCTCTTTAATTGAAGAACTCAAGAACCGGTAAAGAATAAGCGATGGACCTTCCTTTATACGTGTTTCGAATTACTCAAGACCAGCAGGGCATCCATATTTCTCATCTTGTGGCCTTTCAAAAAAAAATTTGAATAAAGAAAGAATTTTTCCACTGTTATTCTACGCTCGATCTCTACTCCCCGAAAGCTCACTCACAATCTATGGCTCACTTACACTTCTATCGATCAATTCTGGTTCAAGATTTGAAATGAACCCAACGAGTGAAGTATATGTAAGGAGTTAGAAGAAAGCACCCACTTCAAGCGCACCTCTGTATCGACTGAATCACTCTAAGGGTCTAATCGGTGGAATCGGTGAACCACGCGAACTGGTTAGATGCGTGGGGTAGAGGGCTCGTAGTACCCCCTTTTCTTGATCCAGCCTTTTCTTAGCTTCGATAGTGAGACTTCCGCATCATACGGCTCCGTCCCGAGCTTTCGTCGTCGGCCTTGTCATTAGACCACTATCTATGCATATATTTTCAGCCTGGAATCTATAATCTTTTGCTTCTCGGGTGGTGGGGAACTTCTCACCGAAGGAGGCAGTAGGAATGAAGGAGGCGGGAAGCTACCGCTTCTAGTATCGGCTGGTCAAAGATCACCCCAAAATTTATTCAAAAGCTGCGATTGGCATGGCAGTGTGGGGTGCTCGTCGATCTCTCCGAACCGTTATACCCCAAGCCACGGCGAAACAGCCCAAGAGCAAGCTTTCTATCAGTCTAAAGCAGATACCGCCCCCCCTGCTCCTACGGTCCGCTTACCGAGGAATAGAAAGGAAGGACCCGCTTCTTCAGTCATCACCCAGATAGACTCTGGTCTCAGACCTTTCGAAATGCATGTGTTAAGCATATAGCTAGAGTTTGATAATAGTCTCAATCACATGCCCATGTCACTGTAGTTATACAAGGTAGATACTTTAGAAATAGCTTTTTGTAAATAACAGGGATTTTCAAAACCTAGTCCTTCTCTTGGATTATAGAATTTGATATCTTTAGGTTTGTTTAAAAAGATTGTTTGGTCAGTTTGGCCACGTTTAAACAACTTATCTTGAAGTTCTTTGACCTTGTTTAACAAACTCATTTTTCAGTAATTGCATGATCGTACCTTTGTTTAACACGATTTTCAACGTCTTTTGATGCTTTACATCGAGATGAAATTTCAAGGATTTCAGTTATTAAAGACTTATTTTCTTTTTCAAGTTTCTCATTAGTAATGAGATACTCATCCCTATGAAATTTAAAAACATCCCTTTCCCGAGTCACAGTTTTTAATATTGCAAGTTTACTTTCTAATTCTGTTTGCAGTTCATGCACATGTATTCTTTCATCTTTTAATTTAGCAGTCAGATTAGCATTCATAGTATGTAATGCAGTATGTAAGAATTCAGAATCTTGTACCTCAGAATCTGAATCCGCATCTCCTTCAGTGGAGGTGGCTGATATGTTGGCCATGAATGCCATGTTACTTCCAGTTCTTTTTCTTCTGAATCAGTCAAATTTAACCAAGCATCATTCTCAGCCAATAAAACTTTCCCAGCTTCCTTCTGTTTGGACATCAGCATCTTTGCCTTGTAGTAATCAGAATTACGAACTCTTGGCTTCTTACAAACCCTAGCAAAGTGTCCAAACCCTCCACAATTATAACACTTGTTATCTACTTCTCCTCGTAAATTCCTATCAACCTTTTTCCCTTCATAACTGCCCTTGTATTTCCCATCATCATTATTTTTGAAATCTGAGCGTTTGGTGGATGATGATGAAGTACGTAAGTGATTGTTTGTAGGTTTCTTCCAATACTTCTTTGTCATGGCTTTGGTGATCAGTGCCATTTGCTTTACAATCTCCTTCATATCCTCATCCGACTCACTTTCTTCCTTATCTGAATTAGATTGATACTTGATCTCCTTTTCAACTCTTCTTGATCTGATGTGTCCCCTTCTATCAGTAAATAATGCAAGAGGATCGTTTGTCTCTTTCTCCTCAGTACCCTTAACCATCTTTTACCTCATCCTGGTTATGATTTAGAATTTCATATACATCATGTATATCAACTGAAGTCAAATCTTGGTTCCGGATGATGTTACTTGCATATTGTTTCCATTTGGGAAGCAGATTATTCAAAAACTTAATGTTTATCTCCAAATTCTGTTTCTGAAACTTATTCTTTCGAACTTCATTCAATAGTAAACAAAACCTATTGTAGGTTATTTCAAGTTGTTCACCCGATTTTTCTTTAAAAGCTTCATATGCTTGGAGACAATGAGTCATCTTTGTTTGTTGTCCTCGTTCAGACCCTTGCTGTTGTAGCTGTCAACTTGAACGTAGATTTCATTTGTCAAGCCTTGAAGGATATATGATTTCATTTCCTTATGTGCCTTCCATAACTTCTGCTGTTCTTGACTAAATTCATTTTCACCAAGTTCTACTTCTGAGGTATCACCAGCTTTATAAAACGGTGGTTCTCCTTTAGTCAATGATTCCTTCAACAATGAATAGTTGTCTTGTCGTTCAATCCAATCAATGAATCTGTCTTTCCATTGAGAATAGTCTCCTCTGAACAAGACTGGAGGCTTATCCTTAGTTCCAATTGCTAGTGCTTCTCTCGACATTTTTCCTGTATGCGAATTTTGCCTCCAAAATTAAACTAAAAGTAGTCAACGGGAAGCTTAAATTCAAATTTTGATAATTGTCAAATTTTCCCGCCTTAAATTCAAATTTTGCTAGTGCTTCTCTTGCCTTTTTTTTTTTAAACAAATGAGAGTATGCGAACTTGATATGCGAACTTAATAAAGTCACACAAATAAAGTCTTAGAATCTGATAGTGTCGCATGTACTGTTCATCGTCTTCACCAAATCTGAGCTTGAATCAAAACTTTGAAATTTAACCTATGATTGATACCGAATGATCTTCAACACTAGTAGAACACTTTGATCGGTTGAATTGAACAAATTCAATTTCAAACTCCTTCTATTTGAATTTAACCGCCATTTTCATTCAAATACCCATTTTGCAATTTTCTTCGAATTTAAGCTTGATTCCTGCAATTGAACCGTGTAATCACTTCCAAATCCTTCAACCAATGCTCTGATACCAATTGTTGGATCTAATCTTGTGATTTGGACGTGAATTGAAATAAAACCGAGAGTATATGTGCGTATGTATATGAATGAATATGAACAAGTAGTTAAATGATTGTGTATTGCTATATGAATCTGTTACAAGCTCTTATTCACTCTCAATCTAAGTATTACAAATGCACAACGAAAATTCTCTCTGATTCAACCACCTCCAAATGAAAGTCTGAGTTCTGTATTTATACTGCCTTTGTACCTGCGACTTTGTGACTGCGAATTTGTGACTGTGACTTTAACTGAACCTGCGACTTAGGGTTATTGTGACACTAACTTAGTGTTACACTTTGTGTCGCAAGATCAGTTTTTCACTTACAAATGCAAATCCTAATTTTATATCTAACATTATCTGCCGGGAATTACAATTTTACCTAGGGTTTGTTTTGTATTCCTATTGATTTACTATACGATCGTGATTGGTAGCAGTGTATGGTCATGGTGCTAACAAGGTTTAACCATTCGTGGTGGTAGAAGGCTTTAGATTTGGTTTTTAAGAATTAAAATATATGAATATATATATACATATATATGTTGGTTCCTATAATCTGAATCCACGAGGTAACAACGTTTATTAAGTGCGGAATCCTCAAACAAATGTAACAATAATAAACAAGTAACACAAATATTATAAAGAACATTTTTATTGAACGTAAATATCAATTACATTCAACGTAAGACAAAACCTTAGCTTAGTATTCGAACTAGCTTCAGTTATGCTTAACACAATACTAAAACAACTGATTAACTTCGAACATGTGAAGTTAATATATAAAGAACCTAAGTTCGTACGGGCTTGGACCCTACGAACTTGACTGTCCTGAGGCCCATACGAACTCAGCCAAGTTCGTATGATCCTAATTTCATACCTACACTAAGTTCGTACGAACTTACATACAAGACAAACAACAGTAAACTATTACAAAGACTTATCAAAAACGACCTATTACAAACTAGACGCTGTTGTCACACAAGATGTACCAACAGACTCCCCCTTGACAATAGCTCTAGTTTCTTGAGTCTGGATCTTGATTCTTCTTTCAGCTAAGTTGACATCCTGCCCACAAACCTCTTTCTACACAAACCTTGACCACCTTCTGATATCTTCGGCCTTTGTGTCTCCAACTATCTCTGTAGAGAATCTTGTTGACATGAAGCTTCATTAGATCATCTTTTGACAAATTTACCAGATGTAAACTGTCATACACCCTCAACAACTCATTTTCTTCAACATCTTCCATTATCGCCTCAGCCGTTTTGTTATCAACATACCACCATTTAAGCTCAGCCAGAATATTTTGTGGCATCTTCTTCAAAGGAACTTTCTTCAAACAGTTAACCGGTTTATAAACCATCTTCATCCACGGTTTATTCGTGCTCGGATCTATCCTTGTCAAATTTAGAACTCTCTTCCTGCTCTCGGCTTTAAATCAATAAACTTATTCGATCTTCCTTTACGCTTAACTATTCTTTCCATTGTTCGAGCGTAAGGATCTTCTCCAAGATTTATCAAATCGAGCCAAGCAAGTTCTTTCAGTTCAATCTTCGGCAGCGAGCTAAAAACCTTCAATCTATTCTCCAAGTATTGAATTTCATCATATCTCTTTATTATGAACAGCTTCAGGTCGCTGTCATAAATCCAACTTTTGATGCCTTGTTTCAGCTCTCCTGATCCTTTGACTTTGATAGTTCCTTTAAATTTAAGCTCTGGTTCCTTCTCAATCTTTTTAAACCACAAATTTCTTAACTCTGCTCTTGACGGTTCTTTATCATCCTCTGAATCACCTTCAGGAACATCGTCATCTTCTTAATCTAGTCCCTCTCGATCTATCATATTTTCTCCAACTTCATCTTCTCTGACCACTTCGGTTACAGGTTGCTTTGTCACGACATGTTCATCAATATCATCGTCTGACCTCCATTCTGCAACCTCTTTTGCCAAAATCTCTCTTTTCTCTAACTCAGACTCACTACTATCATAAACATCCAGATTACGAAGTGCTTCGATAGTGTCAGTCTTTTACTGGAGTTTGCTCAGAACCGCTCCCACCTTGTTTCTGACTAGACTCCCCATGAGCTTGTGCCACTAGTCTTCCAGTTGAAGAGCTAGGCAGCTCACCTTCCTTCGGTGCACTGGGATCATCGTCTTGGTCTTCATCATTCTTTTTCTTCCACTCATCTCCCTTACACCCTGTCATCTCCCACTGAGCTACCTCGCGCTTCATAAGTCTGAAGATTAACATCTCATTGTGCAGGCCCTCCTGCTCCTCCAATCGTTCATTCAGAGCCGTCAAATTAGTGATACGGGTTTCTTGACTAGTAACACGGCAGTCAAAGCAGAAACCATATCCTTTAAGCTTGTGATCCGGCCCTCAAGATAGAGAAATTTGTCCGGATTAGAAAGGTGGACAGTGGGGTTGGAGACAGATTGGGTAGTTTGAGATGGAGGTGGAGTGGTGGCTAGTGTGACTGGTGTTGGTGTTGGTGTTGGTGTTGAAGTGGTTTCGGGTGGAGTAGAGGTGATGGTTGTAGGTGGTGGAACATCAACTTGCTCTCGGATGACTACCCCACTAGGACGTCTACTTTTGGGTGTCCTAATCAGCGGTGGGATGTCATCATCATTGGAATCATCATCAGCTTCATCCCAAAGCACAAACTCCTCATCGTCATCCATCTTACGTTTACCCATTCTTTTGGCAGAACATGATCCGGAGCGAGTTCCAAGGACTTTGGAGCCATAAACATCCAAAGGTGGAAGATCATCACTATCCCGGTCACTCTTGGTCTCTTCTGCATCTCTTTCCAAACCCCTTACTACATCATCCATTGATCTCAGTTCTTCCTCAGCACCGCCAGTATATTGATCAATCTGTGCTAGATCCTTCTCAATGTCTACCTGTGGACTAGTAACAAACGCATCCACATCGGCTAAGACATCGGTGATGCACTCACCCTAAAGAACATCATCGACCACCGCTTCGACAATATCAGATATAATTTGATATCCCTCATGTGGGTGCTCTAGTTGGCGCAAAATGTCCTCAACCACCTCTTGCTCTTGAGTAGCCGCAACCGGAGGTGGTTCGGGAATACGTTCTTCAGCCGCTGCCTGGGGCTATAGCTTGTCCCACCAACCATCATTCGGTGGTGCCACATATTCGGCATTATGTACTGCCCCAAACAGTGGTGTTGCCTGAGGACGGTTAGCTGCTGGTCTTCTGATGTTGTGACTCAAGTAATGAATGAAGATCTTTTTATCAACCGTTGAGAGATACACAACAGGATCGACGGCTGGAAAATTCGGTGCTAACCCATTAATTATCATCATGACAAATCGTGGGTATAGTAGAAACCGGTCTTTAATGCTGCCCCGGATTTGTTGTACCATTTCATCAAAGAAAAATTGCGAAAAGCAGTAGGGTTTGTTGTATACCAATGAAACCATGCCAGATTGCATCTTTTGGTTCATGGTGTCGAATCCCGGCTTCTTCGGGCCAAAAGAAACCAATAATACATGCATAAGGTACCGCCATTGGCCATAAAGATAGCTCTTGGTGAACTGACTATGAGTAACATCTCCAACATATCCCATACGCTGAAACGCCCCAGCCCTAAGATCCAAAGAATATGAAGTTGGGCCGTTTTCCTGAGCTTCAGTACCTAGTTGAAGAATGATACGTGGATATGCCGCAGAAAACACAGTATCCACATCATTTACCTTAGTCCGGATAACTAAGGGATTTGGTTCACAGTCATAGGCCACATTCTCCTAGAATTGATGGAGATATGAGATCCTCAGCTTCGGCGAATGGGAGAGAGCATAGTGTACCCTCGGTAATGCTCGGTAGCCGGATCCTCTTGATCAAAGGAAATGGCCCAGTTGTATTTGCTATGGAACTATCGATCTTGATCAACCATACCTGCAAGAAAGACATGCAAGCACACCAAACATAGGCAATAATAACGTTAAATATACATGTTAATCATTCTAAGAACCAATGTTGCGGTTCAGACTATGACAAGCAAGATATAATAAGTTTATTTAAAAAATTCATTTTTCAAACTTGGTAGGTTCGTACGAACTTAGACAAGTTCGTACGAACTTGTAAGTTCGAACGATGATCTGCAATTTCCAACTTTGAAATTTTGTTAACTAAAACACAATCATTTAGTTAGAAAAGATGCGCCTAGGTGTAGTTGACAGAAAACAATAAGTATTTTCGATTTTAATCCACACTCTCTTTCACTATTAGGATTTTATGTTTTTCTCAAAAACCTAAACTAAACCAAATTCTGATAGTGTTTACGGATGGATTACCGAAGTTGTTACTTACTTAGTTGCGTAATGTTGATTGGATGATGTTTAACGGATTCAAAACACAAACTCAGATCAAATTTACTGATCTTTGATTCGGAATAAAACAGTGACGTAAGTTCGTAAGTGTGGGTAAGTTAGAAGGTCTGCAAGTTCGTAGGATTTTGAAATGTTAAGGGTTTTGACTTGGTCAGACCCGTTTATACTCATCCGGTCCATGTTAGTACGAACTTGGACCTTCGGACTTGGTTCACAAGTTCGTACGAACTTGTGAACTTTAGGCTTTTTGAACTTTAATTATTTGAACGAATGATCTTCTAACGCGACACTAAGTAATACTCGAGGCTTTTAATTTATCCAGCGTTAGTAACCAAATATTTATTATTTATATCTCCCGTATAAAACCAAACTCTAACTAGACAATAAAAATATGTCACACCCCGCTAAAGCGAAAGCACATGATGTAACAGTAGAATGATACAAAATTTCACCGTTCAACGGTCTACAAATAATACATCAAGTCTTACATACATTTACAGTGCATAAGTACAGAATCTAAACATGCGATTACATCCAAAAGAAACAAAATTAGAGCACATGATATCAGTATCAAAAACAACTTAAACGTGGCTTCAATTACATTTACTGACCGATCCCTGAAAAGCATGTAAAAAGAGAGGGTCAACTATAAAATATAGTTGGTGAGTTCACAAGTTTCAAGTTTCAAAGTCGTTTAAAAGTTTCTGAAACCATGTTTAAAAGATTCACGTTGCTACGTGAGAAGTCATTTAAAAGTTTTGCGTCGTTACGTAGTAATGATTGCAAGACCGAATTTTGTGGTCAAAGTTGTTTTAGAAGACCGAATTTTATGTTCAAAGTTGTTTATACGCTAAAACGTGAATGCTCATTAGTCGGTGTTTATACTTGAGTCCACAACCAAATCTTTGACAGTCCGCCCCAAAGCGATCATGCCTATCGCATATATGATTAAGTAGTGGTTATATGCCCCTGTGCTCAGTGCAGAATGGGAGGAGTGTTAATTCCAAATAGTGTTATCCATAATAACCATCGGCTCAAATTGAGTTAATAGGTTGTGTAGTAAATCGGGGACTTAACACGATAGAGTCTCAAGCATACAACAGTCGCATATAAATAAATGCATATCAAAGTAAGTACTTGTAACAAAACAACATTTGAAATAAGAATCACATGCTTTTCACCCAAAAAAATTTAATAGAACATTAAAAAGAGGGGCTATGAATACTCACGATTGGGAGTGAGCGTACGGATGGATGTAATGCTTGTGCCTTTCGGGTACGACTCCTATCCAAGTCCTATGAACACAAGGTTTCTAATTCGATTCTCATCTACTACGTTTTGTTATAATTGCTTAGCTAGCTAATTAACTACAAAGTGTCGTTATAGTTTGAATTTCCATTCTAATTACGTTGTCGTTAAATGTTCGTGTTGTGAACAAAATAATGGAAATATATGAAGACAACATCCAAAAATTACCAAACTTGGTATACAATATACAATATAGTTTACAGATTTTTTGAGAAAATTTGGGGATTTTTAGACTTATAGATTATTTATAATCATTTTATGTCTAAAAAGTGAAGGAAATTTTGGAAAAATAGCAAATATTCATGAAAAAATCTGGAATTTTTACCAAGTTAGTTTCTACCAATTATTAGGCTTCTGTAAAATTTTCAAATAAGTTTGAGCACTAGAACATTGGTTCCCAATATTTTACGATTTTACGAAGCATTTTGGAGTGTAGTGTAATTTGTTGAGGAAAAATGACACAGAAAATTTCCCATAATTATTTGGGACTTAAAAATACTTTTTATGAATAAATCACAATTTATAGCCTTTGCTTGCATTATTTTAGGAAAAATATTTAAGTTTTCCCAAAAATTCCAATTTTAATTCTCAAGACTCTTCTCATCTGTATGTTACTGAGAAAATCAATCCCCATTTTTTTAGCACGATTTATCAAAAATTTTTGGTTTATGAAATATTACAAGCACAAGCTTTCACATTTTAAAGCTAAAAATATAAGATCACCAAGATAAAATACTATATTTTTATCCTAGTGAGATACATGTATCAAGAGTCTAAAAACCATTTTTTCAGATTTATTGAACACTTAGGTCCCATGAACATGCATCACAACATGATGCTCACAGAAAGTTTCTTGTTTTCGCACCAGATTTGTGTGACACATTTGGAGATTGAATACTCAATGGATTTGATTGAGGCTAGTGGGGTTTGAAAGCTAAGACATTGGGCTAAGTCCTAGAAGAAAAATTAAGATTTTTGGACCATTATTCACTGAGTTATGGTCGATTAAAGTGGGGTCAAAAACTGGACAGATTGCATGCACGACAAAAGTTAACCTTTTGGAGTGTTTAGACTACCAAATAATTTCTAGACCTCATCCTTAGATTTAGGTTTTGAGTTTTTTGCATGAACATGTATTTTTACATAAACTTAAAAATATTTTACATGGATTATGATCTAGCTACAAAAATCGGTGCATGTAAGCCCCAAAATTGGGTTTTCGGTTCTTACAAGAAGAACACAACTTGCAACCAAGCTTTTGATCAATTTAATCATATAAATCTTTGTTTTAACGCATTCATGGTGTTAAAGTACATCCATGATGTGTTAGAAATGATTTCCAACCATTTTAACCAATTTAAACTAACAAGAACAAGTATTTGATCATTTTATCAACAAAAAAGACAATTTTTCGGTTTGATCATGGGTTGTCCTTTTCTTTTAACACATAAACATGTGTAAGAGACAAACTATGCTTAATAGGATTATTAGTTATTGAGATTGTGGATTTGTTGTCTATCATCATAGAGGTGTTAGTGATATTTAGACCATAGTCATGCAGCTGTTGTTGTATCCACAAAATTTGTGAACAACTACCGGCTGCGACATACTCAGCCTCACAGGTTGAGATAGCGAATGAGGTCTGTTTCTTGCATTGCCAAGATACAAGGCGACCTTCTAATAGTTGTCAACCTCCAGAGGTTGATTTCCTGTTCTGGTTACATACGCCATAGTCTAAATCTGTATAGGCCAAGAGGTTAAAGTCGCCTCTGGAGGGATTCCAAAGACCTAACTTTAGTTTTCCCTTCAGATAACGAAATATCCTCTTTACGGAATTCATATGAGACTCCTTTAGATTAGCCTGAAATCTAGCACATAAACAAACAACAAACATTATGTCAGGTAGTGAAGCGGTTAGATACATAAGAGAACCGATAATGGCCCTGTATTGTGTCGTGACCACATCTTCGGAACTCTTTGAGTCTGGCCCGAGATTGTGATTATGGGGTATTGGTGTGTTGAATGCTGAACTGTCTGCCATACTAAACCGTGCCAGCATTTCATGCACGTATTGTGTTTGATGGATGAAAAACCCATCATTCTTTTGATTAACCTGCAAACCTAAGAAGATTTCAGCTCCCTCATCTCTAATTTCCGCTTCGTTACTTGTTCAAAATCTCTGCACACGCTCTCGTCAGATGACCCAAAGATTATGTCATCCACGTAAACCTGTACTAGTAAGAAATCCTTCCTCCGCCACTTAACAAACAGTGTATTGTCTATATTGTCTCTCTTGAACCCATTTTCCAAGAGATAAGTAGACAGTGTCTCATATCAAGGTGATTGATGCAAACCATACGTAGCCTCGTCCAATTTCTAGACACGGTCTGGATAGTCTGGGTCAGAGAACCTTGGCGGTTGTTCAACATACACCAGTTCTTGTACTTTCCCATAGAAAAACGTACTCTTTACATCCAGTTGATTATGAATCTTGTGCATTTGAATGGAGACAATAAATGAATTGAACTAGGTTATTGAATTAAAATATGAGTGGAACATATTTAGAGACATCTTATATGATCAGTAATCTCTAGGACACTAGGATTATATAGATTAAATCATCAAGTTAATAGAATTGTTTGATCATAATTGGAATTAATAACTTGTCAAGGACACTTGCATTTTAGAATTTCAGTTAAACGATTGCATTGTGAAAACAAGTAATTTAGATTAATAATTCTTATACTCTTTACATACATTTCTATTTATTGTCCAACTCTAGTGGTGAAATGTCTAGATGAACATACTTCTATCATTTGGTTGATCAATTGATTTACTGCTTTTCTTAGTTAATTAAACACCTTTGACTGCCTGTCGTTAAAAGGTAAATCCACTTTTAAACTATAAATTATACAAATAACTCTCAAAATACATATAGGTAGACTTATCACTGCTATACTACTATCCGATTAGATACAATTGCCTAGTTGTGTAATAGTTAGCATTGACTCGTTTACCAATTTTTATAACTAGATATTTACACATCACTCGCTGTCATGTTCTAAATCTCCCTGCTACCATTACAAATCTACGCAATTGATTACGAATGCTGGTATGTAGATTCGTCACTGGCATGTACTAAATCTTCGTGCTGTATATGATGCTGATATAATATTCATAAACTACTCGCTTTTATTATATCAAACTTGCTAGTATATATTATTCAGTTTACATACTCGTTGTCATAACTACTAACCCACTTATTTGTATTCTTTTACATTTTACATCAACTTACAGTCACAGTGACTTCTAATTAACACTTTACAGTAATTATACATGAGAGCGACTGAATAAAAATCAAGGAATTAATAATGACAACAAGTTATGTACTTAGTAACTGTTTACAGTAATTATACATGCTAGCGACTGAATAAAAATCAAGGAATTAATAATGACAGCAAGTTATGTACTTAGTAACAGTTTACAGTAATTATACATGCCAGCGAGTTATTAGTAACCGTAGCAGGCAGATTAATTACAACACAGGGACTTTGTATCACTTCTACTTGAGAAATCCAACAAAATATGGCAGCAACTTATACATTCAAGAATTCGAAAATCCAGTAACTAATCTACCCAAGCTACATATCAGCGTTCATAATTAATAGTGTTGATTTTTAATCAATAATTTAAAATAATTATACATGCGACAGACTTTTGTCCTTAGTAACCGTACCAGGGAGATTGATCACATACATACGCAGTATTGGCTTAACAACATATTCACAAAAACCAACTAATATATAGCCAAAAAATACATAACCAAAAGTTAAGTTTAATTAATAGATATCAGGATAATGTAAAACGGACCTATTCTATGAAATTCTCTTCCTTGAAGCTGATATCCACCATTTTTAATCTATTCAACTCCTTGATGATTTCATACTTTTCACTTGAAGGTAGATACCTCGTATACCTAGCCAGTGCTTCAGCTTTAACAGCCTTCCTTAGTATGACCATTAGTTGTTCGTGGTCAATTTTCTCCAACTCAGCTTCCCTTTGGAATATGTAGACACCGTGTACATCAGTATACACTACCCCAACCTCAGGTTCAACCACCTCTAAACCATCTCGCTTTTGAACACCGGAAGGTAAAGTTAAGTTCAAATTTCTGGTGTTAGATGTCCTGTATAAATTAGTCAATGCCACTCCTGTTGTATATCCGCGCCTTAGTGGTCCCTCTTGATCTCCTTCAAGTCTAACTACTTCTTCTGATCTCAATAATCCTAACCGTACCATCTTCTCAAACAAACGATCTATTTCTGCTAACACATCATCCTTAGCAACACTTGATGAATGACTGACATCAATTCTCAATTCATTCAACTCCTCCTTGTGAAGTTTGCAGATTTGATCTAGAGTTGTTGGTTGTTTCTGATCGCCTCTGTGAATTTGGATTTGAATTTGAGATTTTGATTTAGAATTCTTGAGAGTTGTCTTGGTGATAGGTGTAGGGTTTGATCTTCCGACAATTCGCTTGGCAAAGATTTTTCTATTTCTCTCGTCTAGCAATCTATCACCGTCACCACTCACGGGTTTCTTTGATGGTTTTCGAGGCTTATCATATATCTCTCTCTTTTGATCTTCAACTTCTAGTTCAACAGTGAATTTAATTGACGCGTCTTCATCAGCTTTTCTTTTCTACTCAATTTCCAAGTTTAACCTTCGCTCATCATCTGCCATTTCTAACTGGAACTGCCTGTCAGCAGTCAATAGCCTTTGCCTTTCTTCCTCTTCTTCTTTTGCAATTTCATCCTCGAGATCCATTGCTGCCTGATCAGATTTATCTAACTCTTCATTAACATGGCAATCCTTGATTTTCTTCGGAGTAGTCGCTGACGGTTCGTGGGCACTAAAACTTTCGGGTTCTTTCCTTTTGTTGGAGATGATAGTTGAAATCATCTCCTTATCACTGTTATCCTCATTTTCAACATTACAAACGTTACTCTGTGTCCAATCCCATCTCTCTTCTTCATAACTGATTTCTGGGGTATCAGTCTCCGCCTCAATGTGTGCCATCGACGCCCACTCCTTGATCATTAAAATGTTCATCCTAACTTCTTCAAAACTAACTTAATCAAATAAGGTGGTCACGGAAACTTCCTCACCGACATATGTACTTCGAATCCTCGATTCTTCTTGACACATAATCATTTCAATAAGTTCCTCACCAGAGACTGTTGTGTGTTCTTCTTCTTGAACATACACAACTTTAGCAGTAGGTGCTTCAGGCTTATCCTCACCAGAGACTGTTGTGTGTTCTTCTTCTTGAACATGCACAAGTTCAACAGTAGGTGCTTCAGGCTTGTCCACCTTCTGAACAGATGTGTTTGGAATATTCATTACAGGTGCTGATTGTAGAGTCTGAACTAACACCAGATTTCTTATAACATCAATTTCCGATTGCATTTGGGCAACCTCCAAAAATGCTAACCTCTGCTCACGTACTTGCTGTTTTTTGTTTTTTGATCAGAGAGTGGTGAAGAGGTCACTCATATAGGGTCATTGGGTTTTACCATTGGCTTGTCTACATTCTTTTCAAGTTCAGAAAATGGTGGGGTACCTAAAGGTTGGTCATCTTGATCTCCTATTTTCAGTGATTTATCAAGTTGATGTTCTCCACCAGTAAATGATTGCTCATCACTGGAAGAGGAAAAATGATCCAACTCTTTTATAGGTGATCCACTCTCATTGTCAAACTGATCCATGAGAGTGGGATGGGATTTCTCAGTTGAATGAACAGGCTTGTTTACTGTAGATGAGGTGAGGGTATCATCAGTGTCCCCCAATATAGTTAGTTCAACATTGGACATTAAGATATCCATTGGTGTGACTCCCTCATCATCACCAGCTGGTGTTTGAGCTGGTGGATCATTGGGAATAGAAGGTGAAACATGTAACTCGCTATGTGGCTGTAGCGAATCATTGACAGCTTGTACTGTGATAGGTGAATATAAAAGAGAAACTTGTGATTGAGCCGGGTCTGTACTCACTGGATCACTGGATATGAGTGTGTTAGCACCCACCAGTGACCCTCGCCCTTCTGATGAAATGGCATCTTTTCGTGAAGATGCCAAGTGGCTTTCGGTTTGACTCTCAAGTTGGATGGAGGATACATCCAGAACTTCACCTGCTGTAGACTAAGTTACAGAGGCTGATTGTAGGTTTCCTATATTGAAATCACTGGATTTTCAGGAATCCAGTGAAGTGGTTGAAGCTTTGAGTTGATCAAGACTACCCTCAGTGCCTGAACGTACAGTCACCAATCCGGCCTTAGCGTCTTTTGACTATGCTCTGGAACCTTTGATGTCCGGAGCCCTACTTTGGAGTGTTTGTTGGTTGGTGGAGATGGTTTGTTATCAGATGGGGGGACCTGCATTTCAGTTACTAGGGTATAGTTCAGTAACTGTGTAGTCGTTGGTAATGTAGAAATGGGGGTTGGGCGTAAAACTTTAAGCTGGGTTTGCATTAATGGAGGCAGTGACACAGTCGCTAGTTTTCCAAACATATGTGCTCCCATAAGGCTCGGTTCATACCCTTGCAATGGCGAAAGATCATAAGTATCATACTGATCTTGAATGATCAGTGATAAAAATCGAGTTTATGGAACCAAACCGGAGTGACTGGAGTGAGCGACTCGTGTTACCAGCTCATCGAAGATCGCACCAGCGTAATCAATATTTAAATTATTGATCAGCGACCAACCGAGCTGAGCCTCGAATGTATTTAATTGATCAAAACTACCTTGTTTGGTACCCAGGCATTGAATAATGATACCGAATAAAATGTTCCAAACACCATCCATATTCTTCTTCTGGATAGTTCCAAAACGTATGGATTCATCGACCCCTGTAGTGACTCTAACATTGATTTTGGTTAAATCAATTATTCCTTGTTTGGAATCGTCACATGAAGGTAATGGATCAAAAATCTGGGAGACTGGAAACTGAAGAACTCTACGGATGACGTCAGGAGTTATTAAATTTTTTTGCGTACCATTCTCAATATATCTTGTAATGACCGATACACCATTCTGAATAGAATGAGAACATGTATACCAGAACTCACACAGTACCTGGGGGTAAATCAAGCCTGGATTTGCAGTTAGAGAAAAATGGAGTTTGTGATTTTTGAAAAAATTAATGATTTCTTCGAACCCTTTCTTCTCAACCAGACGCGCTATGTAATTGTTTTTGGGGACTTGAATTTGAAGATTCCCATCAACATTTTCAGCCCTCTTAAGTTTGAGCTCGTATGATGGCTTAAATACAAATGTTAAAATATTTTTTCCCATTTTGAGAAGATGTAGAAAAACAGAGTAAATTAGGGTTCTTAATGAAAACAAAGAAGTTTGAAGATTTTAGTGATGAAATAAAAACGTTAAATGTGAATAAAAATAAAAATTAGTATTTATACCGTTTTAATGACACCGTTAAAACGTTAGGGATGGTGGAGATAATGGTGTAACTGGGGTGGAGATGATGGAATTAATGGCGATGGTAAGTGATGCGGCGGTAAACCGTTTGGTAGGACAGAGTGTCAGATAAAGCACCCAAAGTGCAATTGTTTTGAAATCCGCTGACTTAATTCTTTTTGACATCCGAATTCTCATTTAGTTGTCGTTTTTATTAAATGAAAATGATTGTAACATATTTAATGTGTTACGGAGAAAGTTTATATATTATCTAAATTTTATTGTTTTTGTATTTTATAATAAAAATTTTCACTCGCTATGAAATACATCGATTTTTTATTAACGGCGAATTAACAATTGAACACAGAGGCAAGCGACCTTCAAGAATATACTATAGTATATTTAATATTTTTAATATTTAATATTTAATTGATAACATAACATAACATCTATCTCCAAGGAGAGCGACTTAGAAATTACATATACACCTCAACGACCCGTATGAGTAACTTGATAACATGTATTCCTGAAATCAGCGACTGACGAAATGAATATACATCGCAGCGACCTTGATGATAAAGTTGATAACATCTATCACGAAGGGTAGCGACTTAATAATTGAATATACATCGCAACGACCTTTTTATTGAGGTTGATAACATCTATCCCGAAGAGCAGCGAGTTAACCATTCACTATTCATGTCAGCGGCCTGTATGAGTAAGTTGATAACATCTATTCCTAAAATCAGCGACATAGCAATTGAATATACATCGCAGTGACCCGTTTGAATCACATTGATAACATCAACCTTAAAACCTAGCATTCTCCAACACAGTTCACTGTGCCAATGAATTTTTCAACTCAATATACATCGCAACGACCTTTTTATTGAGGTTGATAACATCCATCCCGAAGAGCAGCGAGTTAACCATTCACTATTCATGTCAGCGGCCTGTATGCGTAACTTGATAACATGTATTCCTAAAATCAGCGACATAGCAATTGAATATACATCGCAGCGACCTGTTTAAATCACATTGATAACATCAACCTTAAAACCTGGCATTCTCCAACACAGTTCACTATGCGAGCGAATTTTCAACTCAATATACATCGCAACAACAGCTAATATCATTAATACTATATAAAACGTCAACCAAAAGTACATAACATTATACACAAATCATACCTCAAATCATACCAACATGACAAAAATATCAAATCAAGTCATACCAACACAAGGCAAACATGAAATCAAAGTTATAGTTGACAAAACAACAAATCCTAACAACAGAAGTTCACAAGCTGAATAAACTATGACCACCAACATCATAACCTCAGGGTTTTTCAATCTTCACAACAACACCATCCTTTTCAAGAACTTCATTTCCACGCTTAAGACATGGACTGGTTGCAGTTTGACTATCACCTTCCAAAGCTATTGAGGAATCGCCTGTAAAGGATACAAAATCCTTCAAACAAATCACAGAAAACCTAAATTAGGATAGTATTATTTTTTAACATTTTATACATTTATATTTTGTTCATAAGTTTAAAAGTAGAAGAATTCACCTTATTTTCAACACATCCATCAGGGACACCACCCACTTTACCAGCCTTTCCATCAATCTCTTGATCATCATCATTATCCGGATCATCTTCAGTGTTGTTAAGAAAAGCAGAGATAATGCTAGGATCTTGACAAACTTTCAAAGTTGTATAAACCTGATACCCTATGTCAATATTATAACTGGACACATCCACCTTGAAAAGAAACCTTCTGTCCACTAGGTGCTCAAACTCATCAGGAAAAATGTCAGAAGTACCATCCTGATCAAAAATGAAAATTTAAGATCCAAGTAACCATTAAATTAACTTATCGAGTATATTATAATAAAAAAATTGCTAACCCTTTCCTGCTTCTCATGTATGTCCAATGCCAACTTGTACAGTAATTTTGTCACTTCTTTATTAAATAGTATAAAAGATGTAGTACCAGTTACATCCTGGACTCTAATTTGTACCTTATAGCTACGATGCAAAGAAAAAGGTTAGTAAAATATAGTTTACATAAACTAACACAACAATTAAAATAAACAATACCTTGGAAACATAGAGGCTGTTATCTCTTTGCATTTGGGACAATACAGTTTACCATCATCAACGCATGTTTTATCAGCAGGTTCAATATCTTCAAAATCAACCATTTCAGGTCTCTTAACAACCTTCTTCTTGCATTTTTGGCATGTAATACAGAACCACCCATGCTCCGACTCGAAAGATTTGATAGTAGCGAGGACGACACAAACCATAGCCTGCATGATTTAAAATACATCATAAACACTTGGATCTTAAAAGAACAATAATTATATATTGGATCGAATCTAGTGATTTGAATGTGAATTGATTGAAATCCGTATGTATATATGTGTATGTATATGTACGTATATGAAAGTGTAATCAAATGATTGTATATTGCTATTAAGAATCAGTTACAAGCTCTCAATCTCTCTTTGAATATGATATACAAACGCACACACAATTTCTCACTGGTTCAACAACCCTGAAATGAAAATCTAAGTTCTGTATTTATACTGACTTTGTACCTGTGAATTTGTTTGTGACTGCGACTTTATTCTTAAAGTCGCATTTTGAGTTATTGCGACACTATCTTAGTGTCACACTTAGTGTCGCAGGACCAGTTTACAGATACGAATGCAAATCCTATTTTTATATCTAACAATCTCCCCTAGGATTTAACATCTTGTTTTTCTTGAATATCTTCTTTGAAGTTAATATTCTTTTGAAGTCTTTGAAGATCTTTCTTTTTATTTTCTTTGATTCAGCTTTTTGTCTTGAATCTTTGATTTGTATGTCTTTGACATGGAGAAATAGAACTTTCTTTTGAGTTCTAGTCTTCTCTTTCCTCTTTAATCTTTTCTTCACATACGTTTTGTTGACTTTGAACTTTTTCTCTTGTGTACTCTTTCCTTTTAAACTTCTTTGAGATAGATAAACTGTCAGTAATCTTCTCTTTCTTTGAACTTTCTTTTGACTTTATATCTTGACTCTTAACTCTAGCTCTAGCTCCCCCTTAAAAGTATATCTGAACTTCTGGAGCCTTTGACCTTTATCTTTGACAGAATCTCTTCTTTATTTCTTTTCTTTTCAATGCACCTGAACTTGTAACTTCAATCATTCTTCCTTGATAATAGTTGTGATACCACCTGAATATCTTTGAACATGTGATTTAGGAAGAGTGTTTTTCTCATTCGTTTTAGTCACCAAGGTAAGCAACGATTCATTTAATGTAATCTCAGAAAAGTTGATTGTATAATCAGAAAACACATTTATGAAAATACTATAACTCCTGGATCGTATAGATTACCAGTTAACACAATAATTGAATCAATTAAAGGTTTCAATTGAGTGACCTACGTTCAATGTTGGCTTTGATGTTTGCATTGGTAGGATTTCCATTCAATCATTGTGGAATACCTTTTTAGATATCACTATGAATGTTCCGGCAATATCACATAGATATGCATGATGTCACTTAGACATGAAGTGTAATAATACACATGTGTCCTAAAATTAAATTCTTATCAGGCTCTAGACTCGATTAGTGCATTAATGATGTCAGGGATTGGAGCAGACTGTCCTCTTGTTTCAATATCAACAAACTCCAACAGAGTTGTCGATAGATTATGTGTAAAATCTCCGTGAGAATAATAAAACAAGATTTTGTTAAGAAATTCTTGAGTGGTTAGGAGGGTATATGTGCATTGTATCACTGGGTCCATGATGTCTCCTTCAATACCAGAAATCAACACATGATTTCCGATAGTAGATGTGGCTACCCGGCGATTATTTGTTTAGTGAGAGTTTTCTTTTTCTTTTAACCCTTTCACACACTGCTCACTCAACCTTACTCAATTTTTCTACTCCACCCTCAGTTGGCATTTGTTTTAAAATTATGTTGTTCTGTACTAGTATTTTGACCCTCCCTCATTCTAAGACCTAAACTTTCATCCTATTTTGAAAAGTGGCTCCTTTGGTAAATCCAACCGGCTCTGGAGGATTATAGGAGTAGTTTTTAAACTATCGCTCTTACTACAGAAAACAGCATTTTGCCAAAAAATTTGATTGAAATTGGTGATCTGATTATCCATCAATCATTGGAATCTCAAAAAGTCTTTGAGAATCTTTCAAAGTGTTTGTGCAATATGCAAATAAGTTTTAACACTTGAAAGTTTTGGATTTTGAAAAATACTCCCCCTCATATGCATAAAATTTATAAAATATTACATATGAAGGTGAGTTATAAAAACAAAATCTCTTTTTCTTTTGACGATTGGGTTTTACTCTAAATTTGAGTAAAAACCATTATGCTTCACTTATATAAAATATTCAACTCTTTGATTCTCCCCCTCAAAATATGACAATATTTTGCATGTCGAGTTGAAATAGACAGATTATTGTTTAACTGAAAGCATGCCTAACTGAGACACCAAAAAACGAAATTGTTTGTCATCTAAAGGTTTGGTGAATAAGTCGGCCAATTGATAATCTGTTTTGACAAAAAATAACTCGATATGCCCTTTTTCAATTTATCTTTGATAAAATGATACTGAATATCTATGTGTTTTGTTTTTGAGTGTTGTACCGGATTGCAGGAAATAGCAATCGCACTTTGAGAATCACAATAGATAGGTATCTTTTCAAATTTGAATCCAAAATCCATGAGTTGAGACCTCATCCACAAAACTTGTTAACAACAAACAGCAGCTGCAACATATTCTGCCTCAGCTGTGGATATTGAAACACAGTTTTACTTCTTGGAAGTCCAACTAACTAGCTTATCACCAAGAAATTGAGCACCACCGGATGTGCTTTTTCTGTCTAGCTTACAGCCTGCATGATCTGCGTCTGAATAGGCTGTTAGTTCGAAATCAGTATCCTTTGGATACCACAATCCCAAGTCAATTGAAAATTTTAAATATCGTAAAATTCGTTTGACAGCTTGGAGATGTGATTCCTTAGGAGCTGCCTAGTATCTGGCACAAACACATGTAGAAAACATGATATCTGGACGTCTTGATGTCAAATACGTCAAGGAGCCATCATGCTTCTATATAGTGTTTGATCAACTGATTTTCCCGTTGGATCAACATGAAGTTGTGACCGAGCAGCCATGGGTGTAGAAATAGGTTGACAATCTACCATTTGAAAAATTTTCAATATATCCAAAATATATTTAGATTGATTGATAAAAACTCCATTTGGTAGTTGTTTAACATGTAATCCAAGAAAAAAATTCATTTCACCCATCATGCTCATTTGAAATCTGGATACAATTAATGCTGAAAAATTCTTACAATATTTGGCATTAGTGGATCCAAATATGATATCATCAACATATATTTGAATTAGATTATATCTTCTTTTTGCTTCTTAATGAATAGTGTAGTGTCAATTGTACCTTTTGAAAATCCCGATTTAACAAGAAATATAGACAAGATATCATACCAAGCTCTCGGGGCCTGTTTTAGTCCGTATAAAGCTTTGTCCAGAATGTAGACATTGTTTGGTCTCTTGGGATCGACAAAACCTTCAGGTTGACCCATGTACATCTCTTCCTTAAGAATGCCATTTAAGAAAGCCGTTTTCACATCTATTTGATAAATTGTAAATGACTTGTGAGCAGCATATGCTAAGAAGATATGAATCGCTTCAATTCGAGCTACTGGAGCAAATGTTTCATCATAGTCGATTCCCTCTTGCTGACTATAACCCTTTGCAACCAGTCTAGCTTTATTCCGTACCACAATTCCATGTTCATCCTTTTTGTTCTTAAAAACCCATTTGGTTCCAACTATGGACTTATCCTTTGGTCTTGGAACTAATCTCCAGACTTTGAGCCGATTAAACTGATTCAACTCATCTTGCATGGCAAGAATCCAATCTACATCTTGAAGAGCTTCCTTTACAGTCATAGGTTCAACGGAACTAAGGAAGTTGGAATATAGACACTCATTTTGAGTAGCTTTCGTAGTTTGAACCCCAGAAGTAGGATCACCAATGATTTGAGAAGTTGGATGCAATTTAGTCCACTTACGTACAAAAGGAAGATGTTGATACTCAAATTTGGAATTTGAAGAATAAGTTCTTTAGACCCATTTGTTGGTTGGATTGGTGAAATAACTGAAGTTTGCTTGGTTTGAAAAATTTCAGTTATGGTTTCAGGTTGTACTGGAGGAGGCTCAGTTGTAGGAGTCTGAGTTGGAGTTGAAGTTGTTGAATTACCAAAGTATTCTTCATAAAAATATGAGAATAATTCATTAAGATCATTCACAATTGATTGTGATGATTCAGGTTTATCCTCTATTGAGCTAGTTAAACTGGGTTTTGAACTGTTTTGTTGAAAAACCATTTCTGTCATTTCATCAAACTTTACATTAACACTTTCATTGACTATCTTTGTTCTCTTGTTATAAACCCGATAAGCAACTTTATCCTTTGAATAACCAATAAAAATTCATTTGTCACTCTTTGGAGAAAACTTTCCTAAATCTTCACGGTCATTTAACACATAGCAAGGACATCCAAATATTCAGAAAAACTTTCCTAATCCCAAAAGGTGTCTTGCCGAACCGTGTATGGATTACTGACTGGTTTTGAGTAAAACATGCAATATTTACAGCTTCTGCCCATAAGAACAGCGGTAGTTGAGAGTATATGAGCATTGTGCGAGCTGCTTCAACAAGAGTTCGATTTCGACGTTCAACGACACCATTTTGTTGTGGAGTACGTGCAGCGGAATATTGATGTGTAATGCCAACTGATTCCAAATATGAAGATAAGGTTTTATTTTTGAATTCTGTGCCATTGTCTGATCTGATTGAGCGCACAGGAAGTTGCAGATTTACTTGAGTTTGTTTGAGAAAGTTGATGAGAGTTTCCGGTGTGTCAGATTTAGATTGTAAGAAATAGACCCATGTGTAACGGGAAAAATCGTCCAAGATTACAAGAATGTACTTTTTGCCATTTATGGTTTGAATGCGCATTGGTCCACATAAATCCATATGAAGTAGATGAAGGACCGATTCTGAACTAGGTGTAGGTTTGGATTTATGAGATGTATGATGCAATTTACCTGGTGTGCATGATTTACAAAAATGATCTTGATCATATTGTAATTCTGGTAGACCATGAACAACACCAGAGCGAGATAGTTGATTGATTTGTTTGACATTGAGATGAGAAAAATGACGATGCCAAAATCATAATTGTTGAGAAGAAGCTTTTGAAATTAAACATACATCAGCCATGGGTTGTGCACTATCTAGATCAACGGTATAGAGGTTTGTGCCACGTGTTCCGTTTAACAATTCCTGCCCATCTTCAGTTCGCACACAACAACTTCATTTTCGAAATAAAACCTCTAAATCCTTGTCATAAAATTGACCAATGCTAAACAGGTTGTGACCTAATCCCTCCACATATGCGACCCGTGTTATAGTTATCTTTCCTCGAACCAAATCACCAACCCCCATTATTGCAGCAAAGTGGTTATTTCCAAATCTAACTATCCCCATAAATTTTTCAACAAAATTTCTTAGAAGAGACTTATCTCCGGTCATGTGTTTGGTACAACCTGAATCAAGATACCAAACACATACCGAGATTTTCTGCAAAATCAAACCATTGAAAGATGTGACAACCGTCAAAAATCTCAGGTCAACACCGCAATAAAATTCCTAGTACTTTTAATTACGTTTACAGCACTCTAAAATCCTAGTGAAAAGTCTAGGTTTGACTCCTTAAGTACCAAGTTCGTAAGTTACCGAAACCGCGTAACGTCCTAGAAGATTGCTTAGCTAACTTTAAGACTTTGAGTAACATTAAATTAGGTTACAAAGTGCCAAAGAAAACAAATGAAATTAAATTTCATAAGCCATCACAAAATATTTACCCATCTCAAAAATCGGAATTTAACCGAAAAATTTCAGTAAATCGGTAATCACAACCGGAAATCAGTAAATTAATTCGCGAAAATCATTTGTAATTAAAAAAAAAAATACATCATAATAAATATTATGAACTTATAAAGATAAAGAATCATAACTCAAATTAAACCGCAAAGAAATCCCAATTAAACATCTATAAACTCACAAAACCTATACAAATTAAATATGTAAACTTGAGACTTTTATTTACCACATTTATATAACATAATTTATAAAATTTTTTTAAAAAAAAAAAATTCAGCCCCCCTCCCCTTGAAAATCTGGCCAGCCCCCCCCCCCCCCCCCCCTCCTTTTCTTTGATTACTCCCCTCCCAAGGCATGCATTCTCCCATTTCCCACACTTTCAATCATTCAATTTCTCTCAATTCTCTCTCACTTTTCTCTCAAGAACATTCAAAATTTCCAGCCATCTTTCATCCAAAAATCATCATCTTCTAGTGTTCTTGAAGCAAAAATACAACATCAAAGGTAAAACCCATCATCTCTAACCTTGTTTCTCTTCATTTCTTTACTTTGAATCTTGTAAAAACATGATTTTTATGCCTTTTTCCATGGCTAAAAATCTCATACAAGGTTTGATGGTTTGTAGGTTCCCTTATACTTTTTTAAGTGTTAAAACAAAGGGCTACCCATGATCAAACCGAAATCAAACCGAAAAATCGTCTTTTTAGTGTTAAAATGCTTATTTACTTATTCTTGCAAGATTAAATAGTTTAAAATGCTAAAAATCATTACTAACACATCTTGGATGTATTTTAACACCAAGAATGTGTTAGATCCAAGATTTAAAGGAATAAATAAGACCTAGAGCTTGGTAGCAAGTGGTGTTCTTGAAAAAGAACCCAAAAACCCGATTTTTGGGCTTGCATGCACCATTTTCGTATCTAGATCTTATTTTATGATAAAGTATATTTTTGTTTCTGTAAAAGTACATATCCATGCATATAAGACAAAGCCTCAATCATTGGATGAGGCCTAAAAATCGTGGGTTGTGGAAGCACACCAAAAAGATTTCTATTGTCTTATATGAATCTGTCCAGATTTTGACCTCACTTGAGACAACCATAACTCAGTGAATAATGGTCCAACAATCTTGATTATTCTTCTGGAATTTAGTTCAATGTCTTACCTTTAAAAGCCCACTGGTCTCATTCAAATCCATTGAGTTTAAGACCCCCAAATGTACCAAACAAAACTGGTGCACAAACAGTAATGTTTCTGTGAACATCATGAATTGATATTTGTTTAAGGGTCTTAAACTATTCAAAAACATTTGAGAAAATTATTTTATATTCCTAACACATATATCTCAGTAGCATAAAAATATAGGATTTTATTTTACTACTTAAGTATATTTAGAAAATGCATGAATAACATGCATAATCTTGGTCTTGTAAATGTAGGAATGATGTTGTTATGATGAATGTAAAATACACAAAATATAGATAAAACGTGTTTAAAATTTGAGGATGATTTTTATCAGTATCTATATCTTAAAAAGAACCTTGAAAATAAAAAAATGAGAATTTTTGGGAAAACTTAAGTATTTTTCTAGAATTAATGCAAATAAAGTCTCTAGAAAGCCAAATATTCATGAAAAATACTTTTTGACATCAGAAAAATATGGGAAAATTACTGTGTCATTTTCCACATAAAATGATACTATCCTCAAAATTTAACACTCATTGGAATTGTTTTGATATGTTATCCGATGTACGATTTGTTAAAACACCTACGATTGGGAACCAATGTTCCAGAGCCCAAAATGGCATGAAATTTTTACAAAAACTTAGAAATGACTTAAAACTGATCTAGTAAAAATTTCGGAATTTTTCAAGAATAATTACTATTTTTCTCATATTTACCCCACTCTTTTGGTCAAGAAATGATTAAAAATAATCTGTAAATCTAAAAATTCCCAAATTTTCACAGAAAATTTGTGAATTATTTTCCATGTTGTATACCAAATTTGGTAATTTTTGGAATCTCTTTTCAAGTGATTACATTATTTTTATCACAACCCGAGTAATTACCGGCAACGTCAAATCAAACTGTAACGGCACTTTGTAACACAAACGACTAGCTAAGCACTCTTAACAAGCTATCTTAGTCTAAACTCTAATTAGGAACCTTGTATTCGTAGGTCTTGGATAGGAGTCACTCTTGGTCGAAACGCGCTTTACATCCATTTCCGTACGTATACTAACAATAGTGAGTACTCAGCCCCTATTTTAACGCTTTATCTAAATGTTTTGGGGTGAAAAGCATGCATGAATGATTTGAATGATTTATATACTTGAAAATGATATGTTTTATAATGCACTTAAATTACAAATGCCATGATATGATTATTATGCTGTGCTATGCTATGCTAAATTTCAAAACAATGTCGTGAATGCCTATCGATGTTACATGATTATATGCTTGATTTCTATCGTATCTAAAGTCCCCGGTATCTCTACACGACCATTAACTCTATATGAGCCAAATGATGCATATGAATAGTACTATTTGGGAGCGAGACCACCTCCCCACTCACGCGGCCACGTGAGTGCATTCCATCATCCTAAATGCCAACGATAGGGCATCACTGTTTGGGGCAAGGGTTTATCGGTTGTAGGTTTGGTTGTGGACTCAAGCATAATTTAAGCATCAATTTCATAAACAAAATGTAATGGCATAGTGATTTCGAAAACATCTATTAACGCAAGGCGCTTTGACACGTAAACGACGTTGCTATAAAACGATAAACTCGAGACTCAAATTTTATAATGACATAGTCATTCGAGATGAGGTTTCTTTATGAATTATCAACTTAGGGCCGAGCTCTACAATGACATTGCTCTTTGAAGTAAACTTCCTTTAAAATCTTAAATATCACAACTTGGACGTTTATCTTGTTATGTAATTCGAAACGCTACTTCACTAACCATACATATATAACCGGAGTTATTAAATCATAAATCATTGTGATTTTGACAATTAAAGATGTAGTTTCTCATGACATCACGTTTTCTTATGAAACTAGATATAATAATTCGTCTAAATGACGAATGTTTTGTTTGAAAGAGGGCAAGCCATTAACTTTATAAAACATAACTTGAATTTATAGAATAAGTTTTACATACTTAATCAAACACACCATATCATGAGATTTATAAACTTCGAATATTCCTTTTAAAATATGAGTTTGGTGTTATAAATGAACTATGACTTTTAATTGAGTTTCTAAAGTATCGCTTTTAAATGAGTCCCATATTTAAATAAATTTCATTTACAATCAAGATATCTATTCACAAAGGAATTTAACATTCAAATAAATATCACTCTTAAAAGAGCTTTAAGTAAATGAATTCCTTGTATAACTACTGTGAAATAACACTTGACTATTATTCAATGTTCATTTTAACTGAGGATCGGTTGATTACCTTAGTCGTGTGAGCTCGGCACTAAACAGATTATCCTTGTAAACTAATCACGCATAACGTGTAACGTTTGAACCAAACTTCATAAACTTTTAAAGGAAGTCTATCATTTTACCAAACCTGAGTACTCACCAACTATGTTTCATAGTTGACCTGTATTTTTACATGCTTTTCAGGAATTAGTCTCAACTTGTCTATTGAAGCTAAACCCGCTAGATGACTTATGATGTTGTTGTGTTACGGAATTTGTATCTTTTGGATGTAATAGTGTGTTTAGGTTATCCACTTCGTGCTGTAAACGCTTGTAAGACATAATGTTATGTATTATTGTAGACCGTTGAACGGTGACGTTTTGTAATTTTCGATTATGAAATCATTGTACTGTTACATCTCGTGTTTCCGCTTTAGCGGGGTGTGACAAAAGAGCCTTAGGAACCCATTTTTCAACGAGTTCGTCAGGATTAGTATAGTTTATGGTTGATTGTATCCTTTTAGGTACCCACTTATAGACTGGTTTGGGTTTATTTTTGGACTTAGAAATCCATTTTGTTTGAAAACAATTTGAATCCCAACCCTTTCTTTTCCATGGTCGTGATTGATATTGCATAGCATGTTGATACTAATTATTACGTCTAGCTACAATCCTATCATGCAACACAGATTCATTCACATTCACAAGATAATTTCTATCATAACGCAGAGTATGATTACAATTGTTTGAATGCTGAAAATACAACGAATCATGTTTGTTGACATTATTGTATTTACACGAATAAGAACTATTGAAAGGACGATTAAACTTTTGACTCTTTGGACTTCGGGATTTGTCATGAAGATTTTTCGTTTTTAGATCTGAAACATGAAAAGCACCAGTATTAGTATTTGTAAAATCTGATCTAATACTCTTGTTTGAAGAAATCTTAACATACTTTTTATTCTTTTGCAAAGAAATAATTAGTAAATTGAGATTTCTTTAGAGCATTTACTGAGTGCTTTATACTCTTTTCTTTCAAAGATTGTTTAATAGTTGGTCCAACTTTTTTGTAAACGTTGTTTCCAAAATGTCTTCAGATTCCATAAGTTTATCAAATTCAAGTTCTTGAGAAGATTTTGATAATGGTGTGATATCAGATGAAGATGAAGATGTACTTTTAAGTTGTGTAATAGTTTGAAGAAGTGTAGCTCATTCTTGTTCAAAATTTTGTTGTTATGTGGTTATTTGTTTTTCTAAATCAAAGATTTTATTTTCCAAAATTAAATTTGGATTATAAATCCTAGTGGTAACCACTTGTTCAAGAACATCATTATTTTGATCAACAATTGATTTTGAATAACTAGGGAAATAATCCTCAGAAAGTAGGATTTTTCGAGTACCATAGCAGTCATTCAGCTTTTGATAATCAAATGAAAATTGAGCTTTATCTTCTCTTGCCCTATTAAACTTCTCAATTTCATCTTCCTCGTTTGTTGTTTTTAGAAAATGCATTTTCAAATCACATCCCATGTAATTTTCATCATCCAAGGGTGCTATTTTTGAAATTGCTTTCTTCAAATAGCATGGATTATCAAAACCTATCCCTTCCCTTGGATTATAGAATTTGATGTCCTTTGATTTATTTAAGAAAATTGTTTGCCCAGTCTGACCGCGTTTTAACAAAGTATTTTCAAGTTCTTTTAACTTTTGAAAAACTCTTTTATTCTCAGCTATGACATGAGCATGTTGTCGAGTAGCAAGCTTTCCAATTCGTTCGGATTCCTCAAGTTGAGAAGATAAATCAGAGATTTCTTTAATTAAATATTTCTTTTCAGATTCAAGCTTCTCATAACTAGTTTTGTAATCTTCCATGTGAGTTTTTAAAATTCCTTTTTCCCGAGTCACAGTTTTTAATATTTCAATGTGATTTGTCAATTCCTTTTTTATTTTAGTTATATTTTCTGTTTCAGTTTTTAACTTATTTGACAAACCGGCATTAATATCATGCAATTTAAGAATCATGATTTTAGAGTTTGATGATACCTCAAAGTCAGAATCCTCATTATCATCAGTAGAAACTGTGGACATATTGGCCATGAACGCCATATTGACTTCCAGATTTTCTTCTTCAGAGTCTGTTAGATTAAGCCATGCATCATTTTCAGCTAGTAACACTTTTCCAGCTTTCTTTTGTTTGGACATCAACATCTTTGCTTTATAATACTCGGAGTCACGAACTCTTGGCTTTTTACAATCTCTAGCAAAATGTCCAAACCCACCACAATTGTAACATTTATTCTCCATGTCACCCCTTGCCGTGTCCTCAAACTTACCCTTATAATTCTCCTCCGATCTACTCTTGTACTCTGGACGTTTAGTGGATGATGATGAAGTACGCAGATGATTGTTAGTAGGTTTCTTATAATACTTCTTATTGATAGCCTTTGTCATAAGAGCCATTTTTTTCATAAGCTCTTTGTACTCCTCATCACTTCCACTTCCTTCTTCTTCAGACTCAGATTGATATATAGTCTCTTTCACAACCTTTTGAGAACGAGAATAAGTTCTTCTTTCCGCAACTAAAGCCAGCGGATCAACCATCTCTTTTGACTCTTTACCGGCAATTTCATTCACTTCATCTTGATTGTGATTCAAGATTTCATAAACATCATGAATATCAATAGAAGTTAAATCCCGATTCTGAATGATATTACTCGAATATTGTTTCCACTCTGGTAACAGATTGTTTAAGAACTTGATGTTGATCTCTAAGTTCTGCTTCACAAACTTATTTTTCCTTACTTCATTTAACAGCAAACAGAATATGTTGTATGTAGTTTCAAGCTGTTCTCCGACCTTTGCTTTAAATCCCTCATAAGAGTGAAGACAATGAGTCATCTTCGTTTGCTGACCTCTTTCCGAACCTTGTTGTTGTCTAGCAATGGCATCCCACATCTCTTTAGCTGTTTGATAACTATCCACTTGAATGTAGATGTCATTCGTTAAAACTTGTAGGATGTAGGATTTCATGTCCTTATGAGCCTTCCATAAGGCTTTTTGAGATGGAGAACATTCACTGTAGGTTAATGATGTTTGTTGAGCAACCCCAGTAGTGGTTCCTGAAGTATCTACCGGGGGAGAGAAAGGTGTCACTCCTTCTTTTAGCGATTTCATCAACAATTCGTAATTCTCTTGTCGTTCGATGAAGTCGATAAACCTGTCTCTCCATTGAGAATAATCACCTCGAAATAAAACTGGAGGCTTATCCTTCGACCCTATGGCAAGTGCTTCTCTCAACATTTTTCTCGAATACGAATTTTCCCTCCAAAATTTTCGAATTTTGCCTCGAGTAAAATGAAAATTTTCTCAAACTAAAATTAGTAAACGGGAAGCTCAAAAGAAATTTTTTTTTTAATTCAGCTACAGTATGCCACCTTACTGATAAGTTCGCAGAGATAAAGTCGCAAAATTCTTTAAAGTCGCACAAACAAGATCGCAGAATTAAAGTCTGAACCTGAGTGCGAACTTAATGATAAGTTCGCAGAAATATAGTCGTAGAGATAAGATCGCAGATTCTATTCGTCACGAATAACACCAAATCTGAAATCTAACAAATGATGAAATTGATTGCTAATCTTGATTCCTGATTGATCCTTATCACTAATATGATACTTTGATCGGTGGAATTACACTTAAATGACCTCAATCAAATAAAATCAACCTTAAACTGCCATTTTTGAGTAAAAATCAAATTTGAATTTCTGAAAGTTTTGACTTTGAATGCTTCAATCAATCGCTCGAACAACACTTACAGAAGCTTCGTTAATCCTTTACTTGAACGTAAACACACAATTTAATCAGAATTGATCAAAAATCCGAAAGTTTTTCTTCAAATACCCATTTTGCAATATTCTTCGAATTTGAGCTTGATTCCTGCAATTGAACCATGTAATCACTTCCAAATCATTCAACCAATGCTGTGATACCAATTGTTGGATTGAATCTAGTGATTTGAATGTGAATTGATTGAAATCCGTATGTATATATGTGTATGTATATGTACATATATGAAGGTGTAATCAAATGATTGTATATTGCTAATAAGAATCAGTTACAAGCTCTCAATCTCTCTCTGAATATGATATACAAACGCACACACAATTTCTCACTGGTTCAACAACCCTGAAATGAAAATCTAAGTTCTGTATTTATACTGACTTTGTACCTGCGACTTTGTTTGTGACTGCGACTTTATTCTTAAAGTCGCATTTTGAGTTATTGCGACACTATCTTAGTGTCGCAGGACCAGTTTACACATACGAATGCAAATCCTATTTTTATATCTAACATTATAACCAATTTATAAAATTCAAAAGGGTCATGAATCTAATACATTAGTTGAATCAACAATTTCATCGATGGTACTTCTCATAATCCTGGACAGAAACTCTTCACGAGCAGAATTAATCATCTAGGATGAAAGAACACTTCCACCTTGGCTTGAAGAAGCAGTACCGGTTCTAGCAATAAACCTCTGACGGAATTCATTTATTTCAGCAATGTCATCATCAATCCACAACTTAGTGCTTAAAAGAGCATTTTGAAAAGAGGGAATCCCTGCATAAAATAAACCATTTTGATTATGTATTTTTCTTCATATTTCGAACCTGAAGCCAATAATAACAACATTTTGATTGAAAAATACATTTCCAACTACGGATTCTACCAAACTGAAGTATGATGACAACAACATTTTCTCTATTATAACCACCGACATAATCATGAAATTATTTTGCATAGTCATCCCACAGTGTACATTTCACTTTTAAACCACTAAAAAAGGCAATAACTACATTAAAACAGGATATCATAAAAAATCACCTTTTAATAAATATGAAGAAAAAAAATATACTACAAATCTTCCAAGTCCGGTGCCATTCTTTTCCCTTCTTTACCACCACCTTTAGCGTAAACTTCAATGTCACCACATTGGACAACACTTCCAATAACATCTTGAAACAGAGAGTCAAAAAATTATTAACTCGCAAAAGTATCAACTTTAGAAAATAATTAACTACAAACAATACTTACCAACAGGTAAATCGGGATCATCTAAATGATCAGCAATTTCAGAGAATGGCAAAAAAATCAAAACCATGAGTAGGTCCATTAAACTGAAGAAGCTTCTTGATAGTAGTGCCACGATAAAAATTCAGCTTGTACCTATGCCTCATCATAGGGTACTTTCCATTATTCGCAGCAACGCCAAATTTGCTCAGCATCAAACATTACCTTCATTCAACACCCTCTCGAAAACAGGCATTAATACCTTCTTCACAGTTGCATGAATCTTCACACACTATTAAATTTAAATAAATCCTAGGCTCAGATAACAATACATAAAATACAAACGATAGCTTTACCTGAAAACACTGTAAACAAAAATACCTTCTCGTCCATTACAATCATATCAAGCTAATAACTGGTCTTCCACAAGCTGAGAATTTTAACTTTCAACTTCCATGTATCCTTTACCGTATCAAGATCTTCAGTATAGTCGAATTCGTTCTCCATGTCGTGTGTCTATTAAGTTGATAAGCTAGTTGACGTCAAAAGAAGTATATAGGAAATTTGTGTGACTGTATTAAACGACATCTACACTTATATAGTAAGGAGAGCTTGTTGGCATGACTTTTCAAATTCAAAACTTCGCTTTCAATTTATTTACTAAGCAGAGATAGCTGTCACGCTGCCATGCCTTTTCAAATTCCGAACATCTTTTTAGAATCTGACCAATTTAATTATCAAGTTAATACACACAAGAAACCTATGGCAGCAAAGAAGTGTATTGGAAATCACAAACATGCTAATAAGTTATCATTACTTGCATATCTTGTATTGAAAGTATGAAAATTTAAAAGAAAATTAATATAAAATGTAAATCATTTGATGAAACATTTTAATTCTTTAGATTATTATTTATGATGTCATGCATACATAAGCGGATGACTTCAGCATTATTGCCCTTTATTATATAGTATAGTGTTGATGCATCTTAATGTGTCTGTTAGTTGGTCAAGTCTGTATTGTGTTTGTTAATGTAATTGAGTTAGTTTGAATTACATTTTCTGTGTTATGCGACACAAGGCTTGTGTCGCATTAGTTGTAGTAGCGACATAGTTCTTATGTCACATTAGTGATGTTAGCGACATAGTGCTTATGTCGCATTAGTCGGCCAGATTAGTATAAATACCCTAATTACTGTGTAATTAGGGTTAGATTTTTTAGACTTTTTGGATATTTACTCTCTGCGTTTTTGTTGCTGTATCTGATTAGAGAATTTTGTTAAAGAAAATATAAAGTGATTTGTGAATTGTTCTTATTGTTTAAGCTTTATATTTGTGATTAGTACAATCCTACGAATTCCGCACGTGGGGTTATTGAAACGAATTGATTTAAAGATCAACTAGGGATCTATAATTGGTATCAGAGCCATTAATCTAAGGATTTTGGTGGTATCAAATCGTTTGGGTACGTTTTTAATACATATTTTGATTATTTAACATCTCTTTTGGTGTTTGATTTTCATTATTGGTGTTTTGGAGCTGAAAATTGGAGTTTTTTAACCCTAAAAATCTAGGCTTTTACGAAGTTTTTCGTTAAAAAATTTTTAGGTTTCGAAATTTTTCGTTTTTGAGGTATTTGGGATCTGACAGTGCCGTTTTGCGACACAAGCTTGCGACATAGTTTGGTGTCGCTAATAGGGTTTTAGCGACCTTAATCTTTACGACATACTTGGTTGCGACATATAGTTCCGACATAGCGTTGCGACATACGGTACGACATTGTCTTGCGCCACAGATTCCTCTTGCGACATAATCTTTGTGTCGCTGCTAGCTGTTTTAGCGACATAATCTGCGACACAACCTTAGTGTCGCTTACTCCAGTTTCTAAAATTTTTTTTGAAAAGTCTCTTGAGCCCGTTACAATGACTTCTTCTGCATCAACATCTATTCAACAAGTCGGGGCAATGTTAAAGCATAATAGTGAGGTAGGTTCAACCAATAAACCACCTATGTATACAAATGGAATGAATTACTCGGATTGGCGTCAAAGACTTGAAGCATTTGTATCTTTCAACGATCCTGAAATGCTGATTTATATGGAAGAAAGGTATCAACGCCCCGGGAGGACCGGTATCTTTGATGGACCTATTCCTGAAAAATCCATTAAGTCTATGACTCCTAAGGAACGTAAGGCCTTTGATACTGAGAGAAAGACTCATTCTGCCATTACCATGGCCTTACCTCAACAGATTTTGAGACAACTTCGCCATCACAAAACTGCATATGATCTATGGACTGCTTTTGAAAAGAAGTGTGGTGGAAGTGATCAATACAAACGGAACAAACTGGATCTAGTCAAGAAACAATTTGAAGTCTTTGATATGCTGCCTGGTGAATCTCTTGAAGATATGTGCAGTCGATATTCACAGCTAGTCAGTGAATTAGTTGAGGGAGGTGTCAATCTCGACAAAACTGATGTAAATAAGAAGCTTTTGTGTTCCTTACCTTAAAAGTGGAATACAAGAGTACTGCTGATGGAAAAGGATGAAGACATCATGGACATGGAGCTTGATGATTTAGTTGGACAAATTGCTGCTGATATTCTAGACATGCAAAAAAAGGAAACCAAGTCTACTGCACAGCTTCAAAATCCGAAGTTATATGGTGTGGATGTTCCTGCTGCAGCGACTCAAGCTGATGGTTATGCATTCTTTTCAGGGGATTCTGGTAGTTCTGGTGCTCCAAGTACATCTGGCGGATTTGGATATACAAATACTACCTCCTCAAGTGGGGGTGGTACATATTCAAACTTCAAAGGCGCATCTCCTGTAGTTGCTGAAGAACATGCGGCTGTTTTTACAGCTTTCTTGTCGGCATATGACGACTTTCTGTCAAACAAGAACAGTACTGTGGATCTGACTGAAGAAGACTTTGGTCAAATCGATCAAGAAGAGCTTGAGCGTATGAATTTAAAGTGGAGTATGGCTATGCTCACAAGAAGAGTCAAGAACTTCTTGAAGAAAACTTGAAGGAAGAATGTGACTGATCCAGAAGAGAAAGGTCTGGGTTTTAACAAGAGCAAGGTGAAATGCTACTAGTGTCATAACTACGAACATTTTGCTCGTGAATGTGATCGCAAAAAGAATCCACCTTCCGGTTTATCTAAACCTTCTCAGTTCAACTCTTCTGATAAGACCAAAACTGATGAAAAGGCGATGGTTTCTGCTGCACTACTTCTTTCCAACAATGCTTGGGAATGGTCTGATCCAGATGAGGATGAAGCAGAAAAGGCACTGATGGCTGAAGTGCATGAGGTAGACGATGAACCTTTATCCTGTATCTCTTATATAAAATTAACTAACCAGATAAACAGGTATAGAGAGGACACCACACGCCTTAACACTGTTATTGAAAATTTAAATGAAACAAATAACATGTTAAGAGACATTGATAAGGCAAGTGGCTAAAATTTAAAAGCTATTTTGGAAGAGAAAAAGGAATTAAAAACAAAAAATTTTGAACAACAGGATGAAATTGGTAGCTATGTTGATATGTTATCATCTGTTAAAAAGGAACTTGTTGAATCTCAAACTGAGGTTCTAAATTTAAAGAAAAAGCTTTCTAACTTTTCAGCCTCCTCTCTAGTCTTTGACGAAATCCTACAGGCACAGAGGACTGATACTAAAAGTAAGGCAGGACTTGGCTATCATTTAGTCCCACCTCCAAAAGATTATCTTCCCATGCTTGTCCGGGATAATATCCATGACTTGATGCCTATCTTTACAAAGATAGATGTCAAACATGTTCAACCTACAGTTAGTATCAAAATAAGTAAGCCTGAGCTAGTTAAGGCTGAAACTGTCATCACTGCATCCCCACAACCTGAAACTAGTAGGCCCGAGCCAGTTAGGGCTAATACTAGTGAGTCTGAAACTAGTAAGACTCAAAAGGTTGAGAAAGTCAAGCCTATTAAGGCTAAGATTAGTCAGTCTGTGCTAATTAAGTCTGAAAATGTTGTTGAGCCTAAGTTAGGTAAGGCTCTTTCTATGCTTCCTCGTATTATTGAAGAGGAAATTGAAATTGAGGACATAACTGATAAGGAATTTAAACCAATAAAGAAAAATGTTAAGCCTGGAAATCATATAATTACTATTGAAAAAAATGAACAGGCTATGTCAAAAGAAAAAGGTAAAGCTATGGCTTAACCTCAAAAGAAGATTGTTTCTAAAACGAGTATTCTAAATAAATCTTCGAATAATACTTCTAAAGCATCCCCTGTTGAATGTTCACGTCAATGTGAGTGTTCAACAAGTGCTTCTTTTGGTCGACCTCATCGGTTTATTCCTCAATCTCAATCTAGTGTTGAGTATAGATCTTGCTTCTACTGCAAGAAGCAAGGTCATTTGATAAATGATTGTCCTGTGCTTGCAAAGAAACAGTTTCGGAAACAAGTTTCGCGAGTCTCTAAATGCAAAAATCTTTCAAAGAAACTTATTTCAATGAGAGGCTCAAAGACTTCCTTCCCAGCCGTCAAAATCAACAAAGTTGAGCAAAATAAATTGCAAAACTTAAAGCTCAAAGTTGTTGACTCGCAAGCATCCAAACCAAAACAGGTTTGGAAGATTAAAGGATCTTGTCAAGATTATACATCTGGCAATACCTCATCAGTCAAACATTCTAAATTGTTTGAAAATAAAATTTTGACTGATGTGGTCGTTGTTGATGATGTTACTGGAGTACCCAAGACTATAAAGGCTTGGGTCTCCATTTCTAACTAATTTATCTTTGTTTGTGGTGCCGCATCAACCTGAATCTGTAAAGAATAGTAATGGTACATCGACAGCGGTTGTTCTCGGCACATGACCGGTGATGTTTCTCTTCTATCTGAAGTTCATGCTTACAATGGAGGTTATGTGGCCTTCGCTGGTGATAAGGGGGGAGTCATTTCTGGTCAGGGTACACTTACCAATGGAATGGTAAGCTTAGAGAAGGTGAATTTTGTTGAACAGTTACAACACAATCTTCTCAGTGTCTCTCAAGTGTGCGACAAAAAGTACACTACTGCTTTCAAAGACACTGAGTGTTGTATCTTGAAGCCGGGATTTGTGATCCCTGAAGAATGGGTGTTACTGAGGGCACCTCGGGAGCGAGATACTTATATTCTTGACATGAGTACTGTGGAAACCAGACAGCTCACATGTCTTCTCTCAAAAGCTCCCGAAAAGGAATCATTACTTTGGCACAGGCGTATGGGACATTTGCACTTTCACAAGATGAACTATCTGATCAAGAATGATCTAGTGCGAGGTGTTCCTAAACAATCCTTTGGGCTTAATGATCATTGCGTTCCCTGTCAAAAAGGAAAGCAACACAAGAAGTCTCACAAACCGAAGCTGGTGAATTCAACTGAAAAGCCATTGGAGCTTTTCCACATGGATTTATTTGGGCCAGTTAGAAAGAAAAGTTTGGGAGGAGCTTCGTATTGATTAGTGGTAACCGATGATTATTCCCGTTTTTCTTGGGTCTATTTTCTGAAGACTAAGGATGAGGTGCCTGAGATTCTCATCTACCTATTTGACAAACTACAAAATCTTTGTGAGTTGATAATCAAAAAGATAAGAAGTGATAACGGTACAGAGTTCAAAAGCTCGATTATGGAGCTGTACTGTTTGAGTAATGGCATTGAACATCAATTCAGTGCTGCAAGGACTCCACAACAGAATGGGGTTGCGGAGCGTAAAAATAGGACATTGATTGAGGCTGCGCGAACTATGCTATCGGATTCGAAGCTTCCAATCACCTTTTGGGCCGAAGCTGTCAATACGGCCTGCTATGTCCTCAATCGGGTGTTAATGGTTAAGAAACAGAACAAGACATCTTATGAGTTGTTCAACAATAGAAAGCCAAATTTACAATTTCTTGAACCGTTCGGCTGTTTATGCACAATCATGCACACTAAGGAACGAATTGCTAAGTTTGGTGAAAAATCTTGTGAAGGTGTCTTCTTGGGATTCTCTAATAACTCACCGAACAAGAGAGTGTATAATCTGGTGACAAAGCGAGTGGAAGAGCATTTTGAGGTCACCTTCTTTCATTACACTGACAATCCTCAGGGAAAAGAACCCGAATACTTGTTTTACTATCAAACCTTGTTTGACTCCTTCAATCTTCCTGAGGAGCATGAAGAAGAGGAAATGGTGACATTACTTCATGGGCTAGATATCACTTCTGATACTCCACCAATCTCTGTTCCTCCACCACCTACAGCAACACCCACCACTGCTCTAGCGGCTACCTGTGAAACCCCGCCTCCGATTGTTCATGAAGAAGTTCCTGATTCTGCAAATGATGAGGAACAAATGTTTGAGGCTTCTGACCAATCACCCGTATCTGATTTTGAACCATTACTTGCACTTGAACTTGAGCTTGAAGCCCACTCTACAAATCTTGATTCCATCATTGTTCCAGCTGCAAGTCCGAGTTCTCGTATAAATGTGTCACATCCTGTTGATGCCATTATTGGTGATTTAGAAAAAGGAGTTTTAACTAAACGACAGATTGCTGCTGCTGAACAATCTGCTTTGACGTTTTCACCTGATGCAGATACTGATCCAGTTTGTCTTGCTTCGGAAATTGAAGAGTGCTTTCTATCACAAGTTGAACCGAAGAAGACAGCTGATGCTTTGAAAGATCCATCCTTGGTTGAGGCGACGCAAGAAGAGCTTCAACAATTCAAAAAGCTGCAAGTATGGACGCTGGTTCCTTTACCCAAGGGTGTTCATCCTATTGGCACCCGTTGGGTTTATCGTGTGAAAAAGCATGATCGGGGAGTGGTTATTAGAAATAAAGCACGACTGGTGGTCCAGGGCTTTACTCAAATTGAAGGTCTGGATTATGATGAAGTGTTTGCCCCGGTTGCCCGTTTGGAATCCATTCGTATTTTTCTGGCGTATGCATCATTCAAAGGATTTCGGGTCTATCAACTTGACGTTAAAAGTGCATTTTTATATGGTCAAGTGCTTGAAGAGGTTTATGTAAAACAACCTCCTGGTTTTGAAGATTCTGTACATCTGAATTACGTCTGCAAACTGGACAAGGCGTTGTATGGTCTTCATCAAGCTCCTAGAGCTTGGTATGAGTGGCTTGCGACTCATCTGCTGAAAAATGGATTTGTATGAGGAAAAATTGACAGTACTCTCTTCACCAAGCATGAAGAGAATGACTTGTTATTAGTACAGGTCTATGTGGATGACATCATCTTTGGATCTACTAAGGATGACATGTGTCGGGACTTCGAGCAGATTATGAAGTCTGAATTTGAAATGAGTGCAATGGGGGAGCTAAAATTCTTCTTGGGCGTGCAAGTTGAACATTTCTGCTAAGGGGATTTACATACATCAGTCAAAGTATGTCAATGATATGCTGACGCGGTATAACTTGGTTTAGTGTAAATCCTATGGGACGCCTTTAGAGCTGAATCATAACCTTGGTCCCGCAGAAGATGAAGAGGACTGTCCGGAGAAAGATTACCGATCTATGATTGGTTCTTTGATGTATCTCATTGCATCACATCCGGACATTGTCTTTGCAGTCTCTCTATGTTCCAGGTATCAGGCGAAACCGAAGGTATCTCATATGAAGGGGGTCACGCGGATCTTTGGTTATCTCAAATATAGACCAACTCTTGGTCTATGGTATTCTAATGAGAAAACCTTTGCGCTTACTGCTTACTCGGACTCAGATTACGGTGGTTGCAATATGGATAAGAAGTCTACATCTGGTGGCTGTCAATTTCTTGGACCTAGGCTTGTTTCATGGTAGTGCAAAAAACAAACTACAGTCTCTACCTCAACAGCAGAGGCTGAGTACATTGCTGCTGCTAGTTGCTGCTCCCAGGTTCTTTGGATACAACATCAGTTGCGCGATTACGGTTTACTCTTAACTATGACTCCAATTCATATAGATAATACTGCTGCTATCTCTATTACACGTAATCCTGTTCAACACTCTAAGACCAAACACATAGAAATTAGGTTTCATTTCATTCGTGACTGCTATGAAAAACACCTAATTGATCTGGTCCAAATAGATACACTTAAGCAGAATGTCGACCTGTTCACCAAAGCTTTCTCTCGTGCTCGTTTCGATGAGCTTGTCAACATGATAGGGTTACGATTCTTTCAAATCAAACAGTAATAATTTTTGTGACCTTATTTTGTTATATAAAAAATTAAAAAAAAAAGGGGGGGGGGGGGGGGGAATAACGCAATAGCCATTCTTTGTGTTTACTAGCATTAAAGAAATGCAATGTTGCAACATTTGCAAAAGACGTTTAGCTGTCTCTGTAAACAACAAAGGATATGATAGTACATTAGGACACATTCTTCAAACGAAAATCTTAAGTTTTATCCTTGATATATCAGTAGATTTATCTCGTATATGTTATATATGTCCTTACAGACTTTCGTATCATTGCACGATGTATTGGTAGGCATTTTCATACTCCTCTTTGAGCTACTAAGAAACATCTCTAATTCATGTTTATTATCTTGTGATGACCATCATATGATGTATGACAATGTGTCTTAATTCCTAAGTTTCAGCTTGCCATGCTTCTATTATACTGAGTCTTTATGTGAAAACATTTGGGGACTTATGCTGACTGTTTCCTCTGTTGTACGTAAGTACAGACCTGGTCTCTGTCAGTATACTTTCAAACCTTAAGCAAACAAAAGTCAATGCATTTTCAAAGTCTTATAAAATCAAAGATACCTAACAAGGTCGCCAAACGGTTTGACCAAGTATGGTTTTGATAAACGTGAGTCAAGTTTACGTCGCTTTGTTGTACGTTTGTACAGACCTGTCACCGCTGGCTTGATTCTTAAAAATGTTGAATTCATATACTTTCACTAAGCAATAGAAGTTTCGGTCATGTATTGATACTAGGAGTATATCTATTGTGGGATTCACGGAGGCTTACTCACTCGAATAATAACTGCTTAGCTTGAAGACGAATGTGTTACATGTTTAAGTGGACTAACAATACCGATAATCGTCTTGTTACAGATTGTTTCTTAGGTTTGTTAACTATGCTTGGTAAATTTAAATTTGGACCTCTATACTGATAATCGAATTAAAATTTAATATTGTCATGCATACTTGTCTTTCTAATATGATCCCTAAATAGACATCACTCAAAACGTTCTTTTATTAAATTTCTTTGTTTCTTTTTAATTTTCTTTTTGCAAGTGTCACAAATATTATAAATAAAATTAAAATTTTACAACCCTTGATTGACTTCTGCGACACACATGTTGTGTCGCAACATTGTGTTGCCATTTTCAGCGACACAAACGTTGTGTAGCTCATTATGTCGCATAGTGATCCGGTATATATACTCCCACCTATGTCGCTGTAATTACGCTTAATTACCTGCGACACAAAATTGAACCCTCTGCGACACAAGTGGAACCCTGCGACACAAGCATCCCGACTCTATTTTCGATCTTTCTGTGATTTTCTGTTGCTTTCCGTTCAATCCATCGCTTGTTTCCTGTTCTCCTTACTCATACGCATCGATAGGTACAAATTTTACATGCTATTACTTCGTATTCATGATCACATTTGCATTTAAAGTTTCGGTTTTAGGTTTTCGATATTTTTTTTGCAAAATTACATGTCTTTATGTGTTTAAATGCGGATAATTTGTGTTATCTTGCGTTCCTGCTATGATAATACACCCTCAGGGACGATTAAAACACGAAACCCCCAATATTTTTAACTCTGAAAAATCTGGGTTCGTCGTGTTCATCATTGCGACATAACCTGCGACACAACTGTTGTGTCGCAAGATGTCTTTAGTTTTATGTCGCTACTATGCTGCGACACAACTCTCTATGTCGCTCTATTATGTCGCCATGTAGACGTGCGACACAATCCTGATGTCGCTGCAAATCATTCAATTGATTATATTGCTAAACTGCGACATAACTCATTATGTCGCTCTTGTGACTTGCGACACAAGACTTGTGTCGCATTACATTTTTATTTCAAAAATGTCAATTGTTTAAATTGTTTAAATCTAATGGCTCCCAAGTTTGTTTTGCTCTTACAGTAATGGCTGCAATTAATGTCAATGCTTATTTCTAGGAACCGAGACATAATGTCACGGCTTTTCTCGAGGATGATAAAGAATCTGCGGTGCCTTATCGCCCGATGATTGCATTTCTACGTCGCTCTCGGATATACACTGCGATCACGGCAACTACGCCTATCTATCGTGATCATGTTACAGACTTCTGGACAAATGCTATTGTCAATTCGGATCTCCCTTTTACCCGGATCATCTCTCGGGTTTATGATCGAGAAATTATTATCTCAGAGCAGCTAATTCGGGATTTCTTTCAATTTCCTGATGATTCCGAAATGCCGGTTGCTTATGCTAACTCCTTCATTGCTGGTGCAATGGCCTGAATGGGATACCCGGGCGTTCCACGTGATCAGTATCGCAAGGCCATTCTCACCAAGGTCTGGCGATATCTGATGCACATTATGATTGTGTGCCTGTCTGGCAGGAAGGCAGGATTAGATGGTGTGAGTTATTCTACTACATCGGCCATGTTAGCTTTGGTCTACAACAAGCCGTTCAACTTCTCCGGTTATATCTTCCGGATACTGGTTGACAACACCCAGGCTGGGGATGGGAAGTGGGCCTTATACCCACGGTTTGTTCAACTTTTGATCAATCACATGCTCCCAGGTTTACCGGTGGTTCCCAACCACCAGTTTCGACAGACGCCCATAAATACTCGCATCTTCGTGGTTTCTGCTCAATACGCGAGGGGAGCGGCGGTTTCGGCCGACGTGCCTTGGATTGGGCACGTTGTAAATGACGCCTATGTGCCCCCTGAGGGAGATGATTTTCAGCATCCGCCTCCGGTTCAACGGCCTCTTTCACCGCCTCCACAAGCACCGCACCAACCTCCGCAAACCGATCTTTCTTCTGATGATATCTTTAGAGTCATCGATGACTATGTGCCCTCTCCACCTAGGTCTTCTGAGGTGGTGTCGTTGGGCAAGCGGCCCCGGGAGGATGTGACTTACACCGTTTCTGAGGATTTGCCGACATCCAGTCGTCCTCGCACCTCCACTTCTGCAGGGCCTTCAGAGCTGCAGACTCCAGTGCAACCTCATCCAGATATTATCAAGCAGCTGTTGGAACGGATGGAGGCAATGCAAAAGACTGTGGACGAGCAAGCTTCACTTATCCAGTCTCAAGCTGCACTGATAGAGACTCAATCTTCCCGGATTACAACTTTAGAAGATAGGTTTAGGGAGTTTGAGACCCGGTCAATTGGTCCGGGGGAGTATGTTCCCTCTGGTCCATCTATAGAACCAATTGGACCGGGGTCTGGGTCTGTAAATGATGATGTAAATATTGATCAAGGTAATGAAATGCCCAGTTTAGATTACTTCCCGGTGCACGATATATCAGGCCAGCCGAGACCATTGGTTGTTGACTATTCATGTGTAGACCTCTCATTTATACAACGCATGGTAAATCAAGTTAGTTCGGATTCTGAGGATGAAGATTTTGATGAAAATGATGATGTTGAGGTTGAAGAGGAAGGGTTAAGTGAATATGAGGTATATGATGATGCTCCTATCATTGAATCAAATTCTTCTGAAGATGAAGCTGAAGAAGCATCTGAGACACCAGCTGAAGGAACATCAGAGGCTCAGGCTCCAGAAACTGAAATTACTGAAACACGAGCTGAGAAACTTGCGAAATGGTGGCTTCATGGAAAAACTGGAAAGCAGGTACCTGTAACTTGTAAATCATACAAGGTTAGTGGTGTGTATACTGGGTTGATAAAGAGTTGGAAGATATCCAATGGTGTGTTTATGATCAAGAGACTAGATGGTATTCAGTATTTCAAGAGATCATTCACCAAGCTGAGCACTTTGTCAAAAGGAGAAGTTAATCGTCTCGCTCAGCTCTCTCTGATTAACCCGTCTGGAGATGACCGTGCTAATTTCATTCAAATCACTCTGCAGCGAGAAATACGAACGAAGAAATATAATTTCATCAAACCGACTCTGGGAACTAGGTATATCTATAAGAAAAGGATAGATCCAGTGACCAAACAGCCGATATGCAAAATGCGCTATCCTCCGGCTGACTGTTTGAAGATTATTCCTCTGGAAGCTGTTCCCCTTGACTTTTTAAGAAGATTTCGTTACTGGGAACTTGATGCTCACACTGGTGAGGCAGTTTTGGTTTTTGTTCCTGATACGGAGCAACCTGAGAGGAACTCGCTGTATGGTTTGAAGAAAGCTCAATTTCGAGTGTTTGATCCTATGAGCTTGATAAACTTGTCATCGAAAGACTTGAGGAAATTGTTTGATAATCCGATTCGCTTTAATGAAAGAAATGTTGTGAATAAGAAGATTGCATTTCAATTTCAGCGGATTGTCAACGTTTGTGTAACACACGGAATACATGCTGGCGGTGTATTTCCAACAGGCTGGTTTTGATTGAAGATTTTGCAGACCAAGGTGAAGACATAGGGGAGTTTGTTGATGCATCTTAGTGTGTCTGTCAGTTGGTCAGTCTGTATTGTGTTTGTTAATGTAATTGAGTTAGTTTGAATTACATTTTCTGTGTTATGCGACACAAGGCTTGTGTCGCATTAGTTGTAATAGCGACATAGTTCTTATGTCGCATTAGTGATGTTAGCGACATAGTGCTTATGTCGCATTAGTCGGCCAGATTAGTATAAATACCCTAATTACTGTGTAATTAGGGTTAGATTTTTTAGACTTTTTGGATATTTACTCTCTGCGTTTTTGTTGCTGTATCTGATCAGAGAATTTTGTTAAAGAAAATATAAAGTGATTTGTGAATTGTTCTTATTGTTTAAGCTTTATATTTGTGATTAGTACAATCCTACGAATTCCGCACGTGGGGTTATTGAAACGATTTGATTTAAAGATCAACTAGGGATCTACATATAGATTAGAGAGAGACTAGTGAGAGAAAGTGTGTGTGTAAGGGTGTGGAAAGGTGTAAGAAATGGTGTAATGGTGTGTGAAAGTTGGATGAGGATGTTGGTATTTAAAAGCATGTTCCCAAACCGTATTTTGACCATCCGAACCATATTTGACCTTCACAAAATTGACCCGTATTGCGCGAACCGTATGAAGATGTAATTTTTACGTATATACAGGTCGCGCGAACCGTATGTGGTTCGTTTGAGCTGTATACGGTTCAATTGGCCCGTATACGGGTCGATTGGGCCCTATACGGTTCTAACGAGCCGTATACAGGTCGTTTGACCTGTATCTACAGGGTCGCGTGCTCGTGTATGCGGGATCGTAATTCGTTCGTGCTTGTTTTCGTCATAACTTCTTCGTTTCTCTTCCGGTTTTAGCGATTCTTGAACTCACGCGATCGTAATCTTCTGATCTTCAATTTGATGGTAATCAAAGATAATTTCTATAAAATTATCAAATCGATGATTTGAACGCAAGCGAATCGACGTGTGTTGACTTTGCTTCATTTACTTCGGTTTTTGCTCATTTTTGGTGAAGTTTACAGCATCGTCTTCTTAATTACCTAATTAACGCAATAAAGAAAGTAAATGTAATATTTGATTTAAAATGTTAATTATTTAATTAATATGAACAAGGAAACGTGCGTAAAAACATGACTCTTTACGCGTTATCAAGTTGTCACAAATTCAAGCCAAAATTTTCTTCTCAGCCATTGATCCACCGCAAAAGAAATTTCTTCTCAAACCTTCTAACTTATTCAAGAGTTCTTTTAGTAGGTTCAAAAAGAGAAAGAAATAGGTACCAAGACTTCCTAGAACCGATTAATGTTAGACGTCCGCCAAAACAAAGAGTCTTGGCTTTCCAATGCTATAACCTTTTATGAAAATTTTCTACCATGGGAGTCCATGAGATAACTTATGAGTTTCAATAGGGAAACTGAGGTAAGTGCTTGGGAATTGAAAAGATTGACACACATATATAGATGCAAACTTATTTAACTGCCGATATGTGAGACACCAATCCCAAATATTTTACTTTTGAAGAATTCACCCTTAGTCTGGATGCCAAATAGAAGCAAGAGAGGATTCTAGCATATTTCTCAAATTATCAATCAACCAATCTCCTTTGAGAAGAACATCATCGACAGATTGGAGGTGGGAGGTCAAGATGTTATATTTATCAAATTTGACGACCTGGAAAATATCTTTGGGGTTGGAGAGATGAAGAGGAATGGAGAGAGTGAGTCTCCTTGCCGAAGACCCTTTGAATTTCAAACTCTAACCCCATTTGTGTCAATACCAAATCCAATAAAGATCTTTTAGTGGAGTCAAACGCCTTTTCGAAGTGCACCTTGAAAAACACATTATTTTGAAATGTTAAAGAGTTCTCGACCATATAACTTAATTAACCATCTTTCACACTTCCATTAAAATCTCAGGAAATGACCGTGTACACATGATATGATAAAGGATTTTTTTTAGCATTGCCTCAAGTTAGAAAATTTAGATACCCAAATTTACATCAAGTGTCCTTTAACTTCGATTGTTTCATTTATATAATTTTACACATATAAAATGTTAGAAGCAAAGAACATCACAAATCGACATGTTACCCATATATGAGTAGAAAATATGTCCACTAATTTTAAAACAATGTGGATAATAACTTACACATAAAGTAACTCACTTTTTATATTTATGCCCAGAAATGCTACAATGATATCGAAAACAACTACTATTCAGGTTGAAATAGTCAACTAGAAACAAGAATGAAGTAACTTGTGAGTAAATACCACAACTATCAGTCTTCCCCAATCAGAAGTGACTTTAAAATGGCTTCTTTCTGACCATCATAGTTTGGTAACAAATGGCCAACACCAGGTAACTCATGATAGTGAATCCATGGTAGCTTTTTCACTATATATCTTTGCAAAGTCACGGGTACAAGCCCATCTTCATCTCCATGCCATAAGTGAACGCTCCCCTCATTATTCGGGAAAGGGTTCTCTATCTCCATTGGATCAAATTCCCATTTACCAAACCCGACCCTCATGTCCCTAAAAATGGACTCTGCTAGTCCTTGTTGCCTTACGTAGTTCTGTTTACAGTTATTAGGTGATGTTAGCTTTCATTGTTATGCATAATTACTAGAGTTGGCCAAATGGGCAAGTTAGTTGACGAGTCAAGACAAATATTCTTTTTGTGTGGGTCCAGTCGGGCTGATCCGAAACATTTATGTCTAATTCTTGTTTTTCTGGAAATTTCAGTAACATTTATTATTGAACATAATGATTTTTGATGATTTAATAATTACAAATACACATTGGTTAGCTTTTGACCTGTTTGACCAATTTCCTTACAATCTAAATTTTCAGATTTTATGTTTTTGATTAAACCGTTATACATAAAATATAGCCATTATAGATTATTTCAATATGAAGACACTCGGCCTCCAATCTGACCATTCTTTGTAATTTTCTCAAATATCCTACATTGACTAATTCATACGTAAACGGGTCAAGGTTGACACTTATAATACAATTGTAGTAGTTGCGTTAACTACTTATTACCAAAGAGTTTGAAAATGTTTTTAGTGTTACCTTTTGCGTTGGTACTGGTGATGGTGATCCTTCTGCTTGAAGCTTGGAAATGACGTCCCAGTCAGAAGATGAGAAATTAGGCTTTCCGGCTATAACAGTAGAGCAAGGAAACCATTTCTGTGTGTTCCACCAGTACACTAGCCATGGCATGTAATGCGATACCCCAACTGCCCATTGATCTTGTAATGGTTGTAACTTGTAGGCCTCAAAAGATACGTTGGTGGGAAAACTAGACCACCAATAGTTCACAACTGGAGCAATCAATGCCACTCCTTGTAATCTATTAGAAAAAAATTCTCATATCAATATGTAATTTCATTGGAGATTTCTTATCCTTTCTCGCCAAAATAAATAAATAAATAAAAATGAAATTTGAAGTTTGCACTTAGAAGTCAAGTGGTCATCCTCACAAAGTCTCCAGGTTCAAGTTCAAGTTGAAGTTCAAATGTCCACCACAGTTTGGTTCAAATTCAAAGTTCAAGGCATAAAATTTAAGTGTTTATCTAGTTGCAATTTCTCCAGAGTCAAGTGGTATGTAATGTAACATGACCGATTCAAGTGGTATGTAATGTGTAGCTAAACTTTATAGATATGGGATTTCTTATCTCATCTCTTTTACCAAAAGAAAAAACAATAAAAAAATTCTCATATCTATAAAGTTTAGCTACACGTGTTTAATATGTCATTTGGTAATAAAAAATTCTTCATATGGGTAGGTGGCCAAATGACTATGTTAGACAGGTTTGATAAAAAAAAATGAAGTTTGTTGGGTCAAATTGTTGGACTGAACACCTTTATGTGAATAAAGTATATGTAAATGATTGGTGCTGGCACCATTTTATATTAGGTGTTGAAAAAGTCATTATTCAAAAAGATATTGCACTTTATATTATTCAGCTTTTTAAGATTTTTCTATAAATCTTTTTAAATAACTGATGTATTAAATTTGATTGAAAAATAATTAATAAAATTAATGATACTATTTTAAAAAGTTAAAAAAAAAACAAAGTTGGACATTTTTAAGTAATTTATCTTTTTTTTCTTTTCTCTTAATTTAAACATCTAAATTTACACGTTTAACTAACTATTCTTATAAAGGCAAAAATTCAATTATTATTATTATATAAATGAATGGTTAGAATATTAGATCAACTACCTACCAACTAAATAGATGAAGTCCAACATATCGTGGGAATCAAAACACTTAGAGAAATAAAATACTTAAAGATCATCCTATACAAAGAAGACAGCCTACCATTCTTGAATTAGTTTCAAATCGTTGGCTCCTTAGTTGAAGTTTTTCCTACAATATATACTGATACACCATATCTTCATATATCTTTCTTTTCTTTTTCTTTTTCTTTTTTCTGAAAAGCATTTTTCGTATATCTTTCTAGTGAAGCCTACATTAGAATATAATGAAATAAAAAATATCTACAATGTTGCACATAATCCATTAAGGCACTATATGTTAGAACTCATTAACCTTTGTCTTCTTACTAAGTGTTCTTAATGAAACTGCTATAGTTTAAGAAAAACTGTAATCATTACACTTTTAATTAATAAATTATTCTTTTTCAATAACAATCTTTTTTATTGGTTGTAAATTGATAGTAATTTTAATTTGAGACAATTCAAAATAGAAACGTTGATATTTGAAATGGGACAAAAGAATATCATATAAATAACTAAAAAAAGCTTTTAATTTGTCAATAACAATTTTAAAAGTTGTTGTTAATAAGTTTAAATATACTTAGAATGTTGTATTGTAATCAAATATCTAGAGGGATAAAATTTGTTATGATCTGAATATAGTTTTGATTCACGTGTTAAAATGTTATCATCCTTAAAAATTGTTGTTATGCATCACTATGAAAACGTACCGATGAGGGATGTACTTGAGGCTACCCCAACTACCTTGTTGACCCATGGAGTATCCAATCACATAAAATTTAGATCCAAGTTCCAATTTATCAGCAAGTTCTTCCATATCAAGAGCTAAACTTTTAATCGTTCGTTTTGGATCCGGATCGCTCTCCCCGTGACCTGGTCTATCAAACGTTACCATGTAGATCTTAAGTTCTTCAAAGACCTCCTACAAAGTTATTTAAAAATTTGCCAGTTTATTATAATCTATTTGTGGTTTATGCTAGAATCAATCGTCACTATACTACATACTAAAAAGTTATTTATACATAACAATATTACTCTCTCCGTCCCAATCAAAATGTTCACTTTAAATATGCACATAGTTTTATAATGAGATAACTCAAAATAGTAATCTAAACACTTTAAGTGGGACGGAAGAAATAATATTTTACAAGTTTAGCCTTGACATTTTAGGAAAGACAATTAGACAAAAAAAACTTAGAGTAAATTTGATACACTTAAAAAGAACACGTTAGATTACAACAAAAATATATAGGTATGGAATCAGAGGGGCCAGCTGCATTTTGAGTGTCATGAGAAGCAGACGATCTTAACTGTTGATTTTCGTGATAAACGGCTCAGATTCGCAACACTACATTTATTTAAATATGGTGTTATTAAGATGCAGCAAATCTGGACCGTTAGAAATCAACAGTTGAGATCTATGTCCCTTCTTCCCCTCAAATTGCAGATTTCCACTTCCTCTAATATATAGTCTCTTAGGGTAAAACTATCAACAGAAAAATATTTGTAATACTAGTGAACAAATCATGTCCTCTATAGTAACAAAAACCAATATATAAACAAAAAAGGAATTACCGGATGATAAACTGATGCATGGAATCGACCAGAATTGAAGCCATGAACGAAAAGAATCTTATACTTGGCTGTATGTCTCGATACACCGTATTCATTATAGGCGAGATGTCTACCGTCTCTAAGTATGACACGCGGTCCTGTCACTGGTGGACCATTTGGTGAACCGCAAAGTTTTGGTGGTGGTGGGCAGGTGTTTTGGTATGCCCATGCTAAAAATCCAACGAAAAATACAATCGTAAATTTCATCAATATTTTATTCAATGGCTGATCAGCCTTCATCATGTGTTGCTGCCGATGTCAACGGAAAAATGATGACGGAGAAAGTCGAGAAAAATACTTGTAGTTGAATGCATTATATATATACACATACCAATTGTTCTAATATGCGTCCTTTTCATAAAGTACGGAGAAATAATATGATATTAAGGTTCTTATGAATGTTACTATTATTATTAACTACTACGTATTATTTAGTGTTTCGGAATATTCATGACGTGTTGTCGACCACACAACTTCATTGACCGTATTTTCGCGCTGAAGCCATTAAAAAGCATTTTTACGCGTTGAATTAATTCCAGAAGTTCAATTGTTTTAAAGACTATATTTTGTTTCTGAAGTCCTTAACCAACAATTTGAAAAAATATAGACTTTTAAGATATTAAAAAGTAAAGACGGCCTCCAAATTCCATGACCTTCACGACAAAAATTAAAGAATAAATAATTAGGATTATTTACATAAATTCACATTTGAAATTGCAAATGAGATAGAAACAGATTTAGTGTCACACAGGAAATTATTCCCTCAACAAAATATGTTGGGTTTTCTGACAATTATCTAAGACCATTCTCAACGGCTTATCGATTTGGAAAATCAACGCATGTCTGCTGACCGACGCAATGACACTGGTACGTCGGTCGGTTGACTGAGTCGATTTTTCTAATCGGTTAACATATGAGCTGAACGACGCAATGGTGGGGCCCACAAGCGACTCTTTTTTTTTTCTTTGCTTTTGACTGGTTGCACCATTTTTCTTTTGAGGAAGAAGGGAATGGAGGCTGGGAAATATGTGTACAACCCTAGTTTACAACATTTATTTGGGCCTGCATTTTAATTTGGGTCTAATTTTTTTGATGTATTTTATTAATGGTCCAACATGTATGTAAGGCCGCTTCCATCCGTTTCGTCGGTTCCAACCGACATGCGTCGGTGGGGTGCGTCGGTTGTTTCTAACCGGTTTTCCGACAGGGTGGTGGACGTGAGTGGGGCCCGGTTTGATGTTTAAAATGTTTTTTATTTAATTGACCGTAAGATTTATAAAAAAAATAAAAATAAATAAAAATAAAAATTGTAACGTTATGTTTTATTTTAAATTATTGTAATGTTTTATTTTAAATTTATGTAATGTTTTATTATTTAAATATAAGATTTTTAATTTTATTGAATTTGTATTATTTAAATATGTGTAGGGCTCATAAACCAAACTGACACAGACATTGTTGGCAGGGATGTGTCAGTTTTGTGTCAGTTTGGAAGGTGCTGATGTGGCACTGAGGTGGTACAACTGACACAAAACTAACACACTAACAGATGGCAGTGGTCTAACATGGAGATTAGTACTACTTTATCAAGTCATTTGAGAATGACTAGATTTATAAATAAAAAACATTAGAATTTTTTTAATTATCTATATAATTATAATTATAATAACTATAATAATAATAATAGTTTTATGTTTTATTTAATAAGGTGTGGGACTCAGAAATTAAACTGACACAGTTGTTGTTGTTAGTTTTGTGTTAGTTTGGAAGGTGCTGATGTGGCGCTGAGGTGGCACAACTAACACAAAACTGACACACTAACGGTTAGGAATGGTCTAATATTATTCGCATATATTTCGTCAAAAAGAATATTAAAATGAAAAACAGAAAACAAAATACAAAAACAAAACAAATATAAAGAATCTGTGAATTGCAGTTTACTCATGAGTTATGACGTTACTGCCGAGATGTTTTGCTAAAAGAAAGAATAAGCATGTTAAAAAACTATTATGATCATAGGAGAAAGGATGTTATGGCAATTTCTACATTATTTTAATTTAAAAAACTGCACTTTTTTAATTCAAAAAAGAAAATCTCTAATGAATACGCGTACACGAAAAAGGTTGTTCTTGAATTTTTGCACCAAGTCTTTTGTAATTAATTTAAAATATATAATTACGTACACAATTTAACAATATAACTTTAAGTTCTTTTAAAATTATGAGAATTTCATAATAAATATAATAGCAGTCATTGTATATAGTGATTTTATAAACTAATTTATTAACCGGCGGTTATGCGAGATTAAACATAAAAATTTATAATAATTAGTTCATTATAGACCTATCGTCGTATGGATTTTAACTAAGTGTAATGAATAAAAACTTATTATGACAATCAAAAAGCGACTATTGTTTAATATACAATTCTTTAAGTAATTTGAATAAAATAATATTGTTTATTACAAAATAAATATTAGTCATTTGTTGATTTTTGTTATATACATCATGATTTTGTCAACGTTGAAGTATAAGTCTTTTTACAAAAGCTGCTAATGTCGCAGTGTTGAAATAAATAATCTAAATGAAACATGTGAGAGTTGGTTAATATTTAATTTGCAATATATTTCTTGGTTTGTGTTTGCTTTCTCATTGCCGGTAAGCGGAGGGACCTAAGTGAAACTATAGAAAGTGAAAGGTACAGAAGAGTAAAATAGTTTGTTAGGGTTATATGTAAATAATTAGGTTATTAATTTTTTATTATTGTTGTTCAGATATTATTTTTTCATCTGTATTCTCTGTTTATTCTCTGTTTATCATGTTCATTTTCTGATTCAGAAGGTAATCTAACATTCAAATCAGTATTTGATTGTTTAGTATAGGTGTGTGATTAAGAGTTTTTATGTGGCGAGCTTTTGTTGTCTTGTTTTTGGGTTTATAACCCGGATAGTCCGTGTATGGTATAATGAAAGTGAGTTCTTGTGAAATTTTGTTTGTTTCTACCATTTTCTTCATGTCTATCTTCCTTACGATAAAATCCTAATAATTAGGGATTGTTCTTGAAAATTGGGGATAACTCGATTCTGTTGAAATTCTTGGTCTATTTGTTATAGATCCTTCTTCTACGAAGATTTGTATCACGATTTGTGTGATAATCTTCACTATATAAAAAGTAGGGTTTCTCAAGCCCTAGATCTATTGATTTGTGGTCAGCATCTGGATGATCCAGGATTAGTTCTTCCGCTGCTCAGTTCTTCTTGATTAAGAGGAGTACTCTATAAGTATTTTGCAACCTTCTCGTTTGTAGCAAGTCCCTGGTCTGAGGAGTTTCGATTGCTTAATCGGGATAAACTGCCCCTTGAACTCCATACTTGGCCTATAAACAAGGCTACTTTGATTGACTACGTGTTAGTTATTTGTTACTGTTCTCTGTACATTATTAAATCATCTGTACTTGTACTAACCTTGTTCTTATTAGAAGAGAGAATTCTTATGCCCAACTCTTGACCTAAGTCCCTTGAGACTTCAGGAAACCTAATCAAGCATAAGTCAATTCTTTAAGTTCTTTCATTATTTAGAAGCAAAGTTATATGTATTTGATTACTTGTTGTATTTGCTATTTGAGTTAATTCATTGAACAAATTATAAAGATGTCTGGAGTTGATGAGGCAGAGTCTAGTAGTACCAAAATCAATAAGTTGGATTTTGGTGATCCTCTGTACCTTCATGCCAGTGATACCACTCATGTTTCTATTGTTAGTGTCAAATTAAATGGTACTGAAAACTATAGTACTTAGGAGTCATGCTATGCAACTTACTTTAAACACAAAAAATAAAATGAGGTTTATTAATGGAACATGTAAAAAAAATGAATCTGATGATGTATTATCTGCTCAATGGGATAGGTGTAACTTTGTTGTGTTATCTTGGATCTTAGGATCATTATTAGATGAATTGTATGATGGACAAATCTTTAATAAGCATCAATTGTGTGGAATGAATTAAAAGAAATTTATGATAAAGTAGATGGTTCCATTACTTTCAACTTACATCACAAAATTAATACATTGACACAAAGTGGATCATCTGTTTTAAGAATATTATCATAAACTAAATACTTTGTGGAAACAGTTTGATGCACTTGTAAAATTACCTACTTGTACTTGTCAAGATAGTTGAAATTAATTGATTAAAATGTAAATAGGAGGAGAGTATACTTTAGGAGTATAGATAAAAGACGAGGTATCGTGTAATAATAGGACACAACAAATAGGAAATGATTTTTAATCGTTTAAAGTTGGTAACATATGGTCTCTCCCAAGAACGGGTGGATATCACCTCCTCACCAACCACTTATTCCACTATTTCAAGACACAAAAAATCAATCTTAAAACAATTAATTATAAATAAAAATTATAGACAAAATGATTACGAAAATATTCGGATTAAATTATGTACATTTAAATAAAAATATTTATTTTTTTAAGTAATTTAAAAAGAAAAAAAAAACCTTGTCCTTTACTACAAACATTGATCTTAAGTATTTATAGCTTATATTATCCACATACATTAATCTATTATAATATAAGATATAATATAATTACTTATCTAGGTTTATATTTGATAAGAGGTGAGTTCTTTTATATGTAGATATATGTACCCTGACTAATCGAAGTATTTTCATTACTATTTCTAAACTCTTTTTTTAGTCACCTCTAATATGTTTACTTAGAGAGATTCAACCAAATAACTGTTATACGTGAAAGTTTCGAGCGCCTTACCACAATACTACTTTCGTAATAATTTTCATGTGAAATTACCCCTTTAAATATGAACACATACATGGAGAAGCATACAATTCTAAAAAATGTTGATAGCACATTCTTCGTCTTTCGCGGACGTATTATAATCTATGTCAAGTTTGAAATTGAGCTTAGGTGATCTTAACATGGGTAAGTGAATGTTTCCTCTTGTTCCAAAAGCTTACTATTAATGAGTCGATGATAACCTACACCAAAACTTTCATTCGTTAGTTATGTATATGGATCCCAAAATAATAGTCGAAATACTCGTAACATGCTACAAATGTAACATTTATTTATGCATCCATTATATGCATATATATTATTATTATTAAAAAATTATAAAAGTGAACAATTTCATATATATTCTTGAAAACTTCTTATAAAAACACCAACAATTCATCAAATTCATCAGAAGGTTTATGAAATCAATTATGTATAACCTTATGATTCACTAGATAAAGAAAACAACAAAATGCGTTAGAGATGATTCACAATAATAATGTTATCTTCTCGTATGTTTTATTCAGTAAAATAGACTGTTTTAAGTAATTAACTAGTTTTTGTCGTATTTATATTGAAATATGTTAATATGTCGTTATTAGTGTTCGAGTGGACGTATATACTATTGTGAAATATGAAAGGATATATGTCTAAGATGTCTAAAATGTAAAATTGTAAACCCGCTATTATGTCAAAATGAGGCTTTTTTATAAAGTCTGACACTTAACATTTTTCTTATAAAGTCTCCCACTTAACTTTTTATCATGTTAGAGCATCTCTAGTAGAGTAGTATGACATGAGGGTAAAAGAGTCCACCTAAGCGGGTAAGTTGGGCATTCATTGGAGAAGGTTACCTGGCGAGGTAAACAAACAACCAGATGGTATCAATTACCCGGAGAGATTCGGTGTTTGACGGTTTCTTTTTCTCAATATAATATTATTAATATCTTCTGGAGTGTTATATTTAATAATTATTACAAATCATTTTAAACTCATTTTAACATAAAATAGTTTACCATCAAAAACAAATTTGTTAGGTGTTGTTTATTCGTATTTATATAGTCATATCATATTTGTGTAACATGATACAAGATAAGTGGGACCAAGAATTAGGGTTACGAAATAATTTTAAAGGTAATGATGTGGTAATAAAATGACAACAATGAATGTCCTTTATTGTGGATGCTCTTAAACCAGTTCCAACGACAAGTCTTTCATTGCATCGTTGGGGAGTTCACAAAAAGACACCATTGGTACTGAGGCATCTTAGATGGCATCTTTGTGGTTGAGTCGGAGTGAAGACGGGAAAGGACGGAAGCTCGCGGGACCACTCGCAACAAGTAGAGCTCATCCACTGAAGTTTCTTTTTGAGTTAATTGTTTCATTTTACACTTAATTTTAAATTTTTATTATTGTATGATATCAACTTTAAGATTTTTTATTTTAAGTAAACTTTCAACATCTCTCTGTTGTATCTGATATTTCCTTTTTGGCCCTTCCAGAAAAGAAAAGTTTTTTTTTGTGAAGGTAAAGAAATACTAGTCAACATACAATAGAGAGGTTTTAAAAGTTTACTTTGTACGATATAAAATCTTAAAGTTGACAGCATATAATAGTAAAAAGTTAAAGTTTAACTCGTAACGAAATAATTAACACTTTCTTTTTTACATCAATGTAGGATGTATTGCTAGAAATTTAACAGCTTAATTGGAGGGTGAAAACAGTCGAACATAAACCCAAAAACTATAAATAATATATACGGAGAAAAGGTGTTAAACCTGGCTTATATGTGCTGCAATGCAGGGAAGAATAAGCAAACCTGCTTCACCAAACGTACCGCCGAGTTGTTCCACAACAGCTACGAGTACAGACACCGTTTTCTACAAATAGATTACAACAGATCAAGTCTCATTTGAAGCAAGCAAAAGTATTCTCTGAACTAAAATAAAACATCCAATGTCTATACATACTAACTGTATTTCGCTGATATAAGTCTCAAAGACATTGATGGTATCAACACAACCCGAAACCCAACGTGAAATCGATACGAAAATATATAAGGGTTACGGTTAGGATTCTCGACCCGTCAACCCAAAAACTTATAGCCAGTATTATTTTTCGTGTCGGGTTCAGGTCAAAAATGTTTTTGTTTTTTCATAAGGTCCAACATGAAATCAACCTCCGTTAACTTTTAAAAAAACGTATTAAATTTAACCCGTTTGACCCGAAACTAACCCATTAAAATCTTTGACATGAATACCTAAACAAGTAATGGGGGGTCGTGTCAAGTTGGGTACTTTTGTCTCACCAACCAATTTATCAAATCATGTCGGGTCCAGGCTGAGTAACTTCGACCCACCAACCTGTCCCGCCCTGAATGCCACCCCTAGACTCATACGTTAACCAAAAAAAAAATTCATTAGTAGATAAATATCACCTGACTAGCAACAAGCAAGAGTGTGTTAGAATTTTGCTTCTTAGCAAAAATTGATTTGTTGCCACCAGATACAGCACATAGGACTCGTATTGAGAAGGCATTGAAACACAACAGCACAAGGTGAAGAAGCCTGTAGTTCATATTATGTTAACATTAGTCAAAGCTTATATTTTTGTTTTTACGTTAGTAACGTAATCTAAATTCTAAATTTATCGGTCCTACTCTGGATATTTTATCGTCATAACTAAATTCAAATGTAGGTTTTAAACAAGAGCATATAAAAAAGGACATAAATAAGGAAAATAAGTTTGAATGTGTAATGACAGGGTTAAGAGTGTTATATATTGTATTGATTAATATGTGATTAGGCCCAATACATTATTATTTAGTAGGTTTAGTCCTTCTCACTCTTATATATTGTATAAATACTTTATATTAATGAGGAAAATAATAATTTACACTCCAAAATAGTATCACATCCTTGATCATAACCCAATTTTTTTCTTCATTGACCCTTCCTACCAAAAACCCTAACCGTATATTTTTCCCCCCTCCATTCGATTTTCTGTTCTTGTTTTTCAACATGACAGGTCCAATTCCATCACGTACCACATTATCTGTAAGTGTAAACTTCTAACTGTTACTAACATCACCTCTCTTAGTCCCTGTTAAACTAGATGTGGATAATCATATATATTATTCTTCCTGGGCTTATTTTTTTAAGAATCTATGTGAAGGTTTTGAGGTTCTTAAGCATATAAAAGGTGAATCCACCAGTGAGGCTGTTGCTATTCCTAGGGCTGTTCATAGTTCAGATAAAACCAAATTATTCAATTGGATAATTTGGATCGGACCATATAGTTTGGATAATTGGATTTTCGGATTAGTTCGGTCCATAACCAAATTTATTATTTTGGATCACAGATTGATTTTGGTTAGTAAATTTCAAACTGGATTATCAAAAAAACCAAATAAGAAATAAGTATTAATTTTCCAAATATTATATATTTACATACGCGTATGCTAACTTTCATTAAATTGCATTCGACTCGTATATGACATATACATATATAGTTTCATTAAATATCCAAACATTATATAGGTAGTATATAATTTCATTAAATTGCATTTGACTAGTATATGACATAAACATATGCTAACACTATATGGTGAAGATGATATTGCTTTGAACTTGTACAAATTAAACTTAGTATTATCCATTTTGTATAATTTTGTTATAATATCTAACGTATTTTTTGAAAATATAAAGAAAATATATTTGTGTATGTGTGTGGATATTTGAAAACCAAACCGATCCATCCAAATAGTAATTCGGATGGATTGGTTCGGTTTTTGAATTTTTTTGGACGGATCGGATTCATATTTTTAAAATTAAAATCCATTTGGATTATGTATACGGTTCGGATTGAACCGAACCATCCATTTGAACACCCCTAGTTGTTCCTCCAACGGTTGACTGGTTGAAAGTTGACTCGACTGTGAAATCATGGATCTTTTTGACCTTATCCGACACTCTCTAAGAACGCCTTGTTGTGGCGGATCCCAAAACTACCAAGGATGCTTGGGATTATATCATGAAAATTTTTCTTGATAACAAGCGTACCAAGACTATTGCTTTGAAGGGAAATTACGGATGTTACAACTTGGTGACCTAACCGTCGATGCGTATTTTAGAAAGATTGAATCCATCACTAATATATTGACTAGTCATGGCTCTCCCATAAGCAATGATGATTTTGTCACTTATGCTCTTAATGGGTTAAGAGATAAATATGATCATGTGGCGGCAATTATTGCACATAGGGATCCTTTCCCCGATCTCTACACGGTGAGATCTATAGTTACTACCAGAGAGATGAGATTGAAGTCAAAATCCCAAGCCTCTACAACCGATGCCTCATCTTCATCTCCTACTATCTTTTGGCCGAGAACAATACTTCGTCTAGACATGGGAATGGTGGTCGTGACACTCGTTAACGATTATATGAGCCTCAGGTTTGTTTTAATTATGCTAAAGGTTTCAGTAGATTTGGTACTAATTGTAAATTCGTGTATGACTCTACTATACATGCAAAGTCTACCAGAAACACTTAGTCCCTATGGTATGTTATTAATCGTCCATTAGTTAGTAATATTGGGCCACTTCCCACACTACCACATAACTTGTCCCATAATCAAATGATGGCCCTTATTCAGGCCCAGCAAGAATTTCTGGCCCAATATAGATACACGGGTTCAGTGGGCCGGGCCCAGTCCCCTTCTGCTGTTCGCAGATCCAGTTTGTCTATTGTTGTTGCTCGGCCCAATATAACTCCACCAAGCTTTGGGCCTATTGGACCACTGGCTTTTCATACACATTCTGGGCCTCAAGCATTTCTAGCCCAATCATCTACTGCTATGGGACAAACTCAGTCCGGGTTAAATTCACAGATGGGTCAAGAGACAGTATTGCCACATGCCTTTAGTACTATGACACTTCAAGACCCTACCACTGGTGTATGGAATATGGACACATGTGCTAGTTCTCATCTTAATAATTCTGTCAATTGTCTTAGTAGTATTTTGTATAAGTCTATTTATCCATCTGTCTCGGTTGGTGATGGCTATTCCATTCCCATCACCAACACGAGTCATAGCATTTGCAAACTCCCCATAAAACCCTTCACTTACATAATGTCCATATCACTCCTAACATTGTTAAAAATTTAATCTTTTTTCGTCAATTTGTTCGTGATAATAAATGTACAATTGAATTTGATGAGTTTGGTTTCTCTATTAAGCATTTCATGACCCGTTGGGTGCTTCTCCTATGTGATAGCACGGGTGATCTCTATCCTGTTACGAAGCCATCTCCTCTTCCTTAGGTTTTTCTTGCGAGTCAACACACGTGGCACCATCAACTTAGACATCCGGGAAGTGACGTGTTACGTAGACTTGTTTCGAATAATTTTATTTCTTGTAATAAAACAAAGCCTCATGTGCTTTGTTATGCTTTCCAAATGCTTTCTAACTTGGCAAACACGTGAGGCTTCCTTTTTCTAGTTCCAATACTATTGTTAAGTCTTGTTTTGATATTGTTCAATCGAACTATTAAATGAAGTTTTCTATGTAGGTTCAAATCTTGCCTCTCCCACTTGTTTGTTCTAGACTACAGAGAAGAGAAAAGAGGCATCGTCAACGTAGGATGGCCAACCGAGCGTCGCTATGTTGTTCCCAAGGACTAGCAGAATCAAAATAGCGAAATTCTTAGGGCCTTAATTCAATAGCACTTACGTAGCATAGATCTACTCAAGTAGGAGCTACCGAGCTCCACCCTGCCCGCATTTCTTCTTTTTTTTTTTAAAAGGGTGAAAGTTCTAAACAGGGCATACTCCTAAGGCGTCGACCACACGCCCTAGCATAGCCTTTCCCGCAGGGACATCCACAAACTCTAGATAGGTTGAGGCCCTTTGGTTTGGTGGCCTCCTGATAAGAGTGAAAGCAAAATCAGAATCAGACTCTTCTTAATTTGTAATTTGATGGTCTTCTGTAAAGACTTGAATGCGCATCGGCGCTCTCTCGTTCTCGTTAGGGAATTACCGAGGCGAAAGAAGCTCAATCAAGCAATGGATCTTAGAAGAATTCTACTTTTTTCGGCACGACTCTTTCTATTTCTGCACTGACTTTTGATTTGTATATCTTCTTTCTTTCAATCGACACACTGGACGCGATAAATCTGGTGGCCCCCACTTCTGTCTCTATCAGCGGCGACAACCCCTTCCCAATTCCGAGTCTTACGGGACTTAAGTATTATGTCTTGTTCTTGGATCATTATTCCTATTACTTATGGGTTTATCCGTTGCTTAATAAATCAAATGTTTTGTCTAAGTTTGTTTTATTCCGTAATTTTATTAATACTCAGTTTAAGTGTGAAATTAAGTCATTTCAATGTGACCATGGTGGTGCATTCAATAACCATGCCCTTCAAAAATTGTTCATCTCTAAAAAGGCATCCAATTTCATTTCTCTTGCCCTAAAACGTCTCAACAAAATGACAAGTCAGAACGAATGATACGTACCATTAATAACCTAATCTGGACTTTACTTTTTCAACCCATCCAACTCCACATTTTTGGGTCGAAGCACTTAATATGGCCACTTACCTTTCGAATATTTTACCGTCTAGTGCAATTGATAATGATGTCCCTCACACCCGCTTGTTTGGCGCTAAACCCGATTACACTTTATTGCATGTTTTTGGTTGCTTATGTGATTAGGCCCAATGTATTATTATAGTAGGCTTAGCCCATCTAACTCTTATATATTGTATTGATACTTTATATTAATAAGGAAAATAATAATTTACACTCCAAAAAAGAGCATAAGGACCTACTTAGGGTGCAACCTAACAAGTTTCCATTTACGGTCCAGTTATACGGTGCAAGACCAAATAGTACTATGAGCCGAACGGTCAGCGAATCCCAATTTCAATATGCTAAGATGGGCATTTAAATTTATAAATAAAAAAATTTATTTATCAGGTAACTTATTCTACCTACAACAAAGTTATAAATAAGATTTGGCATCTTAAGAGAAGTTAGACCTTTAAGAATATAATATAAAATACGGGTCACATCTGACCATTTATAGTAGTTCTAAGGCAGTACAAAACATCATCAAGCATTGGAAAAAAGGGTTAAAAGATATAGATTGGTAACGTACTTTCACTTTTGTTCCAATATAGGTAATATATTGGTAAAAAATGATACCAATTAGCAATGTACCTTACATAATTTTTTATAAGGTAGATAATGTACTTATGAATCATATTACCTACATCGGCACATTCTTACAAAGCACATTACCTTTATTGGTAATAAATCAGTTTGTCACTTACATTGGAACAAAAGTGAAAGTACGTTGTCAATCAATGGCTTTAACCCTAGAAAAAATACTAATAGTTGTATAATTGATCTTGAACTTGGCTAGGCCAGCGTCAACTCTATTTCACTTATCTATCTCTAGTGAAAAATCGGAGGGTTCAATGTGTATTCTTGTGAAGTTAATAGTTGGATTAGTACCCTCATTGCAACAACAAAAAAAAGAAGAGAAGATGTGTTAACTCAAAACTAACCATAAGTGAAATAACAAATATATCAACAATAATATCTACAAGATCACAGGGAATTCGAAAGAACATACACTCCCATTATGACAGCTATAAGAACAACTCCAGGCTTAACCATTAAAAGCAGTGGCTTTGATTTGCTCACTTCCATCCAAGGGATCTAAATATGATTATAGACATAAAGCATGTAAGATGTAATAGTATGCTACTTATTTAGAGTTGATGATGTTTTCTCTTTTAGCAACTCAGGAATTTTTTTTCAAATGATAACTTACAAAGAAACTAAAAAAGGTTTATACTTACTAGACTTATCAAAATTGCACCCAATGAAGATAAAAACTTGCGATTATTATCAACAATATCTGCAATACCTTCAAACGATACGAACTTGGAGTAATTAATGACACAATGTGTCACATACATATAAATTAGTTATCGTGTCATAAATAGTACACCTGAAGTTGGAAATATCACCTTTAGAGGAGTCTCGAAAAACCTGGCGAAATAAAGTAAAAAAAAAAAACTATTAAACCAGTAAGAGTTGTGTCACAATTAGTAAGAAATGTGGTTCATATTAGTTCAATTTTCAGGAAAACCAGTGTGTTACCTTTCCCAAAATCAGAGGTATTAAAAGTGTGACAATAAGGCTTCTGAACATCTCACCAGCTGGAACAGATGCACCAACTCCTCCAGCAACTAGTTTCGATACAGAAAAAGGAACCTACACAAAGCTACACTTGGTGAATCTAATGTACAGAATGTAGACGGTAAATACTTGCCTATGCAAAGCATTTCATCAAACTTACAATAAGTATTCCCAGCAGACTAGATAATACAGTCATTGAAAGAGCCAAAGCTGAATTTCCTCCAGCAAGCTGCATCACATTATTAAACTTCTGGTCATAAAATCTATCTTTTTTTTTTTGTCTTATTTTTATCTAAAAATATTATATGGAACAAAGTTTGCTAGAACAATTAACAAACCCTTGTTAGAGCGACCCCACTTGATATTGCGGTAGGCATACAGTTATATAGAGCCAGTCCTGTAAGAAATATAAAAACTCACAGATGTTTGCATCATTATTATATTATATTCACAAAAGATAAAACTACACACACTAAACTGATGCTACATATTTATCACGTGGTCATTTTCTGAAGGATATACCTGTTACAAATTCTTGAGGTTGCAAGTGAAATTGCACCATAATTCTGGAAAAGAGAGGAGTAAGCAATAAAATAGAAGTCTGCAGTCACAATATAGTGTATAAGAACTTGATCATTTATTTTTATCTTTGAAGACAAACCTACTAATTGGAATAAGTATGGTCAGACACAAAGAATAGCAACTACGAAGACAAGATAAATGAGATGGTATTAGTCTATTAGACGTGGCAAAATGGGTCGCTTGGGTTGGTTGGTAACGGTTTGCGTGAAAATGAGTAATTTACGTAATAGTCGAAACAATTTTTCTCCAACAGTCACCATTATTTAAATAGCTTGTCTGTCAGTAATTACAAAATCATATTTTCTAATTTATCCACTAAAAATACCTTGTAGGACTTTAAGCCCATTTAGCATGTTTACTTGTAAGCTTTTTATTTAGTTAATTTGTTTAACCCATCAGACCGTGAAAAAATAACATAATCCTAATAGACCAATTCATACGATTAAGTCAATTTCACCATCATTGCTGACAAACTCCTGTGTTAAATTGATCAGCTAGATGGAAAGATAAATATAGAGAATGAACCTATGATAATAACCATGACACTAATAACATTTTGAGTTCTTACTAGCCCAAAGAGTCCGACTGGCCATGCTTTAACTGCTTCACCAATTTCTTCACTAGGCAGCGTCAACCCTGTATCATGGAGAAGAAAATGATAAGATCGATTAGAAATTGGTTATTTATGAATTTTGAGAAAATGGATTACTTTATGTAATTCAAATTACATAGTTGGTCCTTCATTTGATCAAAATTTATAATTGGTTGGCAGATGCAAGTCAGAAATAATAATGAAATAAAGTTGAAAAAAGCTACTTACTCCCCAAATAGTCGTCCACTAAAATATAAAGCAGGACAGTTATTTTGGGAACAAGGGAGTAGTATACCTGTTATGAAAAAGATCCAAATAATGCTAAATTTAGATAATTGATATCTGTGAGCAAGACAACCGGGACCAGGGTTTGTGAGGGCAAATGCTATTCCTCCAATAAGAGCTGCTCCACAATATTAGTGAATAAGTAATTAGCACAAGGTATAAACAGATACATACAGTAACAGAGTTATCAATACAAAAACATGATCATCATATCCGTTTTAAATACAATTCACCAACACATTTTCTGAAAAATTAAACCAATATGCTAAACAAGATTAAGGCCTAATCAAAATAAAAAATTTCATCTATTTTTGTTACTAACAGTTTCTTGGGTTGTCCTACGTTATTAAATAGTTATGACTGCATTTTGTGACACCAACCCATGGAGACAGATGATGATTTCGATATTTTCATAAAGGGCGAGACAACAATGATGTCTCCGTCTTCCTATTATGGTAACTGGAGTCTGCAGAAGTGGCAGAATCTGATAAGTTAACACTAATATATGTCAAGCTATCGATACGGACTACTTTCCTAGAAGTGAACAATGCATCTCATATATATCAGCTATCAATTAGAACTAAAAAGTATACCCATGACATACGGTGAATATGAAAACTTATTGCCAAATAGTGAATATTATAATTTCTAGTGTTGCGGTGAATTTTTGGCATTTCTTCAAACGAGATCTCAGGTTTAATTTATCTCAAATTCAACTCTTCGGGTCATGAATGACCATGCTCTTCCAAAAAGAAAGATGATGATAATAATAATAATAATAATAATAATAATGAATAATATTCTTTAGTGTCAAATAACACTTGAATTGGTAATGCTTTACTAAATTAATACAGCTTAATATTCTATTACTTAAGATCTCTCAGTATAAGAAGTTTATCACGGTACCTTGTATTAAAGTCTTCCTGAGTCAGGAGGTGTGTCTTGAGAATGAAACTAATATACATCAAAGTTATAAATATATGATACAAACCCTTGCGCGCCCAAAAATTTGATGCACAACCATTACGTTTTCATTTTATCTTTCTTTCATATCATTTTTAGTAATGTTTGTTTCACTTGATCTGACCCTATTAGATGGGTTATGTTAACACGAGTTGATGGATTAAAGAATCAAAATTCAGAAAGTGCTTAATGCCAGTTTAGTCTTAAATTAAAAACTGCAATTTTTTAAGAACATAATATTTTATCTAAGTTCATCACCGACTCGAATTACCAATGTTATTAATTAGTGATTACCAATTAAGATTGTAATCAAACGTTTAAGGTTTACTTTTTAGAGAACTTAATATATATTTTATCTGACTTCATCACAACACACTTTATCATATCCTACGTTACAAATCCAAGGAAAAGTGATATTAGAAGCTAAAACAATTCAATTGCTCTGTATGAACTAGAGTCACAAAGACGTAAGCGTATTCATGATTTAATTTACCAAAAAACATGATAAGCATGTTAACAATATTACCTAATGGAAGAAAATTATTCCCAGCAAATTTGAGCAAAGGTTCTGCATATACCAAAAAATTCGGTACAACTGAGTATTGAAGAGGAAAATGATGAGAATCATTATTCATGCTGCGGTTTCTGTTGATTAAAGTTTTACTAACTGAATTGTGTTTCCATGGAACCAATGAAGACTTGTTGCTGATAGCTGAACCAAAGCAGCATTTACTTGAAACTAGGCATGGTGACCAGAATTTGGATTGAAAATGAGCTGTTTTCGACACTGCAGGAGTGAAGTTAACCATGACTGTTTGAAGCATTCCGGCCATCTAGAGTCAATTATGATCCACACTCTCTTGTTAGTGTGGGGTAATAATGGAAGTTATAAATGAGTTGTTTGGTGATAATTAAATTTATGGTATTTAAGATCGACCTTCAATGATGCATGATCTACATCCCATTGATTTCTAAAATTTACCATTGTTCATTATTTGTATTAAGCCAATAACCCACCTGATCCTAGGGGTGCACAAAACCAGATTGGACCGGGTTACAAACCGGTTTTCAACCCAAACCAGTTTGGTCAAACTTGGTCAAAACCGGTTTGGACTCAAACCGGTTTGAAGCTGGAAAGTCCAAACCGATTTGGCTCAAACCGGTTTGAGTCAAACCGGTTTCAAACGTCAAAAACCAAAGTTCCGGGCGGGTAGAAATCATTCCTGGCGGGTAGTCAAGGTTCCCGACGGGTAAAATAGCAACCAAAATGTTATGTTGGAAACTTCCCGGATAAGGGGTACTTACCCGGCGAGAGAGGGGGTTACCCAGCGGGAAAGGGAGTTACCCGGCGAGTAATTGCCCTGTTTTCTTTGATTTTTTTCAACTTTTCACCCGATACATCTTGTAATCTCTTAAGACAATAATTAGGCAAAGATGAAACACATTTTTGGAGTAAATTTCTTGTTTATTTTCATTTTAAAAAATATATACAAAGTCTTTAAACATAAAAACATAAACACAAAGTCTTCTAGTCTTGTAGTCTTGTAGTCCTCGTTTTTTTTGTCTTTTTCATAAGCCATATTGCGGAAGTCTTCTTCGTAAGCTAGCTCTTGCGCGGTGAGTGGCACCGACAATCCCATTGCTATCTCTTCCTCATGTACTTCTTGTTCAATCCTTACCATTTCTCCTTCGAGTGGTGATATGTTTTGCATTCGTTCAACGCCACCTAGATAGTCTTTCAAACAAATACAAACTTCCACCGACAAAGCGGTGAGTTTGGTTCTTCTTGGTGAGATAACCTGACCACTCGAAAAAGACGACTCTGAAGCTACCGTAGAAGCTTGGACGGTTAATAGATCACGGGTCATAGCGGCTATAACCGGAAATTGTGCTTCATGCTTTTTCCACCATGTCAAAACATCCAAATTGTGAAACTCTTCAACAATGAAGTATCCTAAAAAGTCGGAACCACTATACCTTCCTAGTTCGCTACTAGTAGTGCTTGATCAAGCTCTTTTCGTGTTCTCATTTCTTAAAGTGTTGTATAATCGTGTCATTTCGTTATTGGCATAAGCACTTGATCCAGATCTCATCTCATTTCGAATGTCGTCATGAAGGGATGTGGAACCATACTTTGTTAAATAGACATCAAACAAACTTTCGAAAGCACTGTTAAAGTTAGAAATTTCATCTTTCGTGAAATTCGGGTTTACGTCTAACAAACCTAAATTGTAAGAAATGTTTTTAATTAGAGTTTCAACCCCACTAACATTTACAGTCGGGTTTAGAGCGGCGACACAAGTTATAACGGGAGGCATTTCTTTAAAATATTTTATAAATTTGGCTTTCATTGGTTGTACCATTCGTTCGAAAATGCCGCCCCTCATTTCAAAATCGTTTATTTTGGAACACATTAAAAATATTTGGTTTAACACCAAACAACTAGTCAGATAATAAACACCTGACAAAAAAGTAGTTGCTTGTTTAAAAACTACAAGCATCTCGGTAATTAGTTGGATAGTATGCCAACTCGGTTCTGGAAAAGGTGTAACCCGATTATGTTCTTGATGCGCCCCGAACGGTCGGTGTCGTTTCGGCAACCGAACGGCGCGCACCAACTGGGTGAGTGTTTTAATATTTATAAAAGCTGGGGCCCTAAGTATACTACAACTAAAGGGATTATAGTAGTAGGTATGACATAGGGTCGTTCTTGAGATCAACCGAATTGAAACAGAGAGGTCGTGGACGATCGATTCGATTTAGCAAAGGGGGTTTTAAAATGATTTGGTTTTGGTTTGGGGTTTTTAATTAATTAAACTAAGTAAAGCAGTAAATAAATTAAGATAAGGGATAGTTCGGGTAGATAATAGTCAGGATATTAGAGAGTGTTTGTTGTGATTTCATTAGCCTAGTGTTGGGATGATGTTTAAATATAAAAATGTCTTTTTCTAAATATTTGTATTTTATTTATCTTAGATCCTTGTGGTGTAAATACTAGTTCTCTATCGTTCGAATACTCGAAAAGTATGTCACACGAGAACTAGGCTATGGTGATTCTGATCGGAGGAGACTGTAAGACTCTCAACACTGTCCAGTTACGGAAACAGTGACCCGTCTTGGAATCTTAACGATCCTGGGTGCATGAATAAAGTAACAGGCCCGCTAACGGTCCGATCGTTCTTAACACCACATTAGAATCTAATCTAAACAAAACGTTTAAGTTTAAGACTTGATTGGTGTCTGATTACTTTTCATTTAAGGATTAGTAGAATCTAAGGATGTCACTATTATTAATCCACAAAATAATATACCAACGGTTTTTTCCGAGCTTCCACAATTGTACTACACCCAGTGGTGTTTCCATTACTATACCAGGGACTCAGCCGATTTACGGTAATTACGTTGCCCATAATAATTCCTTAGATTCATAAACTAAGTTTGTATTAAGATCAAAGGTTCCCCACTATGTCATTAACCAACCCGTTCACTTGAAAGTGACCAATAGATCCCTAGCTAATTCACATTGTACTTTATGATTTTGAGATAGTATTTTCATAGCTTTAATTCACTATGTATTCTACGATCTAAAATCATATTTCCAATGATTCAAAACCAGACCATGTTTATAAAATACACTAGGGTTATAAACAAGGAGAACAACTATTAATTAGTTGTTTCGTTTCTCAAGTACTTCGCAATGTTGTTCATAGTATTTTCCATAATATTTCCTATGTACTTCACCTTATAGTGTTTCCATAGTAATTTACGATGTACTGTACTATGATTGCATGACGTTGTAATCAAACCATAGTTTAACATAGATAATTAGTTACCATTTGAATAAGGTTCATGACATCTTATCAAAAAGGTTTTAACAACGTCGATTGGTGGAAAGGCGATTAATTAGGTTTAGATCATAGTTGAAAAGTAAATCAAGTCACCATTAATAAATATCAACATCCCAACACATTATGGCTAACTACATCACAACAAACACGCAGGGTAACTACTCACTAATCATGGCAATTCCTACTTCTAGCATAATAACAATCATGATAAACATTGTAATTAAGATAGAGAGAGAAATGATAGAACCACAAATAGCGCGTAGCTTGCAATAACCGTGAAAGAATACAAAGGCGGAGCTCCAAGTATCTTCCAAAATATTACAATAATGCCCCTCTAATATTCTAGTTAAGTATTAGTTAAATACTTAACTAGAAAATAACTAGAACTAACTAAACTAACCTAGAGTGAGAAAGTAGAGAGAGAGAGGTGTGTGTTGGTGAAGGTGTATGGAGTGTGTGAGGTGTTTTTAAATGAGGAGGTTGAGGGTGGTATTTATAGGCCAAGGGAGACCCAAAATACACCCAATTTCTATTTCAATCGTATTTGGGTGTGGTATAAAAATCCAATCTTTGCATTAAAATTCGACACCCACATTGACACAATTTTGAGCTTGGGTGTATTCACAAGACCAAATCAGGAGCAAAAATCACCCTCAAGGGGTGAATACACCCATGTGGGAGGGTGTAATACACCCTGTTAGGTGGTATACGCCCTCCTGAGAGGCCGTATACGCCCTCCAAGGCCGTATACGCCTTCGGGTGTGGTGGTGTGCGGCCTCGTGCGATCTTGTATCTTCGTTTGGTCGTATCTTCTTCGTTACATGTCCGTTTTGCGCGATCTTTCGCCCACGTTCTCGTAATTACCTGAGGAACATTATGAGACTAATTAAGAATAATTTCTCATTTTATAGCAAAAGGGTAATTTTGAGGGTGGTGAACCGAGCATCGAGAATGTTGCCTTGTTTTACCCGGTATTTAGTCGTTTTCATTGATTTTTAACGCATCGTCATTATTTCAACCCTTTTTATGAATTTAAGTAATTAATGGTTTAAATTAAGTGTTTTCATAAAGATTAGGGTTGAAATCGGTGGAATAATGTACGTAAAACATGACTTTTTACGCTACATCAGTTCCGCAAGATGGTCATGAAACATTTTCAAAGTTTCTTTTTGTCTTAAAGCACTTTCAAACATATTACATGTCGAATTCCATCTAGTAAGTACGTCCCAATTCGGACCTAACCATAGAGAATTCGAATCGACACAAAATTTCATATATTTATGGTATCTAGCGTTACTTGAACTAAAGATATCACGTAACATTTGTTTAAAACTTTCTTTTATGTTGGCAATACAACTAATTCCATCTTGCACAACCAAGTTAATGATATGTTCAACACATCGACTATGAAAAAATACACCCTTGCAAACCGGTTTATATTTTAGTTGTAATTGCCCAGCGGCGACGGTGTTATTAGATGTGTTATCAAAAGACATAGAAAATACTTTTCCTTCTAGCTTAAAACTTATTATCACATAATCTAAAATTTTATATAAATTATCGCCGGTATACGCGGATATTCAAATAATTCAAACGCAATCGTACGCTTCATCATTTGCCATGTTTGGGGATTAACCCAACGAGCGGTAACGCAAAGGTACGAATTCGGTGAACCATGTGGAGCCGTCCAAACATCACAAGTTAAATGTAGATTTTGAAAACCTAAAATCATTTTATTTCTAGCCAATTTCCACATTTTTATAACATCGCATCTAAGAGTTGTATGACTTAGATGTGTATAACGAGGTTTGAGTTGGATTAGTTTTGTCAACCGCGGATTATCGAAGTGGTCAAAAGGCAAGCTTTCTTGAATCACAAACTTCGCCATCCTATCCCGCACCAAACTCGCTTCGTATTGCCAAATCGTAGCATTATTCGCCATTGTCGTTTGATCATGCCTCGACCCATATTTCACCGATTTGCAATATTGGTTTGCATGATTTTTCAACGTAGTATTAGAGGTTTCCTTAAAAAATGCCCCACATTTCTTGCACCGAGCTTTTCTAGTACTGTTAGACATTTCACACAAGTCGTAATTGCACCAAATGTCAGGATTTCTTTTCGTCGATAGGATGGAAACAACTGTAGCATTGCTAGATGATTCTCCAACACCGACGGAAGATTGTGATTGCCCACATGATGATGCCATTGCTAATTATAGTTGAGAGTAGAGAGTAGTATTTGCGTTTTTGCGATTTTGAGAGTTTTTTGCAATTTTGAGAGTGTTTTATAATTTTTCACCAAGCTTTGAGTGTTGTAAATAAACCTCAACATCTAACACATATTTATACTATGACAATAGACCAAAAGCTCCGAAAAAACACCAAAAAATGGGCAAAAAGGACCAAAAACGGCTATGTGGCTGTTTTCAAACGGCTAGTTGCAGCAGAGGCATTTCCCAACGGGAAACACCACTTCCCGGCGGGTAGAACCACTTCCTGGCGGATACTTAGAAAAACCAGCTTGAAACCGGTTCTAACGGCTCTAAATCCAAACCGATTAAACCGGTTTCAAACCGAATCGATTTGGTCAAAATCAGATTTGACCAAACCGGTTTTTTTGCCCAAGTCTACCTGATTCATATATTAATTGAGTTACTTGGATCAGGCTATATGAATTTGGTTTGGTTTTCAGTGAAAACTGAATGATAAAACAATTCAATAGTTTGATTTTCGTTTTGTATATTTTTAGTCAGACTCCTTCCAAAATCCGGTAAGCAATCATGCTTTGAGTGTGGTTCAAGGGGAAGTGTTTTTTTTTATTTTACCACCTTCATTTTTCTCATTTTCCTTTTACTCCCCTTTTACTTCTTTTTCCTTATTACACACTCCTTGTCATCCCTCCCACAACACCGCCTACAACCTTCTGCCTTTGCCAGATTTCGACCACCACTGGCCGCTGTTAACCCCTTTCTACAACTACATTTGTTATCGGTAGTTAGTTTCGTACAAACTTAATGGCCAACAACTTACATAAGAGCAAAGTAGGTAACTTAATACCTAGATTGACTATGACTACTAACCTTGGACTCGATACGAATGCTTATATCGGCAATAGTTCCAACGAAAACCAGCTAGATTCAATGCCGGGTAATTTCCTATGTTTAAAGGTTGTATGCTCTTGTTCAAAAGGGCTCAAAATCCTCTTGATAAAAATTCTAAATGATAAGTGCTGTAAACAAGACTTGTAAGCATGATGAAATAAAGCTAGCAACTACAAAGTCTGAAGCCAACTCCTAAATAAGGTGACCTACAAATTATTTTCTAGATTAAACATGTACAAATGATATTTTATCTTCAACTATTCAAAGATGAGATCGGGATACAATGTTGTATAATTGCTAATCGTATTTATAATAAGTCTTCTCATTACCATACTTAAAAAATTGAAAATTCCAATAACTTTGGGGAAAGAAAACAACAGAACTAGTCTTCTTTTACAAGTGACAAGCCACAAGCCACATTGTGAATGCAAATCTAGGCTGCCTTGGCATCGCCAATTGACTGTTTCTTCTTGTTCCAAAAGCTTACAAAGAAAGAGTCCATAATAATCTACACCAAAACATTCACATCAGCTGTGAGTCCCCATATGATTCTACGAGTCATAACAAGCCACAATTAAAACTATAAATTGTAATATGTAAAGAGTAGTGACTTGGCTCAAATTTCACCAAGGTATCCAATTTTGGAATGAATTTTCTGTCAAACCTGGTTTAAATGTGCTGCAACACAGGGAAGGACCAACAAACCAGATTCACCAAACGTACCACCAAGTTGATCCACAACAGCTACGAGCACCGGCAAAGTTTTCTACAAAAAGTTCGCAACAGATTAAGCCTCATCAGAGGCCTCATCAGAGGCAAGAAAATGTTAAATGAAATCAACCTCATCTTATAGTAAATGGGTTGAAATTGCCACCTCTACTTCTATGAAATAAAATTAACATACAAATGCTATTTTCACATTTTCTGTTTTGTCTAAGAATCAAGAACACGTTTACTATTCCCAGAGAAAACGATAACCTATGATACTATTAAACATCACCTGACTTGCAACAAGTAAGAGAGCAGTTGAATTTTCCTTCTTTGCAAAAACTGAGTCACTGCCACCAGATACAGCACTCAGGATTTGGATCGAGAGGGCATTGAAACCCAACAGTGCTAAGTGAAGAAGCCTGCAGTTCATAAGATGTTCAGATGAATTGATTGGCACCCTCATTGAGAAAAAGACATGATTTTTTTTATCTTTATTCGCCTTACTGTCACAATAATCAATTTTTTGATTTTCGATAAATAGTTCTTTTCTTTGTGACTATGTTTAGGGGCCAAAAAATCTGTTATGGATGATCAGGTAATCAGTTTCAGATCAGCTGCAACAAAACTGAATGTAGGGTAAATAAGTTAACTTATTTACCCCTTCTCCACACCTAAACTGATAGATTTCTACTTCCTTTTCAAACACCTCTCTTTTCTATCATAAAGATTTCACTTTGGTCATTTTGTTATTCGATTTCTTAAATAATCAAATTTTGCCAAACATTTGATATCTTATTCCTAGAAATTCAAATGTCCGAATAACATCTAAACACTATTTTCTATCGCATGTTTAATCTCAACTTATCATGATTTAATTTATATCATGCACTCACTTTCAAAACACACACTCAAACACCACTGATACCTCATATTGATCCTGGTTTGAAAATAGAATTGTTGCAATTAGGGGTGTTAATCGGGTCAACCCGATCCTATAAGAGTTAGTAGGATCAGGTTAGTTGGGTTTTATGAAAATAAATACTTACCCGCAACCTGACCCTATTAAGTAATCGGGTTTTCGGGTTCGGGTTGATCAGGTCGGATTAAATCGGGTTTCGGGTTAACCCGTATTACTTTATAATTTTCTGATAATTGTTAAGAAAAAAATAGTTGGCTTTGAATGTTTGGCTAGTAGACCAAAATATTGAATGATATATGAAGATGAAACTACATGAATTATGAATAGATAGTAGAAGTGAGTTTTGTTTTTAATTTTAATATAAGTATTGGCTTTGGAAAAGGGCTGACATCTTTTGAAATTTAAAAAATTCAACTATCGCATTAGCACTTTAGTGAAAGCATATATACAATTTTACAATGCCTTCAGTTCTTCATAATCATATATATTGCAAGGTTAATTTAAATTCTAATCAACACACTTTATGTTAACATAACATGTTATAAATACCATCATTAATGAGATTAGAAATGTCTCTCCAATAAACTAACATATTCACCTTATATTATTATATGTAAGTTAATTATAAACATAAATAGAAAAATTGGTACTCGGTTAAATCAGGTCAACCCACACCTGATTAAGCTTCTCTATTTTAACCCGTAACCAGACCCTAATAAGCATTCGGGTTAATCAGCTTAACCCGCATAACCCGATTAAATTTAACCCTATTGAACCCGACCCTAATAGTCTTAATAGGGTTCGGGCCGGGTGCAGGTCGGGTCGGGTCGGGATATAATAATAGTAGTAATTTTTCACACTATAATCTGAGAGGGAATTGTAAAACATACGCTCCCATTACAACAGCTACAAGAAAAACTTCAGGCTTAACCATTAAAAGCAGTGACCTTGATCTGCTCACTTGTATCCAAGGGACCTGAATAAGATTAAGGTAGAAAATGTGTAACAGGACGGTCTTTGTAGCTACAGCAGGAAGTTTTCTGTTCTTTCCTTAAGTAACTGATGTAGAAGTTAGAAACGATAAATAACAATGCCAATATGTATTCTTACCAAACTTAATAAAATTGCATTTACTTGTGATAACAGCTTACGATTACTATCAGCAAAATCTGAAACACCTGCAATCATGTAAACTTGGACAACTAAGAAGACACTCAGTAGACAAATGTACTTTAAGATTTAGTTAGTGCACTACAGATCCTGGCCTCACCTAAAGGTACTCTGGCAGTTATCTTTTGGCTTCAAAATCGATACTTTTAAGTTTTCATTCATACTAGGGTCTATGGATTCACTTTTTATTTTTGACAGTCCAGGAAAAATAAAAAACAAAAAAACTAGTCAAAGTACGTTACCTTTGAAGGATTCCCGAAGAACCTGTTATAAAGAGAGGAAATTTTGAACTCTTAAGATTAGAACTAACTCTCATTATATTCTAAAACGCATAATGCAATTTACAGAACTATCAAAAGTATCTTTGATATATATGAGATCAGGTAAAAGCTTTGAAAAACAGTGTGCTACCTTTCCCAATATCAGAGGTATCAATAGTGTGACTATAAGGCTTTTGAATAATTGATCAGCCGGAATAGACGCACCTGCTCCACCAGCAATTAGTCTTGATATAGAAAAGGGAACCTACAAGATATTGAATGCACAGCAAATGAAATGAATGCTAAACCTCAACGCAAATATGTTACCAACAAGAAGTTTCCCTTGAGGATAGAACTGTAAGGGAAACTGAAATATAAACTTATGTAAAGAAGAGGTTTATACAAGTAGGTTGATTAATATCTTACAAGTAATCTAGAGATTTGGAATCAAAGTGATGTTATGCTACCTCAAACTTCTACTGAAATATGTAAACTGTTCTAGGAAGGAATGGTAGAGTTATCATTTTTCGAACTTACAATAAGAATTCCTAATAGACTAGATATCACAGTCATTGCAAGAGCCAGGGCCGAATTTCCTCCAGCAAGCTGCATCAAAAAATTTCATTGTCCGGTCACAATCAACTTCTCATCGATCTTGTATATGACAAAATAGTAATTAGAGAAGTGTGCAGCAACATTCAACTAACCCGAGTTAGAGCAACTCCACTCGATAAAGTTGTAGGCATACAACTAAACAGAGCTAGTCCTGTAAGAAATTTACAAAATGGCAAAAAGGATGAGGGTAGAGATATCAATACGTATATTCCATGGAAGTTAGGGGACCTGTCTGTTATTCATAAGTCAAATATTGATCCTATTTTAGAATACTAATATTCATTAACATAGTTCATATTAAATAATAGCGGTATAGAATACTATATGTTACACTTATATCCTATGTTTGAACTTTTTAAAACTAAATATTGCCATTTGATGAACTCAAGTCCGACCCATCAGTAAGTTGCCATATTTTATACAATGATAGAAGAAAAAGATAAAAGTATATGCATCATACAATGCTAGAACTTTATCACACGGTCTAAGGCAGACCTGTGACAAATTCTTGAGGTTGGAGGTGAAGTTGCAATATAATTCTGGAAAAGAGCGGAGTCAACAATAAGATAGAAGCCTGCAATGACAAGAGTATATCAAAAACCATCAGTTATTTTGAAGACAATTCTTGTGCAACTACTTATGATGCCAATCAGAGACTGACAAAACTAACACAAGTTCTACTGCCGAATATATGATTCAGTCATTACTCCAAAACTATCAGCAAATATTCAGATACTAACGTTATTGCTTTTGTTAAAGTGAAAGAATGAACCTATAAAATCATGATGGAAATTACAAAAGAACTAAGTTCATACTATCCCAAAAAGTCCAACTGGCAATGCTTCAGCAGCTGCACCTATTTCTTCACTACGCAGTGTCAATCCTGTTTATAGAAACAACAAAGATAAGCCAATTAAAATGCTTATATAACCAAAAAGACACACAACAGGTTATTAGCTAATTTGACAAGCTAAAGTTATTTAGTCAATTTTAATAACTTAAACGAGTAGATCCTCCAGTAAAATATTAATACATCGCATAGTGACTTTGCATGCAGCATGCCAACTTCAAAATATTTTACAATTGTAAGCTTAAACACAAGTAAATTAAAACATAAGTATGTGCCAAGGTTCTCTACCGTAATAATGGATTACAAAAAATGTAATAATGGATTACAAAAAATTACTTGGCATGTCACATCAGATCCTGTTTCAGTCTTTAATTGACTAAAGAATTGGTTGGTGCATCATGTCGGCAAATATATGACGTAAATACTTTTATGACGAGGAATCACTAATAATATGACCTTTTCGGCTTTTTCCAGCTACTTAAAACATTAAAAGATAAATGTTGCCCTCACTAGCCATATTATTCCCTTACCTGATATGATGAATATCCCAAAAGTGCTAAATTTTGATACATGATATCTATGAGCAAGACAACCAAGACTAGGATTCGCAAGACCCAATGCTACTCCTCCAATAAGAGCTACACAAAAATTATTGAAAAACAAGAATCAGATTCACCAAAAAAATAAGAAAAGATAAAAAGCTCTTATAGTCTTATTGTTATTGTTATCGGTCACAATAGTACATTTCACAAGTCATGTTCTTTTAACAACACCACATTTTACAAGACATATTCCTTTAACAACAAAGAACACACGCAAAGATACCTAAACTCTCAACCTTGCAAAGACTACTGCTTATAAAAAAAAAAAAAAAAAGTTGAAAAAAAAAAATCTAAGCTGTACAGAAGTTGTGCAACAACTTCAAACTAGTCCTATTCGAGTTCCCTATCTTATAAACATACCATAAAAACATCATATAAACATACACACACACAAAGTGTAAGAAATAAGCCAATTACACAAACTATAGATATTTACATTACCTAATGGAAGAAAATTGCTGGAAGCGAAATTCAACAAAGGTTCTGCAGAAAATGATAAGCTCGGTATTCCAAGCTGTTTACGATGTTGATTCGTACCTCCATTTCCCTGAAACTCCGACCACACTACTACTCCTCAAATCATACATATTTAACCCTAGCAGTTATAAATTGTAATTGCACAGCAGGTAAAATCTTACTCAAACGAAATAACATAATCGAATAAAATAACATGCAAATCAAATAACCTGATCGACATTCGAACAGTTTTTGATTACTAGTGGTCCGGTAATGGAACGGAGTTTTCGAAGATGCAATAACTTGCTGTTAATGACAGTAAAAGAGCAATTGCCGGAAAATTTAAGTTGTGAGGATGTATATCTGTTGTTTATCGATCGGAATGGAGTAGTTCCGGTCACTGGAGAACTTAGATTAGTTAGGGTTTGAAGGGTTCCCGCCATTAAAATGAGGTTAATCCTCACAGAACACTCCAACTCTGAGTGTTTGTGGGATAGCTAAAGATACAATGGTTTCTTCCATTTTGATCCCTTTGAGTTTAGGAAAATTGACATATTTTGCCATCGACATTTCAAGAAGATAGTTTAAAAACGATGTTAAAGGAGTCGGACGCATAACAAGCTACTCGAACTCTTTTAAGTCGAGCGTAATATATGAGTTCGAAAGAAAATACTGTGGTGAATAATTCATGAGCCTAGTATAAAAAATTAATTATATAATTCTGCTCTTTCAAACACTGAATCTTAAGTAAGTTAATTTATATTCAAAACTGTAAATAAATATTCCCCCTCTCAATAAAGTCATAATGATGTCATAATTATCTAAATAAGTTAATCTTAGCCATTAGATGTATTTTCTTGATTACGATCTCACTATTAATTTTAATTACTCAAATCGATGATGTCATGATTGATAATCAATTGAGTAATGGAAATTCAAATGAGACTATGATTTTTTTTTAGAATAGAGCAACCAATAAGAGTTATCTATTTGACAAAAACCCATTTTCCCCCGACATTATTTAAAATTAAATATCTCAAAAACGGTTAGTCGAAAATTTTAAAAACTTTCACCATAAAAACCGGCGTTTTTTTCTCTTCGATTAGACATCTCACATGATATACTTTCGACGATTTTTTTTTTCTTCATTTTTTGGTGGGTTTTGGAAACGACTAATTACCTATAAATAATAAAAATACAAGTATTTTTATATGAATGACTCAATTACTAAAAATTTTATGTAAAATTTCGTATAATCGCGACATAAATAAACTAGTATAATTAAAATTTAAACACACGACCTCTAAGTATATTTGGTGTGGTTTCATTAGGATAGCTATAATGGACTAGGTTCAGTACTGATTCATTTTGTTGGCTTAGGTTTAGCTGTACTTGCATTTAGTTGGCCGTGTTTTATTGAGTTTTGGTTTATTGGACTTTTGGCATATAAAACTTCAGGTTTATTTTATTTTATTGAGCTTTGGTTTATTAGCCTTTTAGGATTTATGCTTATTGTCTTCAAATTGAGCTCAAACTCATATTCTCAAGTTTAGATTTTATTAAAATTAAGTTCTAGTGGGATTCAGTTTCTTCGGTTTGTGATTTATATTGACTATGAGTTAACTTTAATTTGAATATTTTAAAAACAAAAATTTTCACTAAAAGTCTAAATTTCAATAAAAAAAAAACAAAAAAGAAAAAGAAGTTTCATAAAAGATATTAAAATTTCTCAAAATTTAAATTTTCATCAAAGAACAAAATTCTAAAAAAAAATCAAATTTTGATCGAGTCACCACCGCGTACACCATCGCATAGTGATGATCGTAAGTTAAAACGGGTAATAAAACACGACGAACTCTCTACTATTTTTTTTCTCTCCAATAAAAAGCACCACCACATCGCAATGGAGTATGGTCACGATGCGACCTATTAAATCAACATGCAACCTTTTTTTCTCTGTCTTGGTTCAAAATTCATTTCTGTTAGGAGTGAACGTGGTATGGAATTAGTACCAAATCGGTTGGTACCCCTTTTTCTTTGTCCGAATATGAGTACCGAATATAATACCAATTAAAATGATTTGGTATCAGTATGGTTTTGGTATCGGTGCGGTAAAAGTGGTACCATACCCGGTTTGATACCGAGAATATAATAAAAAAATATAACTAATACGTATCTAAGTGAAATATTGTAACCTACCTTATATTCGTTAAAAATCAAATGCAATAAATATCATTGTATCTCTAATAAATAAAAAATTCATTATTTAACATAGAATGACAATGACAAAGAAAAATGTACATCTACAAAAACGATATTTTGTACCATGTTATGTGATTTTGTAATGACACAAAGTCACATGCTTATGTATTAATAAGTGATGCAATTGGAATTCGATTTAACTAGGATGCTAAAACGTAAATTTTTGTGTCAAAAAAACACTAGCTAGACTTTTATAAAATTCCAATTTCAATTTTTGTGTCAACTCTAATTTTAATTAATCACCAAAAAATATCATTTTGTGTTCATATACCATAATATGATCACATAATTAATGTTTTAGTCACTAATGTTATTTTTGAGTAAATCTTATAAAATATATAAAGAACCAAACGACCAATAACAAATGAAAACATATAATTTCGGGTACGGTACCAAAATGAAAAAAGTGAGAAAAATACCAAACCATTTAAATATAGTTGATACCAATTCGATACGGTATAGATACAAGAACGAAAATTTGACACGAATGTTCACCCCTAATTTTTATTCTTGTGACAACTAAATTTCAACTCCAATATTTATCGTACAAATTTATTGTATAAAAGTCATCTTTCATTATCTTATATTACTTAAAGACATTCGGTTTACACCAATTGAATATTAAATGATAACTTTGACTTTAAAAATGTTAAAATTCAACATCATACATCAATCTGAAGTAAGATGAAAGTTATAAATATAGTTTACAAAGGAAATTTTTTAAATAGACAGTTAAAGGGTCCTTTTACATGAAATGGCCTCTGTCAGAAACTTTTTTAAAGTTTTAGACACAATTCCCGCGGCCTTTTGACAGCGGGACAAAGAGTAATAGCGGTCCAGCAAGATCCCACCACGTGTAACAAAATTTCCGCCGGTCAACTATAAATCTCGCTAGACTCCTCGTTCCCCACAATACGCGAAATCCCGCTGTAAAGCAGAATATACCCGCTGTTTCGGGCTAAATACAGCGGGCATTTGTGTACCTTCGAGTTGCAACGGCTTCATTATAAAACCCAAAACAACAAATGGCACCATCAGAACTACCTCACCAAAAAATGCATAACGCCAACCATAAACATCTCCAACCTGAAAACAGACAAGGGCAATAGCCATTAGTCTAGCCTGCTAGGAATAACGTATAAATAACAAACTAGTAGAGATTGAATAGTTCAAGTAACGAAGCAAATACATGATGTCACTTACTATTCCACATTTACACCGTATACGTAGCCAAGAGTAACTCCTGTAGGTATACACATGTAAAATATTCCCAGCCATGCTGATCTCTATGATGGAAAATAGATACAAGTTTAGCTGCTAATGTAAGTATGTAACTATCATTTTTATGGACATTAATGTCGTTTATTAAAGTAATGGAAACTTTCAATTGGAAGGTATTTATTAGTCAGGAAGCATATATAGTAACTTGAGTAACTCGAGCGTTTTCATCGATGAATGGAGCTGCAATACTTATAAAAGAAGTTTCACCAACACCTACTAACCTAAATACTGCGGGCACACATATCGACAAACAACGGGTATTTTAGCCCGAAACAGCGTAGTTTTTCTGTTTTCCAGCGGGATTTCGCGTATTGCAGGGAACGAGGAAGTCCAGCGGGATTTATAGTTGACTAGCGAAATTATGTTTGACCAGCGCGAATTTTGTTACACGTGGCGGGATCTTGTTGGACCGATAATACTCGCTGTCCCGCTATCCATGGTCGCGGGAATTGTGTCTAAAACCTTGAAAAATCTTATGACATAAACCACTTCATGTAAATGGACCATTTGACTGCTATTTCAAAAATTTCCTCTAGTTCATATACTAAATTCTTAAGTTGAAAATGTCACCACATTATATTATATATTTCCTCCTCCTAATCCTTCCTTAAGCATCAAAGACATGAGATGTGTTTGTTTATAAGTCTCTCTCACTTTCTCCCAAAAACACACTCTCATTTTTATTGGAAGCACCTAAAATTAGTAAGAAACTCATTCATACTTCCCTTAGTAATTCAGCTTTTAATTTTACACGTGTAGTCCTCCATATTTCACAAATTAGTCATCCTACTCTAACGCCAAATTATTTAAACTGGATGACCCTCTTTGACTATCTTGGTCCTTTAGTCAAACTTTTACTGCCCCTTTAATTTTATGAGACCAACATTTCACAACGAAATTTGTATAAGGCTGGCTCAATCTTTTTTCTTCTTATCTTTTTCTTGTTCAACATGTTTTATTTTGTGAGACTATATTATTTTATTTTTGTCATACGTTTCTATGGATTTTTCTTCATCCCGTACTTATTTGATACATTAAACTAGCGACAGAACTTTTATCACATATACATACAACTTTAATTTTTAAAAGGTCTTATTCTTTATTATCGCACTGATCACCAAAATTACCGAGCTGACCTGCTAATAGTTACCAAATCTCATCTGGTATCAAAGGCACCCTTGCTGATTGCTTCAACCCTTCCCATAATCGAGTTGCCCTTCCCGATTCACTCTCCTAGTTAAGTTTCGATTATTTAGTATTTTCATGTGAACAAGGAACGGGAGTGAACCAAAAAGTCAGGTGAAGAGATTAAACATCTACTTTACCAATTTAGAGACTAAATTCATAACAGATGACAGGAAAATTCACCTTTAAAAGTATATATAGTAATACTACCAATAAACATGGACAAGTGTGAATAAGATCTTGGTTAAAAAAAGTGCGTCTAGGCGCCACCTAGGCGTTAGACGCCTTGAGCCTCCATCAATGACGCTTAAATTTAGGCTAGGCGATAGTTCGACGTGAGGTGCCCTCAAGGCGGCGCCTAGGCTCTCACCTTAGCGCGTAGCACCTCGAAATTTTTTGAGTTTTATTGAAAAATTGAAGAAAAAATAACAAATTCCGCAAAATTGAATCCGGAATATGAGTTAATAGAACTTCTAGTCGACATATTCTTCAGTTTAGATCTTCTGGTTGACTTTTTTGACATGTACTTGATTTTCATTGACTTTCTGCAATTGATTTTTGGGGGTATTTATATGAGACTCTCGTCTAAACGCCTAACAGCTTGGCCTTCGAGACCTTAGCGTCTCGAATCTCCTAGACCAAGAATAAGGTATAAGAAAAATAAGAAAACATGACATGAATTATCTAGTGCTCATAACTTTGCTACAATTGCAAGTGTTGATTTCTATTTCTTACAACTTTTACTAATAACACGTAGCTCAGTTGGTAATGGACGGGCATCTTTGCAACCAAATTTCTCTCACAACTTTCCTAATTCGGGTAATTTTCCCCAACAATAATAAAAAAGATGAGTAAATAAAACCCCACGGCATCATCATCGTCATCAATGGCGCCTGCGCTACCTTCGCTCCTTTGCACAACCCCTCAAACATCATCAATCATCCATTACTTTCCCTCATTCCTAACACCAACTTTCCCGCGATTTAACTTTAGTGTTCATAAACCCATATCCCAACAGACAAACAACGTTACCCGAACCCCAATCAGCACTCTTATTCTAACAAAAACATGTGCAACGAATTTAAGTTTACCCGTTACTGCTCCATCCTTAGATGAAATACATGGTCAACGCCATTGGATTGTGGTGGTTAAAGCTCCACCACCACAACATGTTGGTTCTAGAACAGATGTTATTGATTATTATGTCAAGATTTTGGAAAAGGTTTTGGGCTGGTGGGTATTTCTTATATTTACCTTTTCTATTATATGGAACTTTGTTTTTTATTTGACTTGCAAAAAATTTTAATCTTTCTGTGAATTTTACAATTCCCAGATGAATGTTGACATTTATTGGCAATTGAGTAGTTTAGTACAGTATGTGTTTATGTGTGGATGGTTTATGTATAATTATTTGAGAAAAGTTTGTCTGAATCAAGGGTTCCTAAATTTGAATTGAGATTCCCATACTTCTATTCTGTTAACTTGAACATGTTTTGTAATATATCTTGAAAGTTTGATCTTTTTCTTTTTATTGGTTGAAATTGTACAGTGGTGACAAGGAGGCTCAAGGCTGCATATACAAAGCTTCTTGTGATACCCAGTTCGGGTTCTGCTGCGATATGGATGAAGAAACTTCCAAAAAACTAGCATGTACCCTCTTCTCCTAAAGCAATTCAAACAAATTTACAACTGAAAAATATTAATTTTTATGCCACACGTTTAATGTACTTAAAAGGGCTTGTTGTAAGGTGGATACAGTTTGCTTATTTTTGTTTATTTCCTAGGTTTGCCGGAGGTATTATCAATTAAGCCTGATCCAGATTTTAGTTCTGTACAAAAGGATTATAGTGATGATATTTTTCCTCCGTTATTTCCTGCTGGAAGTTCGAAACACTGGCTTGTTCGAGTAGAAATGCCAGAGTCCAGAGTCATCAGCAGGGCACAGCTGGTTGATTATTATACGCAGATACTAACCAATGTTTTGGGGAAGTATGTGCTTGTGTACTAACAATTTTCACATTTTTTTCCTATTATAAGAAAGTCTTTTGGCTTGTGTTCTTGTAATTTTAGATTTTGATTACGTTTAAACAGTGAGCAGGATGCTCAAATGTGTATATATGACATTTCATTACACTCAGACTATGGATTCTGTTGTGAACTAGATGATGATTGTGCAAAGGAATTAGCCGGTAATTTTTGTTCTACATTTGAATTTGTTTTTCTACCTTAATGTATTTGTCTGTATCTTAATGTAAATTTGAAGTTTATTGTAGGTATTCCTGGTGTTATATCTGTTAGGGTGGATGATAACGTTGAGTCAGATGACAAAGATTACAGAGGTACCTTAGTTATCGATGACTTCTTTTTTTCAGTCTATTGTTTCGTATCTTGTTGTTATGATGCAAATGACTTTTGTTACTCCAAACAATATGCTAAGTCTGAGTCTGACACACCGCCATTGCCCTTGATTTTTGGATTCTTTTTTAAAGTGAAAATGTGTTATTGAATAGTCAAGATCAGATCATCAATTTTTGGAAATCAGGTTGTAGAACATAGTGCATTCATGTGCTTCTGCTGCTTGAAGTTGGATTAGTAGATATCAGATGTTTGAGTGTTTGGCATCTACTAATTAGAAAAATCACCAAAAAAAGAGGTGTTTCGTGATGCAGGAGTGGAAGTCTCTTATGTAAAAGACTAGGTAAATGGGACTTTTAGTTTATCTGTAGATAATTAGTTTTGTTGGTGGCCTGTATGAAACTAGTTATTTCACCCTCAAAAAAATCACAATGTGGATTTGATAATCCAAACAATAACAACTGATTATTGCAACTTCAAGTCACAGTAACCAGATAAATGGGTTAAACGGGGGAGGTTTTCCCTGTTCAGGTTGCCCGGGGAGGGCGAGTATAGATGTATGCGGCCTAACCGGGGTATCCCCGTGACCGTTTCCGACCCTTTCCCTGGCCACCCCAAGATGTGCAGCTAGTGAGGTTTGAACCTGAGACCTCTTGTGAGGATATCATGTGAGGATATCAGGACGCCAACCATTAAGCCATCTTGGTGAGATATCACAGTAACCAGATAATCAGTTACAAAACACAAATCCAAACAACCCCTTAATGTTAGAAAATTACTTGATTTCTCAATCGCAGTCAGTTCAAAGTTTATCTTTGCTTTTGCTTCTCAAACTCCTATAAACATTCCGCGCATTGAATTTTTTCCAGGTTACAATCTTCTAAATTCAAGTGATGCCTCCATAACAAATCAACCTACAAATATCAAAACAAAAAAGCTCTTCGTAACAGGTATGGTGCGTTTATAGCACAATATCATATCTTTTTTATTCGTATTAAATAATGAGCTTCTTAGTCTCAAGAACTGCAAAATTCTCTGCACATTTCACTTTTTGTAAATTTAGTATGTAAATATGGTCTTACAAGACTATAACGTATGGGACTTTATTGTCAGGACTGTCATTTTATACATCCGAGAAAACTTTACGTGCTGCATTTGAAGGTTTTGGAGAGCTTCTTGAAGGTATGAATGTCTTTTGTTTCTGAACATGAAGCATAGTTATATTATATACATGGTGATCTAATTGTTAGAGTGATGTTACAGTAAAAATTATAATGGACAAAATCTCCAAAAGGTCGAAAGGTTTTGCATTTATTGAATACACTACTGAGGAAGCAGCAAGTGAAGCTCTCATAGAAATGAATGGCAAGGTAACAACCATGAAACCCGAGCCCTTACTACTCTGGGGGTGTTCCGATTTGCGTTTTCGAACTGATTATCTGATGATTGGGACTTCAAATCACAAGAATTGATTTTTAATGTTTGGATAAACAGACTCTGCATCTCATTATTAGCCAGTAGATGCTTCATACCAGCAGCAACAAAACTGATTTTTAAGGGTAAACTAATATTATGTATCTGTGTGTTCTTTTAACCAACCTTAAGAGACTTCTACACTCATGCCACAAAAGTTTTATTTATTTATCGATTTATTATAGTTTTATAAATTATCTTTTTGTGGTCATTTTTCAATTACTTTTGTAAGTAGTCACTAATCAGAATTTCTGAACGCTTGAACATTTAATTATCTGATTACGGAACCTTCAAACAATATAAACACATCCAAATACCATCTATTATAGCCAACTTTATTTCATATTATCATCTGATTCTGAATATCTAATTTCACATAACCATTTACAGAACGCACATCCAGAACCGATATACACCCTCCAGGGTTAACAGTTCAATGTGACAATTTGAGTTACCCATTAAGTGTGCTTATGCTAATATTCACACTTTATCTTGTTTTTGTGCTATACAGATCATAAATGGTTGGATGATTGTTGTTGATGTTGCCAAAACAAACCCACCAAAGTACAGCAGAGGGCGCCCAAGACCAGCAAGCTGATGTGTGACATTGTTTTGAGGTATTACAACTTTAGATATCAGATCCTTATCTTATTTAGGTATCTTATAGAAGTCCAATTATTTTAGAAGCATCGTTTGCTTAGAGTACAATGCTTGTAATCTTGTTAGCATTAGAGGTTCAAACCAATCACATGTTAGAAAAACTGGTGTATAAACAGGGTAATGATTCGCATGACTGGATATATCTCCGTGAATCGTGTATGAAAATCAATTACCAAACACAATATTTCGACTCTAATTTGCCTGGGTTCAGGATAATTCTGATAATTCAAGAGAATATTCAACATTGTTGGCAACAAAAATTTGAATCCTAATGGTTGTGTGTACTGGATTTCGTGTATGCATGTATGCTTATCTAAAGAATCATTTCCTAATTTTTAGTAGCGGTTTCCTAAATTTTTGGAGCGGTTACTAAATATAGAAAGTTACATTGCGGTTACCATATTCATCGGTCACTTAGTCCTTTGACCCCGCGATTATTCTTGACTCGGAATATAGTAACTTAGCTGGGTGTGCACTCCCGCATCACCAACCTGCGTCCACTATATCCACCTTTACACTAAAATATACAACATTCCTCCCTCATTTTAGTGCAATGTCTTTTGCATAAAATAATTAAATATAAGCAAACTTATGCATAGATGAAAATGCCACGCAGATTGAATTTCCATCTTAGTACGTTACACACTTCAAATATTCGAGAATCAGGGTATTCTAAGAATTGAGCCCTTCAACCCATTTGAATACCTTAAGATAATATTACACATTAGTTCAAAAGTACATATAAACTAAATCCTGACACTATACATGCCATGTATCCCTACCATTAGAAATTAAATGGACTTTCATCCGATCCCTAATGCATACATATCAACCAAGTCTCTAGCTAACCCCTTCGCCATGTGGTATGCTAAGTTATGTTGTGAACTCACAAACTCAACTGATATCACCTCATTCGTGATTAGCTCACGAATCATACTATGTCTAACACCTAAGTGTCTAGACTTCCCATTGTACATCTGACTATAGGTCTTAGCAAATGTAGTAACGTTATAACAATGAATTAGGCCACAATGGAATCTTAAAAACCATGTTCCTTAGCCATTTTGCTTCCTTACCGGCAACAACTATTGCCACAAACTCGGATTCCATAGTCGAGTTGGTTATGCAAGTTTGCTTCTTGGAAGCCTATGAAATAGCGCTTCCCCCAAGCAAAAGTACCCATCCACTAGTAGAAGAGCGATCTTCTGTATTAGTGATCCAACTCGCATCTCAATACCCTTCTAACACTGAAGGATATCTCATTTAGTGCAAACTATAGTCCATAGTTTTCTTTCAAGTACTTAAGCACCTGCCTTATAGCTTGGTAATGATGTCTATTTGGATTACTAGTATGCATGCTAAGCTTTCCCCCTACAAAAACAATGTTTAGCCTTGCGCTTGTCATGGCATTCATTAAGCAGCCAATCACTTAAGGATACTGAAGTTGTGAAACTGGTTCACTGGTGTTAACCACCAACTTTAAACTAGGATTCATAGGTGTGGTCATTGGAGTTCAATCGGACAATTAAATTTCTTCAACACTTTCTTAATGTAATAAGATTATGAAATAAAATTCCTCTTTTTCTCACGTTTAATCCTACTACCTAGGATCACGTCAGCCTCCCCCATATCCTTTGTGGAGAACTTTGATGACAAGAATTTTAGACAATTTGACTTGTTCCAGATCTATGCCAAAGATCAACATGTCTTCAACATACTAGCAAATGATCACTCATTTGCTAGACTTATAAAACTTGTTGTATACACACTTGTCTGCTTGATTCAAACTGAATCCACCATCCAAGACCACCTCATCAAATTCCAGATAACACTACTTAGGTGCTTGTTTTCATCCATATAAGGATTTAAAAAGTTTGCACACGTTTTGCTCTTTACCAGGCATAACAAAGGTATAACAAAACCTTCATGTTGTGTCATATAATTCTCCTCATCCAAATCACCATTCAAGAATGCAATTTTCACATCCATTTGCTGAATCTCTAAATTGTGTATTGCAACAAAGGCAATCAAAAATCCAATAGTAAAATTCCGAGCAATAGGTGCATAGGTATCAAAATAGTCAATTCCAGGTCTTTATCTAAAGCCTTGAATCTTTAAATGGTTATGTTAACTCTCATCTTCCTTTTGAAGATCCATTTACAACCCAAAGGTTGTTACCCATGATGGAATCCATCTCATCATTGATTGCTTCTTTCAAAATGCAAAATCTTGAGATTTCATTGATTCTTCAAATGTTTTTAGATTCTCCTCAACATCAAAACAATATAGATATTGGATAAAAACCTCATCTCTAGAACCTTTAATTAAATACAATTGCAATTAGGTCCAAATGATTTTAGTTTCCTTCCCCTTTTGCTTTTCCTTAGTTCTAGTGACTTGTATAAAGTCATTTTAGAACTCTCCACCTCATCAGTTCCATTAGTTCTACTAGTACTTGGAACCATATCCTTTGGTCTAAGTATATGGGAGAATTTCTTCTCATAAAATATTGCATCTCTTGATTCAACCACAATGTTACCTGAAATATAACCATTAGGTTTATTGACATAGAACGTATAAGCCTTAGAATGCTCAGCATATCATATAAGGATGCAATTTATAACTCTTTCCCCCAAACTCTTCTTCTTGGGTTAAGGAAGTCTTACAACTGCGCTACAACTCCAACTACGAAGATAATTCATTTTTGGCTTTTTCTTGAATCAAAGTTCATAAGGTGTAATATTGCTCATTTTGTTAGGAACCCTATTAAGCAAATAGTAATCCGTTAACATGGCATCCCCCAAAAATCTATTACTAGACCAAACCAGAATAGGACATCATGAAATTACAATTTTTTTAAAAACCCTATTCTCCCTTTTCGATATACCATGTTGTTGTGTAGTATATGGAGCATTAAACTCATAAATAATATCAACAGGTTGATAATAATCAGGATTAATATATTCACCTCCCCTATCCGTTCTTAGCATTTCAATTGAAGAATTTTGTTGTCATTCTACTTATTTTTGTATGTTCTATATTTATCCAAGGTTTCTTCTTTTGAATGTAAGGTATAAACGTAACAAAATCTAGAAGTATCATCAATGAAAGTAACAAAGTATTTCTTGTTACCTTAAGATGGTGTAGAATACAAATCACATAAATCACTATGAACAAGTTCTAATAGTTCGAAGAACGTTTTATTCGTTGAAAAGGTTGTTTAGTGATTTAGTGCATATTTTGCATTTTTCAGTGTTAATATCAAAAGCTGATATTAAGCCATCTTTTGACATTTCTAACATTCTATTATAATTAACATGTCCTAATCTAGCATGCTACATGCCACATACCACAATGATGAATTTTTAATACCAGAACATATCACAAAAGCAGAATCAACACCACCACAATTATTTAAATTAAGCCTTAACATGCGATTACATAAGTAGCCGAATCCCATAAACACACAATTCTTGGACAAGATAAACTTATCCGACTCGATAACCTTCTTAAATCCATAATTATTCAACAAAGCACTAGATACAAAGTAATTGTATTTCCAAAACTAAATTCTAAAACAACACTTCCAGGACCACAAATAGCACTTGTTGCTTCGTTGCCCATATGCAATATATCATCATTTGGTTTATATGTCTTGAACCAATGCTTATGCTTGCACATAGGTAGTGGCTCATCATCCTTTACAAAAAAAGATTCAGAAATGAATGACACATAGTTTTTTACCAAATTAAAGTCATTGTTTAGATTATGTGCTTGCTTCGGGTTATGGTTCTTAGATCCATAACTCGATCCACTTGTACTAGCATCACTCGTATTCTTATTATCAACCTTTTTAACCTGACAATCCTTCTTGATGTGTCCAGTCATACCACACTTCCAACAAGTCTTTTTATACTTCTTATTATGAAGATCATCATTTTTATCATGATATTTTTGATTTATTATCAACCTTTCTAACCCGACAATCCTTCTTGATGTGTCCAGTCATACCACTTCCAACAAGTCTTTTAGACTTCTTATTATGAATGATCATCATCTTTATCATTCATACCACACTTCCAACAAGTCTTTTAGACTTCTTATTATGAATGATCATCATTTTTATCATAATATTTTGATTGCCTTTCCCCTTATCATATTATGTGTTGTGTTCCTATGTTCGTCCACCATTTTGACATTTGATGGACTAGCAATATCCTTGCCCTTTCCATTGTATTATCTTGCATCTTTAGACCCTCCTAGACACGCAAATGACTACCCAATTGAACCAGAGTCAGTTTTTCCTTCTTATGCTTCAATTCATGCCTGAAGTCTTTCCAAAAAGGGGGCAATTAATCAATTATGCATGAAACCTGAATTGATTCGTCCATTATCAAAGCGTGTTGTGCAAATTGTCCAAGAATTTGTAGGCACTCATGGTATTATTCCATAACCAAACGAGAATTTACCAGCTTGTAATTTTTAAAATTACAAACAAGGAACTTCTTTGAAGAAGCATCTTCCACCGTGTGTTTGGACTCCAAAGAATTCCATAAACCCTTTGCATATTCGACATATAGCTGTCGAAGAGTGAATCAGATATTCCATTCAAGATGTGACTACGATAAAAGAAATCATCATTTTCCCACTTGCATTGTCTACGAGTCGATCCAAACTCTCCTCTTCTTGTGCCTCTGGACATGGTGTACTCGGAATGTAAACCACTTTCAGCGTTGTCAATAAAAACTTCATCTTTTTCTACCATCTCCTGAAATCAATCCCATCAAACTTGTCATTTTTCGCGAACTTGGTAGTCATATCCTTCACAGATTCAGTAATTGAAATCAACGAAAATATTGTCTTTGATTATTGGAAAATATGAATGTGTAAACAGGGTAATGATTCAAATGAACAGATATATCTTTGTGAATCGTGTATGAAAATCACTTTACAAGACAATATTTCAACCCTAACTTGCTTGGGTTACACAAAATTCGTCACCGGATAATTCAAGAGAATATTCAACCTTCTTGAAAACAAAAACTTGCATCGAGTATTTGTGTGCTCTGAATTTCATGTATGCATGGATGCTTATATGTTAAGAATCGTTTCCTAACTTTTAGTAGCGGTTTCCTAAATTTCAAAAGTGGTTACTAAATATAGGAAAGTACATTGCAGTTACCATATTCATTGAATTTGGTCACTTTGTTCCGGCTGACCCCACAATTATATAGTAACTTAGTTCGGGTGTACACTCTTACACCACCAAATTGATATCCACTAAATCTACTATTACATTAAAATATACAAGATCATGTAGTATAGTATAGTCACATGGAATGACAAATTAATAGATCAAACAGTACCAATATGTTGAGTTTTCATTTTGCATTTACAGTTACAATTGAACCGAATGTTATTACACTTTATTATTTCTCAAAGTCTCTCATAAGCACCCCACCTTTCACTTTTGACTCATTATGATTTCGAAGTATTTTATTTGTTGTATTAGTTCTAAAGCTAGATAATCTAGTCATGTATAAAGCATATCACGTTCTTCCTCTTAAATTTTTTTTTAAAGATGAAAACTTAGTCAATGTTTACCATACTATAATGATGCTAATTAGTTTCACCAAACTATTTGACTAAAGGCTTTTAAGTTATCTAAGATTTTTTTAAGAAATGAATGATAATGACACATTATACCTTTTATATATATATATATATTTATTGGGTGGGGATCAAGAGAGAAGCAAAAAAATTAGGGAAGTAGGGAAACAAATTCCAATCCTTGATTTTATCATAAATGAATGTTACTCAAACTATTCATCACAAATGAATGTTAAAAACGTTTTTTTATGAAAAAAAATCAAAGGTTAAGATTTGCTTCCCTCATTCCCCACGATTTGGAGCTTCCTTGTGAATCCTTCCCCTATATATATATATATTATAATCAGTTTTGCATATCATACCTTTTATATGTAATGAATGTTTTGTACTTTAGCTTTGAGGATGGTAATTTGTAATTTTTCTATAACGGTTTGAATTTTCTAATATTTTGTAATAACAATGTTATATTTTCCTAAAATTAATATGAAAAACAATGAACAGACGTGTCGCTATTCGACTATTCGTATTGAGTTGCATCAACTCCGTGTTCTTTAAAAATGATATATGACCGACAACTATCATTTATTATATTTATTTTCGCTACACAGCGCGGACATATAGTCAATAGAAATTGACATGACATAACAATTTATATGAAGATTTAAAAACACACACACACTAATTATTTAACATTCCGAGCTATATTTAGTTGTATAAGTAGTTGTGACCGTTTCAAAACAATCCCATATTCTAGATTTAGATGCGGTTTTAGATATCACTTAATAATAAACATAAACTAAACATAATACATCAATCGATAGTTATAAAATTTCAGCCCCCAATATAGTTTACCAAATACCTAGAAAACAATAATCACCACTCCGATGAGTCAATAGTCAACAACAACCACAACCAAATTCAAATACAAAACCTTCCCTCCATACACACAATATAAATCTCAAATTGGTAATCTGCAGATCCACTAGTATTTCATAAATAGAAGTCTTTATAAAGCCTTTTTCGTATCACATTGCAATGAAACAGCAAGCAAGTCTGTTTCTCATTTATCTCTTCAGCTCCATAACTGTTACCATTTCCTATGAGAGATTTCACGGTAGCTATCAAAGGCATTACCGGAATCATAAGTTGAAGTTGTTTGTGTTTGGGGATTCATACGCTGATACTGGAAATTGGCCAAAATCATATGGTGGTTCGTGGCAGGAACCATACGGCATTAGTTTTCCTGGTAGTCCCTCCGGCAGGTTTTCTGATGGCCGTGTGCTCACAGATTACCTAGGTGTGCATGTCTACTCTTTTGCATTGTGCCACATATTTTAAATAAAGAGAAATGGTACACTCAAAAATATTTTACAAGCAAAATTTTCACAAAATTATGTGGCATATGAAATGGGCCAAGCACATTCATCACTTCATAGTATTGTGCCACATCATTTTGTAAGAGTATATTTGTCTAAGTTTTGCGAGGTAGCATTTCTCTTAAATAAATCTTGGAATATGAGTTTATATACTCTAGGTTATCTAGGAAATTCCATCAGATGGACGGACATAGATGGATCAAAATGACCTAGTCTTGCTCGAAAAATATACCTCCTAACGAGGTCAAGTAAGTTTTAATTATTCCAAGACTCACTATAACGACCTCAACCCCAACTATAGCTGAGAAGCACCCTCCATCCACTTCCCCTTTTCCGTGTGCCCAAAAGCCCGCCCGGTTTCAGCTACTGCTCGTGATGATTTTAATTAGCGAGATGTTCACTTTTACTTGGATTATGCTATAGATTTTGCTTATTTTCCCTCCGGCCATAGAGAAGAGATATAAAGTCTGGGTCCCCTCGATCACCCTCCCTTGAACCTGAACCGGTTGAGAGAGATGAACCCGCAACACATTTTATAATGTTCGGCTTAGGATGCCTTTTTTTGTTTGCATTAGACAGAAGACTAGAGATACGATTTAACAACTGACAGACAAACACACATTGAAAGAAATTATTATTATCATTGTATAGTTCTTTTAGACATGGTTATACTTGTTTGCAAAAGATGTTATTCTTTTGCATGATTGATAAATCCTTGAAAATAAAGACTCTTCCGAAAACATCGAAAGTTCGTTATATTTTTTGGAGAATATTGAAGGACACCCAAAGAGTTGAAACTTACAGGAGTTGATTGGGGCATATCATGACATCAAAAGCTTTCCATTAACTTTTCAAGGATCTAAAAATGTTATCCGGTTCAGAAGTTTCACTCGTTTGAACTAAATGCTTGACTATGCATTTGTCATTTTCCAGTATCGACTAACTTTTTATTTATTCGTGTAGTTTTTTCTTGTATACCCTTACATAAAATTGTCAACTTTGTCTGAATTATTGCAGCTGGCATACTGGGTACAAAATCTCCAATAACATATGGAGGGTGGAAATCTGGTGAGAAAAAATCAACCAAGTATGGGATGAATTTTGCATATGGAGGGACAGGTGTCTTTAATACATTTGTGAATCAACCAAACATGACGACCCAAATTGACTATTTTCAACAATTTGTTCAACAAAAACAAGTCCCGCTTAATTCATCGTCCATTGCAATACTCTCATTAGCAGGCAATGACTATGCAACTTACTTCACATCTAATCATACTCTTAAGGTAAATTTTACTACTCATGATAATTGTATTAAACTCCATGTCAATCAAGATCATCGTTGACATATATATGATTGTAGGACTTGCCAGGTTTAACAAAATCAATAATCGATCAACTAATTTATAATCTCAAACGTATACATGAGTTGGGAGTTCGTAAGATTGCGATAACTGCAATGCAACCACTTGGGTGCTTGCCTCAATTCACAGTGTCTACATCTTATCAGAACTGTAGTGACACAGAGAATTCTCTAGCCGAGTTCCATAACCAAGTGCTCGCTGAAAGCATAGAAAAGCTAAACAACGAGACTGATGATAAATCCCTCTTTGTAATCCTGGATCTCTACAAGGCTTTCTCATCCGCTCTAAATCTACAACGACAAAGCCATTCCGCTGGTATGTGTCACTAGACTCTAAAATAAAGGGCATATTCATAAAAACACAAACAATCTTTATTATTTTTTGTAGGGAGTTCGAACTTTTTAAAGCCATGTTGCCAAGGAGTCACCAAAGGAGATTCATGTGGAAATGTTGAAGAGGGTACGAGGATACTGAAATATCGTGTATGTGGAAATCTCACTGACTCGTTTTTCTGGGACATGATACACCCTTCGCAACAAGGTTGGCATGCGGTTTCTATGAGTTTACACTCTTCCCTTCTCCAACTTCTTTAAATTTATAATTTACGATAATATGGTTTTTTGAACTATAGATATATATATAAAATTCTATATCTAGTGTTTCTTGATACACCAAGCATATGTAACATATACTTGTTGTAATGATTCCCCACTGTTACGAGTGTTCTAGTGTTTCTTGATACACATATGTAACATATACTTGTTGCAATGATTCCCCACTGTTACAAGTGTTTGAAGTGGAGTTTAAGTCGTTTTTATTTGGAGTGGAAATTTTAATACAGAAAATGAGCATAGACTATACATACTTTCATTTATGGATGGACGAGATATCGTTTTGGGCCTTTAAACAGTCATTTTGTGTGTGGGTTATGATGCTTCGTGGTTTCCATTTTTGGTCTTTTTGTAAAAACAAAATCTCCTATTATGATTTATACATCAGTAAACACGTACAGGCGCACATGTATCGGTCAATTGCAAAGACATTTAGCAACAACACCTCGGGCCCACATTTAATTTTCATGACAAAAGAAATAAATCAAAATTAAAACCTTTTTAGCGACAACATATGTTGTCACTAAAAGTGTTTTACATTTTCTTTATTGTATTTAAATAAAATTAAGCGACAAAGGTGTCCACGCTAAAGGTCCTTAAGGTTTTTCAAGTTTTGTCGCTAAATACCTTTTGTCATCACTAAAAGGTACTGTAATGGTCATTTGTCGTCTCTAATAAATTTTAAAAACGACATGTCGTCGCTAAAGCCCACTGCAAATTTGGCATATTTTTGTTGTTTTTGCGTTAATCCTAGATTTTAAATTGTGTTTCATCGTAACATATTTCAAACTGTTTTTAACACAATTTATAACAAATTTTTATACTTTTCAAATTCATAATGCAAATACTCAAACAATTAAATAACCGTTTCAAATGTCACACCCCGCCTAGGCGAAAACACGAGGTGTGACGGAGAAGATCGTCATAACACATTGATATAAAATAATAGAGAATTCACTGAATGAAAAATCAACACAAAGTGTCATGACGACTCCTGACACAAGCGGCGACTTGTATCGTGGTCAGTCAATACCACCACAAACATAGTCATATAGTCATGAAATCCCACAACTCAGGACAAGTTTCTAACAATCTCCAAAACCAAAGAAAACATCAAAAATCCATAGAGATGTACTAATGTGATTTATTCGAAGAAAACAATTCATGAGTCTTAAGTCTCACTAAAGTTATGTAAAGACTCTATCCTCCTTAAGCATTGTTATTGTTATAACCTGAAAATGAATACTCGAAAACGTCAACATAATGTTGGTGAGCTCGTAGGTTTAAGTAATAATTGCATTTTGCTGTACATAGAAGTAGGACAATAGTGTAAAATAAAAGCGTAGCAGCATATAGTGCATATGAATGTTCAACCCGAACATAATCAACATAGTCATCAACACAATAGATTTCCAAATATGTCGCCTACCAGCTGGAGCTAAACAGTTGGCTTAATAGATATCATAGTCATGTACACCTCAACCACTAATGCTCGCATACGCAATTAAAAACACACAAATTGTCCAAAGAAATAAAATGATTATCACAGCATAAGTATTTGAAATATCCTTTGAGTATCATTTTTCCCCGAGATATATAAAAAGAAAAAGGGCCCACGAAACTCACCTTTTTAGTAGATGAAACAACATGCACAATTATCCGAGCAGTTAATCTATAAATAAAATAAATGTGTAAGTTACACATGGACAAGGCTTATAATCCTTCCCATTGTAACTCATAATTGATGGCATGTATATGACCATACTTTGTATTCCTAATGAATTATCCCTCAAGAATATTAATTTGTATGCCTTTAAGTCCTTGGTGTAAGTAATTGGTGATTTGCCTTTACTTTTATAGATTTGATTTTCTGTCCAAAATTTTAAGATTACTTTATGTATTTTTCAATTCTCATAAACGAGTGAGTTAGGGTTCCAAATTTAAGTGACAGAACCTAAAATATGTTAATTATTCTCAGAAATTTTCTCATAATTTTTGTTAACTCTTTACTATTTTAATAAAATTCCATAACAATAACTATTCAGAAAAGTATTCTGCTGGCGCAACAGAAAGTTTTATTTTTGTTAAAATACTTAAAAGTATCAAAAAAATCTGAAATTTTTATAGGGATGAGTTACATATGGAATTTATACCAGTAAAAATCTCATCACCTAATTCGAAAAAATTGAGTGAGTTATGGTATCGCAAAGTCGACCAAAAATCTGATCAGCAAATACAGTTTCGACTAGTTGTTTTGTAATAACCTTTTGAACAACCTAAACTTGTTCGTTTGACATGAAACCACTTGGAACAGAAAGTAGACTCATTGAACTTAAATCTAGACTCAAAGTTCGTATAAAAACTCCATGTTATGACCAAGATATGGCATTCCAAAGTGGATACAAAATTCTGTCCAGATTCTGATTTATCCCAAACAATGTCTTTTAACCTAGAATATCATAGTTATAAATAATATATCTAATATAATGTCATCAAATTCGTTTTTAACATGTTATTTAGGTGTGTTAATCATAATGAATTTCCATCAATTCAAGTCACATTAAGATTCAAAAGAAAGATCAATTAAATAATGATAAAAGTAAGAACACTTACCGAAAGCTTCAAATGGACGATTGATTGACCTCGTTCTTTTGAGTTTGATGAAGAAAATTTATTTGGAGGCTAGGGTTTGAAGAATTTCTCCAAAGAGAAGAGGAGAGAAAAAGAAAAAGAGGCTAGGGTTTTGGAATAATGAAATAAGAATGAATAGTTTTTAAAATTAGGTTTCGCATTATTTTTCACATTTTTAACCTTTTGGGCCGGATTTAATAATTAAATATAAATTCTTTTTTTTTTTTTTTTTTTTTTTAAATTTCTTTTTTTCTTTCTTTTAAAAAAATAAATAAATTATATTATGTTATATTCTTGCGTTGTTATCATTATTATTATTAGAAAGTAACACTTTTGACTTAATTTATTTAATTATGGGCTTAATCACCAATATATTGTCTTCTATAGATATCTACAATGTCTAAGAATTAATTCAACGTTCTCGGAGAAACGTAAGTACTTAGAGATTTCGTCTTGATCACAACAGCTAGAGTGAATAATATAGATAGAACACTTAACTCCTAGAATTTATCATTTTCTATGTTTCAGGAATCAAATAAGCACGTAAGTTTAACTAGACGATGAGCATCAATTTAATAGTCAAAGTTGTCTAACCTGATTTGGTGACGGTTGTCACATCAAATGTACTATTGTTCATAACAAAACAAACCAACTTCTTCTAACAGAAAAACAAGTAAACAATAAATGTTTAACACCCAAATATAAATGTTCAAAACGTCAAAATAATGGCACAAACCAACTTACTCATCCTCCTCCTCATCATCGTCTTCTTTGTCAAAATGGTCCGGAGCGGGTTGAAAGCGAGGAGGCTTTGGCAATTGATATGTTATACTGTCTCAATGTGGTATGTATAGAATTCATATACTCAACTTGGGACTACAATTGGGACTGAAAATGAAGCTGCTGCAAAAAGGGTAGCCAAAGAAGAAAATGTCCAGGCCCTTAAGGAGAAGCCAACTCTCAGGGTTGTTTCTAAAGTTCTTCCAGCTGAAAAATCACAGGCAATAGCTTTTGAAATTGTAAAGCTGATTGCAGAAGCTAAAAAGACCTAAGTAAGAGGAGAAGGAGTTGAGACTGAAGGTATTCATGAACCTCAACCAAGATCAACAAACATTGTTGATAGCTTTTATCTTCCCAGAGAATTGGAAAGATACAAAGATTGTGCTAAGAGAAGAAAACATTCAACAAAGATTGTGAAGGTGAAAAGATGCACTGATGAAGTGATTAACATCACTAGATCAGATGACACAGTGGAGAATGTTAGACTACTCAATTTGTACAATTTTGGCTTTTCTAAATGGTTGGAGATCCAGGAATACTATCAGTCCAGAAGTGGAGTAACAAGAGATGCAGTCATGAAGAGACTGCAAGAGCTATTCAATAAGGCATCCAGATTGGAAGGCACACCAAAAAGGGATGTATTCAAACCTATTGTAAGATCTAAGTAGAAGAAGGCTAGAAATATTGAAGAAGGCTCTGCTCAACCCACTCAAGGTCAAGTCAAGAAAATGATCAATATTGACCAGCTGATGGGTGTGACTGCTGCTCCTGTTCCCAATATTGGATTTCCTCCTTTATCCTATTCCATTGCAGGCAATACTGACCCACTAATTGGAGTTCAAGGATATCATGGGTTTGCAACTGAATACCCTGAACATGGTATCTATTTCCAAGATGGTAACATATTGAGGTTTCAGAGAACCTCAGAACTAGGTCTGGTCAGTATTCAACACTTAATAAATCTGAGATCAATGGCATTGCTGGCTGATGGTGCTGGTATGTATTCAAGACAGATCGTCAAGGAGATGATCAGAAGAGGACTGGATCCTGATGGTCCAGGGATGTTAAGTACTGTGAAGGAAGAAGAAGATGAATTCCGAAGACAATGTGTTTATCTAGATAATGTGTTTGTAATTCACTCTAGCAAACTTCTGTCATTATGTAATCAATCTTGTAATTTCATAATTTTCAAGATATATGATTATGAGAGTTGATACTCATGTTTAAAAAGATGTGATGCAAAGTTATCTAAAAGATCACATTCAAAACAAACAAGGGACATGTAATTATTCAGTTCTCAGTAACATGTAAAATTGAATTTTTATAAGTCATTTGTATGTTGGCAAGTGCTAAGGTTTTGTCATCATCAAATAGGGGGAGATTGTTAAGTCATGATCCTTTTATAATGATTTTATAATGACAACAACCCTCAGTTGACATCATGTATATTTATTATTCATCCAGCAAAGGGATTATTCAAACTGAAGCTAAGTCATCTGTATGCTGACTGCAAAGGAATTGATGTTTTTCAGTTAACCCAGCAGACAAAACTGGCAGTTCACCCAGCTCTGAGAAATTTGATGAAGTATAGCCAGCACAGAGAAGACTAGATATTTGCAATTCACACATCATTATTAATCAATCAAGTGCTGAAGACTCTCTTTGTTTATAAAGATTGAGTTATGATCAGAAGTCTGAAGATCCAGCATAAAGACTAATGGTCAGTTCACCCAACACAAAGACTGAAGATTTACTTGTTACAAATTCAAGTAAACATATTCTTAGCACTTAAGGACATATGTCTATGATCAAATGGCATCTTCAGAGGTTGTACACAACGTACATACCTGCCCATTTTGGTTGTTTATGCACATAATGTTTCCTTATCATTGTCAGCCTACAAGACAAGCTGTGCAATGTACCTTCTGACATACTGCAGACCTGGTCGTGCAGAATTGTCACACCCCAATAAAATCGTGTCTCGTTTAGTAAATGCGGAAGCTCGGGGGCGTGACGCGATCCAGTTCGACAAGTAAATCGAAAGCATATGATTATCGCAAACATATACTTAGGATGCCATAAATAGTTTAGGTTCAACGGTTACATATTCATTATGTTCACAAGAACGATATATGTTTAGCAAAACGTCATGATTAACATTTTAATCATAAAATAATAGTCTCAATGTTATCAAAAGAATGGCATCCTATTCATCGTGGTAAGCAAGGGTCCCAAAGTATGCATGCATGATCTTACGTCGCTGCTAATTCCCTGAAAAACATAGTTAAAAGGATCAACAAGATTGTTGAGTGAAATTCACAGGTTTAAGACATCATCATTTAAACCAAGTGTTTAGTAAACGTTTCCCAAATCATTTCGTGCCATCCATGGCGATTAGTACGATGATATATATAGTTTGAAACAATAAGTAGCTGACGGTGATCCCCCGAAGGTTTGCAAGACCTTACGAGTTAAAGTGCCGACACCTAGGCCTATAACCAAACCACGACTTTTAGTTGTTTTTGCCTGGGACCAATAAAATATACGCTCCTCGTCTCGACATACAGTCAGCAGTTAGCATGACTAACAAAAGTGGGAGGGATGTCATCCCAATAGTACTATTCGCATATTCGGTGGCTAGCGTCATCTAGCTAATGGTTACAGTTTGTAGTCATGAGGACTTCTATGCACTACAACTAGTTTAACATAGGTTCGCACAAGGATTCGTTGTCAAGTTTTCAATCATCGCATGAAAACAATTTGTATGTAAACAGTACATATGTTTTTCACCCCAAGTTTATAAAGCAGTAAAATAGGGGCTGTGAACTCACCTGATGAGCTTTGTGAGAGCTAGCGTTTAAAGAAATAAGTTTGCCCAAAATAGCCTCCTCGCGCCCTATACGCATGAGGTCGTTTGTATGAGTAGATAGCTAATCGCATATCTAGGTTTGTAAAAGTAGATGGCTACCCGCACATCCTTGCTCGTAATAGTAGGTGGCTACCCGCACACCTAGGTTTGTATAAGTAGATAGCTACCCGCATATCTATGCTAGTTGTTCACTCAATTAATAGATTGAAAGAGTATTTCGTTTTCGAAAAGTGTACGACCCGTTGGTGATAGTTTTGTGTGTATACTTGTATGTTTCTCGAAAACATAGTTACTTTGTTATTAAAGTATACGTTATAGATTTATACTTTCAAAACTTATATTGTTCGTGATAACGCACCTTTCAATTCATTCAATAGTTTTCGTTAACGTTTGTCTAAAGCGTGAAGTTAAATAAGTTCCTTTATTCGTTTAAGATAGGAAACTATTACTCAATTACTTTCATGTTTATTCCCTCGTAGTATCTCTCGTTTTATTCGTATTCAAAATTAGTTAAATTATATTTTGGTGCTAAATATGCTTTAAATGTGTTTATTATCGCTAGGAACGGATGCGAGAAGAAAACGGGTAAAAACGTTGAAGAAAATATCAAAAATGAAGAAGTATTGTAGTTTCGGCGAGGCTTCACAGTTTTGGTCATAACTCTCTCATACGAACTCCGATTTAGGTGATTCAAATGTCCAAATTTTCGTAACTTAAAGGCCTACAACTTTGAAGAAGAAATCAAAGGCTGAAAAACAATATTACTACTGCTTTCCGTTGTTACTACTGCTGTCCAATTTTACTACTGCTAGGCCAAAGTTACTACTGCTCTTCCACCGTTACTACTGCTCTCCAATATTACTACTGCTAGGCCAAGTTACTACTGTTCTTCCATCGTTACTACTGCTAGGCCAAGTTACTACTGCTCTTACACCGTTACTACTGCTCCCAAGTTAATGCTGTTCAAGTTAATGCTGTTTACTTTTCTTGAACAGATTCTGACCATATTTGAGCCTTTTTGTGATGTCATTTTGACTAGTCAAACGGACTTATTTTGTTATGAAATTTTTATCATATGTTCCCCTGTATCTTAGGTTTACAGAAAAGTAAGATTCATAATTTTTGAACAAGTATAAGGGGTTCAAAAATATTTATTAGTATACAAAGGTACAACAGCTACGTTTCTGGACAGTTGATAGGAAAATCACTTGTTTACTGAGCTAGACTCATCTTCACAAAACGTGATCATACTACTTTTAAAGCTAAGACAAAATTTGACCTTTAGGAAAAAGATTCATCTCTTTTGGATCTGTGGATAAAAAGTTATGGTCTCTTAAAGTAGAGTCATATTTCGTCTCCTGAAGACAGATTAGACACATGTTCTTATAAAATCGATTTGAGGTATCAAAACTTGTCCAAATTACATGAGACCACTTGGGTTGGAAACCTAACTTCTTAAACTTAATTTTAGGCTCGAGAATCACTAAGTTTGGTTATTTTATGACTGAGTTATGATGTTCTAAATTCGTCCAAAGTTTCTGTCCAGTAAGTTTCTTTGAGTTTTGAGTTTCTTTAGTTCTTTTTAACGAGTTTTCACCATTAATAACACGTATATATTAGTTGATTTTAATGTATGAGTGAACATCTAGCGTGTAAGTATTTAAAATGAAGGAAATGAAGAGATCAAAATGAAGAGTTTCCTTACAATGCTCTAGGATGAAATGGTAAGAAAGAAGAGAACTTGAAAGCTTCAACAACAATCCTTTTAAAACCCCAAACTCCTAGTTTTCCTTTGTGATGATGTGAATCTCAAGATTATGAAATCACAAGGACCCAATGATGATCAAGAGCTTAAAAGAAGGTGAAAAATGATGTATAAAAGGTGGTGGTTCATGGTGGTTTTATGGTGGTTCCATGGTGGTTGTTCTTGAAGAAGGTAGTGAAAGGTGATGAAATGAGAGGGAAAATGAGAGAGTTGTGCAGAATTTTGAAGTGTAAATTGTGAAATGGGAATGTACGTATGCTTTTCCTTGTATATAGCCTTTCTTAAATGGGAAGAAATTAAAGGATTGATGGGAGGTGCTTAGTCACTCCATCAATCAACTTAGCAAGTAGGAGAAACACTTGATTGTTTTTGCAAGTGGCGTGGATCATCAAGCAAGAAGGCATGTAGGAGTTAAATTAAGCTAGCAAGGAGGGAGGAAGATTGTATGGTTAAAAATGGAGTTACGTAGACAAGAAGAAAAGGAAAATCTGCATTTTGAATTTAGTGACCTACTTGCTAGCTAGCTTGGATTTAATTAAAGCTATGTGCTAGCTTGCTTGGTTAAATTAGAGCTATGTGCTAGCTTGCTTGGAATTATTTTGACATGCTTGAGCTACTTCGATTCAAAACTTGATGTTTAGGTGCTAGTAAGGATTTCTAGGGAGATTAAAGTAGGTTGTAACATGATTAGTAAATTCCAATTCCTTCGTAAGTAATTGGCGTTTTGTTTAATTTTATCTAGGAAACGTTTATCACCAACGTTCGAGTTTATCAGAAATCGTCCGATTTATATTGTTAAATTCTCAACAGTTACTTAAACGAAATGCTTCAAGCATTAAAGTAGTGTGCACCAAATTGTGCAACGTGGGCGTGTGCTAGACTTATCTCAGTTTAAATCAAGTTTGGTTTCATTAAAAAGGGAATTAGCGTAAGAATGCATGATTTTAGTGTGTACGGAATGTACCAATTTTCGAGGGTTGTCACAAGAATTCATCAGAACACACAAACGGACATGTCTAAAGTCAACCAATGAAGATGAAGACATCTGGAAGTTTTTTATTGGCTGATCAAGTTGCAAGTATTACACAAGCTCGACTATAAATATTAGAATTAGTTTATTAAGTTGTGTGTGAATTCTGAGTGAATTAATAGTTAGTCAAGAGAGCATTTGTATTAGCAAAACTAGCATTACTTGTAACCAGCTTTGAGTTTATTCTCAGCTGACTAAAGTGTTAGCAATCTGTATTCAATTGAGTTAGACGTAGCATCTAACTTGTAATTCTTTGATATATCAAAATAAAAGAATTAATTGAAAAATTATTATCTGTTCTTATTATTACTTAATCTAAATTTCACTATCTTGTTAAACTTTGAAAGAAGTTGTATTCACCCCCCCCCCTACAACATCTGTTGTTAACCTTTGGGACCAATATATGGAAACAACATTAATGGAACCCTTGAATAGTATAAACCTTCGAACAGTATAAACTGAGCTAACAGTACAAACTGAGCTAACAGTATAAAATGAACTAACAGTACCAATAATGTGTGCATTATTAATATTGTAAACACAACATAAACACTAACAGTATTAACTCACAGTACAAATTTAACTGGTAGTACAAACTAAACCAACAGTATAAACTGAAGTAGTAGTATAAACTGAACTAACAGTATAAACTGAGATTTAGATACTTCCCTTGCAATACAAAGAGCAAACTATACAAAGTGTTAATACCGTATTAAGTTTCACTAATAGTATAAACTGAGATTTTGATACTTCCCTTGCAGTACAAAGAGCAAACAGTACAAAGTGTTAATACAATATTAAGTTTCACTAACAGTATAAACTGAGATTTAGATACTTCCCTTGCAATACAAAGAGCAAACTATACAAAGTGTTAATACCGTATTAAGTTTCACTAATAGTATAAACTGAGATGTTGATACTTCCCTTGCAGTACAAAGAGCAAACAGTACAAAGTGTTAATACAATATTAAGTTTCACTAACAGTATAAACTGAGATTTAGATACTTCCCTTGCGGTACAAAGAGCAAACAATACAAAGTGTTAATACAGTTTTAAGTTTCTCCTCCTAAACACTTGTACTATAGCATACACCCAGAAGGGTCTTTTTTTTTTAATATAATAATAAAACAACAAGAATACTAGCAGTGTTAATAGAACTGAGCAGTACTAATAACACATACAATATTAAGTTGAGCTTACAGTACAAAGAATGAACATAGTATAAACAAAGCCACAATACAAATTAAAGAAACATATGATTTTGAACAGGTTTAAAAAAAGCAAAGATTATTGAGGATTCATCATTCCAATACTGGTAACCAAGTATGTAAATCTACCCACATCAAAAGCTTTGGTGAAGAGATCCACAAACTGATTATTAGTATGAACTTAGAAAAAATGAATCAATCTTTTCTCATTGCAATCCCTGATAAAATGATATCTGATTTTTATATGTTTTGTTTTAGAATGTTTGACTGGGTTGTTAATCATACTGATTGCATTGTTATTATCAATAAAAAATGAGTATTGAGAAATGGGTAACCATAGTCCAGCATTTGATTCTGAATCCAAAGCATTTGTGCACAACAACTTGATGCTGCTACATACTCTGCCTCAACTATAGATGTTGATACTGTAGTTGGCTTCTTGCATTGTCATGATACCAACCTATTTCCTACAAATTAACAACCTCCAGATGTGGATTTCCTATCTAGATTTGCTTCACCATAATCACTATCTATATAAGCAATGAGACCAAAAGATGAACTCTTAGGATACCAAAGACCCAATTGAGGTTGACCTTTTAAGTATCTGAATATTCTTTTGACTGCAAACAGATGAGATTGTTTTGGATTAGCTTGAAACCTTGCACATACACATATAACAAACATGATATCTGGTCTGGAACTTGTTAAGTACATAAGTGACCCTATCATAGATCTGTATAAGGGGGGTGTATATCCACATCCTCCCCCTCAAGGTAAGATCAGTAGAACTTTCTCGTATAGTTTCATAGTTTGATCACTCCTTCTAGCATCCTCGTTTTTATTACTATTTCCACTTTCAGCACAAATTGAACTAGAAATGTAATTGTTACTAGAATTGTCACTACCAGTCTGCATGTAGAGGCTTATGTGTTTCCATGGGAGTACTAGCTATTTTAGCAGATTGATACTCAAATTTGTTCAGAATATCTTGTACATATTTTCTTTGATGAATAAAGATACCATCTTGCTGCTGCTGAACTTGCAACCCCAAGAAGAATGTCAACTCTCCCATTGAACTCATCTTGAACTTCTGATGCACGAGTTCTTCAAATTTTTTACAAAGAGAATCCCTTGTAGAGCCAAAGATGATATCATCTTCATAAATCTAAACTAACATAATATCATCTTTGATCCTTTTAGTGAATAATGTTTTATCAATGGCGCCCCTTTTGAATCCATTATTCAACAGATACATAGACAAAGTATCATACCAGGCTCTGGGTGCGTGATGTAATCCATACAAAGCTTTATCAAGCCTGTAGACTCTGTCAGGGTATTTGGGATCTTCAAACCCTGGTGTTTGACACACATATACTTCCTCTTCAATAGTGCCATATAAGAAGGCACTCTTCACATCCATCTGATACACTTGAAATGCCTTGAATGAAGCATATGCCAAGAACAAGCTGATCTTCAATCCTTGCTACAGGTGCAAACACTTCATCATAGTCTATGCCTTCCTCCTGAGTGTATCCTTGAGCTACTAATCTAGCTTTATTCCTAATAACAATCCCTCTTTCATCCTTCTTGTGCCTCAACACCCATTTAGTTCCAATCGCCCTCTTTCCCTTTGGTAGATCTACTAAGGTCTAGACTTCTTGGATTCTGAACTGAAGTAACTCTTCCTGCATGGCTTCAATCCATCTTGGATCTTTTAATGCCTCCACTACCTTCTTTGGCTCTAATTGTGACAGAAAGCAGACAAATAAAGAAGTATTGATGTCTTCTTCATTATCCCTTGTCTGTTGCCTAGTCTGGACAACAGAGTCAATGTCTGCAATCACATTCTCCAATGGGTGATATATGTGTGGAGTGTAATGTGATGTAGAAGTCATTGGAGTAACTGGATTCAGGTTTGTTGGATTGACATCTTCTACCAAATCTTCTTATTCTAGAGCAGACATATCAAGATCTTTGGCATAACCATCTGTTGAGACATTTTTACTATCCGATCCTGCATTAGGTGATGAATGTACTAGAACTGGAGACTCTGGTATTGGTACACTTTCCTCAAGTGGATCAGGAGTTCAAATAGGAAACATAACATACTCAGTTTGATCCCTAGGCTGTTCTGCAGCAATGGTGTCAGTGGTACCTATAGAGGATTGCTCATAGATATTCCTAAATGAATGGGTTAGAGCATCAATATCAAATAGCCAATTTGGACATGTGCCTAAAGTATTAACAGTATGCTCATTATAGGTCACATTCATACTTTCTTCCACTATCCTGCTTCTTCAATTGAATACTCTGTATGCTTTACTTTGTGTAGAGTATCCTACAAAGAAACCTTCATCTACCTTACTTTCAAACTTTCCTAGGTAATCTTTGGAATTTAAAATAGTACATGGACACCCAAAAGGTTTTAAAAAGCTAACCAATGGTTTCTTTTAAAGAACAGTTCATATGGTGTCTTGTTATGAGGTTTTGCTATAGTTACTCTGTTTTGAACATAGCAAGCAGTACTAATTGCTTCTGCCCAAAAGGTCATAGGCAATTTAGCATCTGCTAACATAGTTCTAGCAGCCTCAATTAGTGTCCTATTTTTCCTTTCTACTACTCCATTCTGCTGTGGAGTCCTAGGAGCACTAAACTGTTTTGTAATTCCTTTAATGTCACAGAATTTATTCATCTCTTGATTCTTAAACTCTGTTTCATTATCACACCTAATGATTTTAACAATTTTAGAAGTTTGAATTTCTATCTTAGTTATAAATTATTTAAGTATATCACTTGTTTCATCTTTAGTCCTAAGAAAGAACACCCAACTAAGCCAGTTATAGTCATCAGTAATCACCAAGCAATAAGACTTTTTGCTTATACTCATTACATTAATGGGTCTGTTGGTGCATATTGTGTGACAACAGCTTCTAGTTTGTAATAGTTAGTTTTATAAGTCATTTTGTTAATCATTGTAATTATTAACTTAAGTTTTGTATGTGTATTTTGTAGGTTCGAACGAACTTATATGTTCATACGAACTTAGAGTTTGTACGAACTTAGTAAGTTGGTACAAACTTAGAAGCTGCCTAAGTTCGTACGAACTTAGGTGCCTATATATAAACAAGTCCGAAAGTTTTAGAAAAAAAAAGTTTTTCAGAGTTGTAAGTTCGAATACTCTGAGTTTGTATCTTAGTTCGAATGTAATACTTGTTTATATTCAATAAAAGTGATATTTACATATTTGTTATTACTCGTTTGTGTATATTTGAGGATTCCGCACTCAAATATATAAGATTACCCCGTAGATCTAGGTCACGGGAACCTACAGGGTCCAAATAGATCCATATGCAACAGCTGTAAAGGTAGTTCAGTGGAATGTACATATTTGAACTTAAAAGAAGTTTTATGTTGCTTGCCTTTTTGACATGCAACACAATGATCATCACATGAATATTCCTTTTCAGGTAAACCTCTTACTAAATTTTGTTTAACAAGTTTATTAATGGTTTTGTAATTCATGTGACACATCCTTCTATGCCATAAAGCAGATAAATCAAGAGAAGGTTTAGATAAAAGACAATTTAGTTCTTTTTGAGGATTCATACTTGCTAAGTCCCAACAGTATACATTATCCTTTCTTGGTGTTCTCATCAAAATAAAACTTTCATCAAGTTTAAATACTAGAAAGAATAAGGCATTATGTGTCAATAAAAAGAACTGGGTTCTTTTTATTTGTGATTTGACTTACTTAGCAAGTTATATTTCAATTGATCAACAAAATAAACATCTTTAAAACTTATCTTTTCACTGCTGACCACTCCTTTTCCAGTAATCTTCCCTCCTTTGGGATTACCTCCAAATGCTACATAACCACCATTGATATTCTTTAAGTCCTGTAGCTGTGATCTATCTCCTATCATGTGCCTTGAGCAACCACTGTCAATATGCCATAAATGTCTCTTTCGTATGCCCTGTAGTCAATGTCTTTTGGGAACCCAAACAAAAGTGGTTTTAGGTTTTCCATGTGCATCAATGTAATCAAATCTCTTGTAGATCATTGATGTTGATGCACTGTTGGTATTGGAAACATTTACATTTACAGTAGTAACAAGTTTCTAAATCCAACTGATGTTAGACTTATTTGCAGCATTAACTTGATTAATAGTATTAATTCTGTTAACAGTATTAACTCTGTTAACAGTATTAACTACAATATTAACAAGTCGTACAGTTTTAATATTGTTAACAGTATTAACTCTGTTAACAGTATTTATATGCCTTGCAGTATTAACTCTATTAACAGTATTAACTATGTTAACAGTATTAACAGTTAATGATGTTTTCTTAGTCTTTCTACTGTTGGCTCTATTAGTTGGTACAGATGCAGTAGTTTGTGCTGGAGTAGTTTTAACCATACTAGCCTTGGATCTCATCTTTCTGATATTACTAACAGAGTTAACTTTTGATTCAAAGTTTAAATGATTAACTCTGTTTGATGCTGTCCATGCTGGTCTTACAATCCTTTGATGATTATAATAAGAGTCATGTTGAAGATGATTTGTTCTACCACATATATAACAAGTCTTTTCTTTAATTACAGAGAAATTTTGTCCCAATCTGTGAGAAATCATTTGATTCCAATTCCTATGATTTCCTCTAGGACTGGATTTTAATTCAGAGTTGCTAGTTTTTCATTTGCAATGAGCACAATTACTTTCTGTAGTTTTGCTAACATTATTTGATTTAATCCTGTGTTTGTTAGCTTCATCTTTCTTTTGATTTAGTTCTAAATTAGCTTTTGTTAAATAAAATTTTCCCTTCTGCTAATTTATTATCTTTAATTATAGTAGCTGTCACATTAGCAACTTCTTTTTCATTATCTTTAGATGATTCAGATTTAACATCCTTGATTTCTAGCTCTTTATTTTCAATTTCTATCTCATCATCATTAGATGCCCAACTGGTTATCTCAACCCTATCTAAATCCTTCTCATTTTCAGTCAAACTTTTAGATGGGTCCACCTTAATAACTTCAATTGGTACATTCTCCTTTAAAGTATCAATATCAATATCAGTTTTAGGAGGAAAATATTTGTTGTTATAAGGTGGTGGAATATTGTTATAACCTATCCTAGTTTTAAGTTTATCATGAATTTGGGACTTTATTAGATTTTTAACATTCTGAGATGCATTTTCTAGATCATTTACTTTCAATTTAATGTTAACTCTCTCAGTTATCATTGTTTCTAATTTTTTATTCATTTCCTCAACCGTATCTTTTAAACAATCTTTCTCCCATGTAGCATATTCAATATCATAAACATATTGGGATTCATTCTTTTGATATGCTTTGATTTGTTGTTCTAGATTTTCAATATATGCAATAGTGCTTCTATTTCTAATCTCCCATTTTTCAAGCTCACCACATATCATTAAGTTATGATCTCTATAGTGTTTAACAGTTTTCTTGCATATAGAAGAGCATAATTTATTTTGTACCTCTTGTAGGGCTCCAGATGAAGATTCTGCTTCTGAGATTGCCATGAGTGCATGATTATGAATTTCTTGTTCAGCATGATCACTCCAATAAAACCCAAAACCATCTTGTGAAACTATAGCTGTTGAGTTTGAATTGAGTTATAGGTATGTTTCTTCTCTGCACTCCATTTTGTCCTCCTGTTCTTTGATTATGCTCTTCTGATTTTCCTAAACTTCTACATTCTCTAGCAAAGTACTATAATTTATGACAATTAAAGCACTCAACTTTGCTCTTGTCAAACCCAGTTCCATAATCTCTTTTGTATGCAAAGTTATTCCTCCCAATTCTTTGCATGAATCTTTTGACTCTAACAGTCAACATAACCATTTGCCATTTGATGTCCATCTCTTCTAGATCATCTGGATTCACTTGCTCAAGTTCTTCAATAGTCAATGAAGAGTTTACATGACTAGCAAAGAAAGCCTCCAGTACTTGATCACAAGATTTATCCTTTGTGGATGACCCATAGTTTGATGAAGTAGAACCAGATTGATTTGAGTTGTGACCCTGAGATGTACCCATAGATATGAAAGCAGCATTATTTGAGTATCATGTTGTTGCTTGCTTCTTGCTTTCAACTTATGATTCAAATGATCTTAGATCATTGTATAGATCATCTAATTCTTTGTCATCCAAATAATTACCTTGTCTTAAAGCAATTGTGTACATTGTCCACTCATCACCTAAAGATCTTAAAAATTTTCTTTAAGATTATCTTTGTCAATCATAACATTATGATTTTCAAGATCTCCTACTAACTTAGAAAAGTTGTCAAAGGTTTGAGTCAAAGTCTATGACTTTACACAATTAAAGTTCTCAAACTGTTGTTTGAGCATAGATCTTTGAGTTTTCTTTGTGCTGTCATTACCACCAAATCTCTTGGCAATGGCTCCTGTTAATTCCTTAGCATCAACACACTTTTCAAATCTTCTTTGATACTCATTAGGAATTGACATTAATAGAGTACTCAAAGCCTTCATCTTAGTGGCTCTCTCTTTTCTTTCTGCATCTGTGGTTGGTAGAGATCTGTGTAGCCTAACACCATATGCACCTATAACATATTTAGGTTCATTATCTATTACCTCCCACATCATGTAATCAGTAAGCAATTTGTATTGCTTAATCCTGTTCTTCCACATATCATACTCATTGGGTTTGAGCATGGGAATCTTGTTAACCTGGATACTAACGATATTTTCTGAAGTCATCTTTGTATTCTTTAAACTGTGAATCTTCTCAATTCAAAACTAACCACGCTCTGATACCACTTGTTTGGATCGGTCTGACCTAGTCAAGACTTATATATTTGATTGATTATCAAAAACTTGCGGAATAGTACTTGATAACTTTAGAGTAATTCACAGAACAATTAATTAATAATCAAAGCTTCAATATTATCAATATAAATAATAAGAATACACAAAATTATTAGGGTTTACACCTTGAAGCCTTACGTACATCTATCTATACTATTGGATCTCTATTTATATGAGTATAGAGTCTTAAACAATATTTCCAACAAACTAGGAAACAAAATCAATCTAATCACAAACTCTATCTATTACCATAATTACAATATATGTAAGAAGTATTAATATTGTAACAGTACAAACTAATGTAAACAATATTAACTATGAAGCTCTGCAATATTAACTCTTCATTCCAAAAACATGCAAGACCCTAAACCCAAAATCGCGATTCATCGAACCAAAATCCTGCAAAACCGCAAACAAAATTGCGATTGATAGAGGTTTCGAAATCGATTATCTGAATCAACGCTACGTAAACTCGTGAACCCTACATTATGTAATCGAAGATGGTGACTCCAAGAAAACCGAATCAATCATATGTACAAGGTGCAATTTCATGTTTCTATTTCAATTTATGTATTAAAAAGCTAGGTTTTGTAGTTTATGATAATTTTTTAGACAAGATGCGGTTATAGTTTACGGTTTTTTTGTTATGGTGATTCAAAAGTTATGACATTTATGTTACTATGATTCAATGTTTGGTGTTTATTACACTATTATTTATTTTTTGATATTATGATTCAGAAATTTTCTATGCTTTATAATTTATAATTTGTTTGTGATTCAAAAATGTTATGCTTTGCTTTTGAGAATTATGTACATTGCATTCATTATTTGTTTGTGATTCAGAAATTAAGAATTGTTTGTGATTTTGTTTCATGTATGTGTTATTGATTCATAAATTATGCATTCATGTTTTTTTATTGATTCATGATTAAGGAATTAGTTATGTATGTGTTAGTGATTCATGATTTGTTAAAGATTTAGAAACTATTGTTATTATGAAATGGAATGCTATGATATAGTTGATTTGTATTGTTTGTGATTCACAACAAAATTTTTCATGATTCGGAAATTATGTGCATATTGAATCACAGAGTTAATAAATTGAATCATTGAATAAATTTGACAGGTACCACCAACTCGGACGATGATTTTGTTATTCCACCACCAAGTGAATCATGGAATCGAAAGCAACCAACTAAGGTTGATAAAAATAATGACAAGATCAAGCAACCAACTGAATCACATTGTATGTTTACTGAATCACAATTTATATTTACTAAATCACAGTGTATGTTTATTGAAACAATGTTTATATACTGAATCACAGTGTTTATTTACTGAATCATAGTGTTAGTTTTCTGAATCACAGTGTATGTTTATTGAATCAATGTTTAAATACTGAATCACAATGTTTATTTACTGAATCAATGTTGCTGAATCATATTTTAAGATTTCTGAAACACAGTTTAAATTTACTGATTTAGTTTAGTTGTTTTGTAGATTTGAACGGGTCGGGTAAGAAGGATGAGTATGGGAAGGGATTGGCATAGTGTAAGCATGGATGAGAATTCGCTATATGCTATTCGAGAGATAAGTTTCTTAAGTCATAGTTGTGATTACTTTGCTTTTTAGATTTGACCCATGTTTTCGTAAAGGTGTCAAAATGGGTTGGAAATGACTTTTATATGAATATTGGTGAAAACTGATGGAAATGCCTAAGGAATGTTGTTATGATCTATATTTTGGTTGTTTAAAATGTAAAGTGTCACACCCCGCTGAAGCGGAAACACGAGATGTAACAGTACAATGATTTCAAATTCGAAAATTACAAAAGATCACCGTTCAACGGTCTACATTCAATACATTACAATAAGTTTTACAAATGTTTACAGCGCAAAAGTAGGTATCCTAAACATGCTATTACATCCCAAAAGAAATAAATTTTGTACGCTACCGCATCATAGATCAAATAGCCGGTTTAGCTTCAATAGACAAATTGTGACTAATTCCTGAAAAGCATGTAAAATAAAAGGTCAACTATGAAACATAGTTGGTGAGTACACAGGTTTTGTGTAATGATAGACCATTTTCAAGAGTTTACGAAATCTAGTTTAAACGTTACACGTTACTACGTGCTTAGTTTGCAAAGATAGTTTGTTTAGTGCCGAGCTCATATGACGACGATAATCATCCGATACCTTCTTAAAATCAATTTTTAGGATGGACAAGCGCTATTGCACGGACAATTATAAAAGTAATTCATTAAAACAAGGCTCGTTTAAGAGCGATATTCATTTCATAGTTAGATTCATTTGTGAATCGATGTTTTGTTTGCAAATGAGGTTTATTTAAGAAACGAGACTCATTAAGGAGTGATTCTTTTTGGAGCTTAATTAAAATTCGTGATTCATTTATAACGCCATGCTCATATTTTCAAGAAGTGTTCAAGTCATGTTTATACAGCTCGAGTTGTAGTGGTTAATAAGCTCAAGTTACGTTTATAAAACTCAATTTGTAGATTTTAATGAGTTCAATTTACATCTATAAAACTCAATTTGTAGTATTTAATATGTTCAAGTTACATTTATAAAATCAATGGATCATCAACTCAATATAAAAATGTTTGTAATCACAACGGGTTAATATGTCGAAGTTCATTAAATTGCGAGGCGTTATTATGGAATCACGTTTATCATTGTCCAAAACCACAATGATTCATAGTATAAAACTCATACTCCAAAGTTTATGGTTTCAAAGTGATATCGTTTCACGTCAAAGTCTTTGTAAAGCTCTGGTCGTAAAGTTTACAGTTTCAAAAGAGATATCATTTCAATATCAAGTCTTTGTAAAGCTCGGGCGTAAAGTTTACAGTTTCAAAAGAGATATCGTTCAAATGTCAAAACGTCACACATTTATATTTGTTTATGAATTTCTATGCTATCACGTTATAATGTCTATAGTCACAATGAGTTAATATGCTTGAGTCCACAACCAAACTTACAACCGATAAACCTTTGCCCCAAAGAGAGATGCCCTATCGTTGGCATTTAGGATGATGGGATGCACTCACGTGGCCGCGTGAGTGGGGAGGTGGTCTCGATCCCAAATAGTACTATTCATATGCATCATTTGGCTCACATAGAGTTAATGGTCGTGTGGATATACCGGGGACTTTAGATACGATAGAAAAACAAGCATATAATCACGTTCATATAAACGGTGAACATTCAAGAAGTTATTTGTAATCAATACGACATTCTAACCATGTCAAGTATTCGAAAATAAGCATAGCATGAGCATAGCATTTGTAAATCAAGTATAGCATAAACATAGTATTCAAATCATATAAGCATGCTTTTCACCCCAAAACATTTAAGTAAAGCGTTAAAAGAGGGGCTGTGTACTCACTGTTTGAGCGTGAGCGTACGGATGGATGTAATGTGCATTTCGACCAAGTGTGACTCCTATCCAAGACCTACGAATACAAGGTTCCTAATTAGTTTCTCGACTAATACGATTTGTTAGGATTGCTTAGCTAGCTAATAAAGTGCCGAAAAGTTCGAATTTCCCATTAATTAACGTTGCCAGTAATTGTTCGAGTTGTCAACAAAATAATGAAAATACATGGATAGAACATCTAAAAATTACCAAACTTGGTATGAAACACGAAATATAGTTCACAAATTTTCTGTGAAAATTTGGGGATTTTTAGACCTATGGATTATTTATAATCATTTTATGTCTAAAAAGTGGGATAAATATGGGAAAAATAGTAATTATTCACAAAAAATTCTGGAACTTTTACCAGATCAGTTTTTAACCATTTTTAGGTTTGTGTTAAATTTTCAAGTCATTTTGAGCACTGAAACTTTGGTTCCAAACATTATGCGTTTTAACAAGACGTAAATCGGAAAACGTATCAAAACGCTTCTAAAGAGTGTGAAATTTTGAGGATAGTGTCATTTTTATTTGGTGTCCAAAAGTATTTTTGGTGTCCAAAAGTATTTTTTTCATGATTATGTCACCTTTTATAGGCTTTGTTTGCATTAATTTAGGGAAAATACTTATGTTTTACCAAAAATTCCCATTTTTATTTTCAAGACTCTTTTTATGATCTAGTTACTGAAAAAACTAATCCCCAAAATTTTAACACATTTTATCTAGTATTTTTGTATTTTTGATTCATCACAACACAATTATTTACATTTTACAAGACTAACATAATGCATGATGTTCATGCATTTTCTAAAAATACTTAATCATCAAGATAAATTCCTATCTTTTTATACTACTGAGATATACATGTTAGGAGTCTAAAATGATTTTTCTTAGATTTATGGAACACCTTACGACCCATGAACAAGTATCACAACAAGGTGCTCACAGAAAAGTTACTGTTTGCGCATCAGTTTTGTGTGATACATTTGGAGGTCGTAAACTCAATGGATTTGAGTGAGACCAGTGGGGTTTTAAAGGTAAGACACTAAGCTAAATTCCAGAAGAAAAATCAAGATTTTTGGACCATTATTCACTGAGTTATGGTCGTTTCAAGTGAGGTCAAATTCTGGACAGATAACATATAAGACAATGGTGATCATTTTGGTGTGTTTTCACTACCAACGATTTTTAGACCTCATCCAATGATGGAGGCCTTGTCTTATATGCATGAATATGTATTTTTACAGAAAAAAAATTATATTTTAACATAAATTAAGATTTAGCTACGAAAAATGGTGCATTCAAGGACTTAAACATCAAAAAGACGATTTTTCGGTTTGATTTTGGTTTGATCATGGGTTTTTCTTTTGTTTTTACACTTAAACAAGTGTAAGAAACAACCTAAAAACATCAAACACCTTATGTGGATTATAGCCATGAAATAGGCATAAAATCCATGTATTTTGAAGAATTGAAGTAAGAAAATGAAGAAATGAAGTTAGAGATGGTGGGTTTTACCTTTGATTTTGTGTTCTTGGTGCAAGAACTCTTTTAATGTGATGATTTTAAGATGATATGGGGCTGGAAAAATCTGGAGTTTAATGTGTGAAGAGAGTGTTTGTATGTGTTTTTGAAAGTGAAAATGAAGGAAATGATTAAGGAGAAGGAGTGTGTAAGTGGTATAATGTTTGCATGAGTTTTAAGTGGTTTAGGAGAGTTTGGTAGTCAAAAGAAAAAGGGGGGGGGGGGGGGGGGGGGGGCTGGCAGGTTTTTGATATGGGGGGGGGGTGGGGAGGTTTAATTAATTTTTTTTTTTTTTGTCAAATATTAAGTAGATAAAAGTCTTATTGTTTACATATTTAATTTGTACAAGTTTTGTGAGTGTATAAGAGTTTAATTGCGATTTCTTTGCGATTTAATTGGAGTTATGAAACTTTATATTCATAAGTTCATAATATTTATCATGATGTATTTGTTTTAATTATAAATGATTTTCGCGAATTAATTTGCCGATTCCCAGTTGTGATTACCGATTTACGAAAATTTCCGGTTAAATTCTGATTTTTGAGATAGATAAATATTTTGTGATGACTTATGAAATTTAATTTCATTAGTTTTCTTTGGCACTTTGTAACCTAATTTAATGTGGTTTACGGTCTTAAAGTCCGCTAAGCAATCTTCTAAAACGTTACACGATTTCGGTAACTTACGGTTTCGGTACTTAAGGAGTCATAATCTAGACTTTTCACTAGGACTTTAGAGTGCTGTAAACGAAATTAGATAGACTAGGAATTTAAGTGAGTTATTGACCTGAGATTTTGGACGGTTGTCACATAAAGTGTTGATTTTATGTGTAAACAGATGCGTTTTTGAAAAGTTACATAGTGTTTGTTTGCTGAAACAATTGAAGCTTTATTGAATCACAGAGTTTTATACACTGAAACAATGAATTTTTCTACTAAATCACATAGGTTTTAGACTGAATCAAATGAATTGTTTACTGAATCAATGTTATCATTTGCTGAATCGCGGTGTTTGTTTACTGAATCACGGTGTTTATTAACTGAATCACTTTGATAATTTACGGAATCACATATGTTTATTTACTGAATCATAGAGAAAAATTATTCGTTATCTGAATCACGATTTTTTATTATTTTAAACAATTAAACTAGGTATTCTACGTAAGCCACACAATAGTTGAAGGTGAGAAAATTACGAGAAGACAACCATTAATGGTTGGGTGGACTACATAATCCTTAAAGTCAAGGCAACTGATTGAAGAAAAAAAGTCAACTTTTGGAAAGGTGAAGATTGCAGTAGGCGTTAAGTATTTGATAGAAGATGGAGTCCATGAGCCACTTAGGAAGAAAGTAGAAAGAATACTTAAAAATAAAGCTTTCAAGTGCAAAGAAAGAACCCAACAAGAAACACAACCGGAAAGAGAAGGATAAAATAAATGTCAGGGCATATATAATAAGAGATGAGAGGTTAAGGGTGTTTGATAATTAAACTTGAGAACAATGTAATTGGGATTCAGTTTTTGTTTATGATGTTTATGTTCATTCTCTGAATCAATATGTGAATTTTCCTACAGAAAATACTGAATTGTACATACTGATCTGCATATCAATTTTCTGAATCATAGTGTAACTTTTCTGAATCATAGTTGTCACACCCCAATAAAATTGTGTCTCGTTTAGTAAATGCGGAAGCTCGGGGGCGTGACGCGATCCAGTTCGACAAGTAAATCGAGAGCATATGATTATTGCAAACATATACTTAGGATGCCATAAATAGTTTAGGTTCAACGGTTACATATTCATTGTGTTCACAAGAACGATATATGTTTAGCAAAACGTCATGATTAACATTTTAATCATAAAATAATAGTCTCAATGTTATCAAAAGAATGGCATCCTATTCATCGTGGTAAGCAAGGGTCCCAAAGTATGCATGCATGATCTTACGTCGCTGCTAATTCCCTGAAAAACATAGTTAAAAGGATCAACAAGATTGTTGAGTGAAATTCACAGGTTTAAGACATCATCATTTAAACCAAGTGTTTAGTAAACGTTTCCCAAATCATTTCGTGCCATCCATGGCGATTAGTACGATGATATATATAGTTTGAAACAATAAGTAGCTGACGGTGATCCCCCGAAGGTTTGCAAGACCTTACGAGTTAAAGTGCCGACACCTAGGCCTATAACCAAACCACGACTTTTAGTTGTTTTTGCCTGGGACCAGTAAAATATACGCTCCTCGTCTCGACATACAGTCGGCAGTTAGCATGACTAACAAAAGTGGGAGGGATGTCATCCCAATAGTACTATTCGCATATTCGGTGGCTAGCGTCATCTAGCTAATGGTTACAGTTTGTAGTCATGAGGACTTCTATGCACTACAACTAGTTTAACATAGGTTCGCACAAGGATTCGTTGTCAGGTTTTCAATCATCGCATGAAAACAATTTGTGTGTAAACAGTACATATGTTTTTCACCCCAAGTTTATAAAGCAGTAAAAAGCAGTAAAATAGGGGCTGTGAACTCACCTGATGAGCTTTGTGAGAGCTAGCGTTTAAAGAAATAAGTTTGCCCAAAATAGCCTCCTCGCGCCCTATACGCATGAGGTCGTTTGTATGAGTAGATAGCTAATCGCATATCTAGGTTTGTAAAAGTAGATGGCTACCCGCACATCCTTGCTCGTAATAGTAGGTGGCTACCCGCACACCTAGGTTTGTATAAGTAGATAGCTACCCGCATATCTATGCTAGTTGTTCACTCAATTAATAGATTGAAAGAGTATTTCGTTTTCGAAAAGTGTACGACCCGTTGCTGATAGTTTCGTATGCATACTTGTATGTTTCTCGAAAACATAATTACTTTGCTATTACAGTGTACATTTAAGGTTTTTAAACCTAAAATGTATATCGTTAGTGAAAACGCGATTCTTAAATCGATTAAAAATTTTCATTATCATTTGTTCAAAACCGTGACGTTTAAATACATTTATCTATTTGTTCAAGATTGGAAATTGTTGGATTTACAGGGTTTAGTGTTGTTTTCGTTAATGTTGTTAGGCCAAAGTTAGTGTTGTTAACTCACAGTTAGTGTTGTTAGTGTTGTTAAGTCTGTTAGTGCTGTTAGTGCAGTTACCACTGTTAGTGGAGTTACCACTGTTAAGTCACAGTTACCACTGTTAGTGCAGTTACCACTGTTAGTGCAGTTAGTGCTGTTAAGTCACAGTTAACACTGTTAGTGCAGTTACCACTGTTAGTGCAGTTACCACTGTTAGTGCAGTTACCACTGTTAGTGCAGTTAGTGCTGTTAGTGCAGTTAGTGCTGTTATCACTGTTAGTGCAGTTAGTGCTGTTAAGTCACAGTTAACTCTGTTAGTGCAGTTACCACTGTTAGTGCAGTTACCACTGTTAGTGCAGTTACCACTGTTAGTGCAGTTAGTGCTGTTAATTCACAGTTAACACTGTTAGTGCTATTTTCATTTTTGAACAGATTTTGCCCCTTTATGACCCTTCTTTGGCTACGGTTTTGACTAGTCAAATGGACTTATTGTGTTATGAAATTTTTATCATATATTCCCCTACGTCTTAGGTTTACAGAAAAGTAAGATTCATAATTTTTGAACAAGTATAAGGGGTTCAAAACTATTTATTAGTACGCAAAGGTACAGCAGCTATTTTTCTAGATAGTTGTTAAGAAAATCATTTGTTTACTAAGTTAGACTCATCTTCACAAAACGTGCCCATACTACTTTTAAAGCTAAGACAAAATGTGACCTTTAGGAAAAAGATTCATCTCTTTTGGATCTATGGATAAAAAGTTATGGTCTCTCAAAGTAGGACCAAATCTCGTCTCCTAAAGACAGATTAGACACATGTTTTTGTAAAATCAGTTTGGGGTATCAAAACTTGTCCAAATTGCATGAGACCACTTGGGTTGGAAACCTAACTCTTTAAACTTAATTTTAGACTCCAGAAACAATAAATTTGGTTAATTTTTGACCGAGTTATTTACTTCCAAAGTCAGTCAAAGTTTATGTCCAGTAAGTTTCTTTGAGTTTTGTGTTTATTTAGTTCTCTTTTAACGAGTTTTCGTCATTAGTAATACATATTTATGTGTATATTAGTTGATTTTAACATAGGAGTGAACATCTAGCATGTGAGTATTTAAAATGAATGAAATGAATAGATCAAGAAGAGTTTCCTTACAATGCTCTAGGATGAAATGGTAAAAAGAAGAGAACTTGAAATCTTCAACCCAAATCTCTTTTTTTTTTTTTTTAAATACTTAATGATGATCAAGAGCTTGAAAGGAGGTGAAAAATGAGGTATAAAAGGTGGTGGTTCATGGTGGTTTGTGGTGGTTTGTGGTGGTTGTTCTTGAAGGAGGTGGTGAAAGTGGTGAAATGAGAGGGAAAATGAGAGAGAGAAATGTGCAGAATTTTTGAAATGAAATTGTGAAGTGTGTGTACGTAATGTTTTCTCTTGTTTAATGCCTTTCTTAAATGTGAAGCAAGAGGAGGTGGTGATGGGAGGTGCTTAGTCTTTCAATCAAATCAAGGGAGCAAGTGGCGTTGGATTATAAGCAAGCAAGTAAACATGTGAGTGTGAAATTAAGCAAGTAACCAAGTAGGAGAAAACATATGGTTGAGAAAGGAGCTTGCGAAGTGAGATTACGTAGAAAAGGAATCTGCATTTGAATTAAGTGACATGCTAGCTAGGTTGCTTGGATTTAATTAAAGCTATGTGCTAGCTTGCTTGGTTAAATTAGAGCTATGTGCTAGCTTGCTTGGAATTATTTTGACATGTTTAAGCTTCTAAATGATTAGTTTAAGTGGCATAACAATATAAGTAGTTAACTACTAATTATATTTAATAGTTTTATACCGTTCGGGAAAAAGTTATCACTAACGTTCGTGTTTATCGGAAATCATCCGATTTATATTGTGAAATTCTCAATAATTACTTAAACGAAATGCATCAAGCATTAAAGTAGTGTGAACCAAAACGTGCAACGTGGGCGTGTGCTAGACTTATCTCAGTTTAAAACACGTTTGATTTCATTAAAGGGAACTAGCGTAAGAATGCATGATTTTAAAGTGCACGGAAAGTACCGCTTTTCGAGGGTTGTCACATTCTCCCCTCGTTAAAGAAATTTCGTCCCGAAATTTAAGTAGTGTCACGAGCAACTGGTGCTTTATCAAAAAGGTGTGGGTACTTCTTCCGCATTTCATCTTCACGCTCCCAAGTAAACTCTGGGCCGCGTTTTGAGTTCCAACGAACTTTTACTAGTTTAATCCGACTGCGTCGGAGCTTTTGGACTCTCCCGTCCGATACTTCGATAGGTTCCTCCACAAAGTTGAGTTTGTTATCAACGTAGACTTCATCAGGAGGGATGATTAAGGATTCGTCGGAAAGACACTTCTTTAGATTACATACATGGAAGGTGTCGTGGATACTGCTCAATTCTTGAGGCAGTTTGAGTTTATAAGCCACAGGACCAATCCTCGCAAGGATTTCAAAAGGTCCTATGTACCTAGGATTTAGCTTCCCTCGTTTCCCGAAACGAGCTACCCCTTTCCAGGGCGATACTTTGAGTAGGACTTTGTCACCTACTTGAAATTCCAAAGGCTTACGGCGGTTGTCAGCGTAACTTTTCTGTCGGTCTCGGGCAGCTTTTAATCGATTAAGAACTTGAGATATCTTGTCCGTTGTCTCCTGGACAATCTCTGGACCAGAAATTTGTTCGTCACCCAACTCTGCCCAGCAGAGTGGTGATCGGCACTTGCGTCCATACAACGCTTCAAATGGTGCCATTCCAATGCTGGTGTGATAACTATTGTTGTAGGAGAACTCGGCTAGGGGTAAATGTGCATCCCAATTTCCTCCAAAGTCAATCACTCATGCTCGTAATAAATCTTCAAGCGTTTGAATTGTTCGCTCACTCTGGCCATCGGTTTGAGGATGGTAGGCAGTACTCATATCAAGACGAGTACCCAATGCCTTTTGTAGTGATTGCTAGAAGTGAGAGGTAAATCGGCTATCTCTATCCGAGATAATGGATATAGGTACGCCGTGTCTAGAGACTACTTCTTTCAGGTAGACTCTAGTTAGCTTATCCATTTTATCGGTTTCCTTGATTGCTAGGAAATGGGCTGATTTTGTCAAACGATCAACAATGACCCATATCGTGTCAGCTCCAGTTGATGTTTTTGGCAGCTTAGTAATGAAGTCCATTGTTATTTGTTCCCATTTCCACTGTGGCATTTCAGGTTGTTGTAGAAGTCCTGACGGCTTTTGATATTCGGCTTTGACTTTTGAACACGTCAGACACTTGCTAACATAAGTGGCGATCTCTCTTTTCATGTTCGGCCACCAATAATATCCTTTGATATCTTGGTACATTTTGTCAGCTCCTGGGTGTATTGAGTAGTTGGACTTATGAGCTTCGTCCAATATTAACTTGCGCAATTCCTCAACACATGGTACCCAAATTCGGTTCATGTAATATAATGTATCATCCTCTTTGGTTTCAAGTTGCTTCTCCATTCCCCTCAGAGATTCTTCTTCAAGACGTTCGCCAGTGAGAGCTAGTTTTTGTGCATCGCGAATTCGTGTATTGAGATTTGTGTGAATGGTCATCTCCAATGTACGTACTCTACGAGGCTTAACTCTTTCCTTACGACTCAGAGCGTCAGCTACCACGTTAGCCTTTCCCGGGTGATACTTGATTTCATAGTCGTAATCGTTAAGTAATTCGACCCAACGTCGCTGTCTCATGTTGAGTTCTTTTTGGTCGAAGATGTGTTGGAGACTCTTGTGGTCGGTGTAAATTGTACTCTTGGTACCATATAGATAGTGTCTCCAGATTTTTAGTGCAAACACAACTGCTCCTAACTCAAGGTCGTGAGTCGTGTAATTCTTTTCGTGAATTTTAAGTTGACGAGAAGCATAAGCGATAACTTTTTCGTTTTGCATCAACACGCAGCCTAGTCCTTGGTGTGAAGCATCACAGTAGACAACAAAGTTGTCCACTCCTTCAGGTAACGATAGGATAGGCGCGGTACAAAGCTTTTGTTTCAAAAATTGGAAAGCGGCTTCTTGTTTCTCGCCCCAATCAAACTTTTTATCTTTCTGAGTTAACGAGGTAAGAGGCTGGGCTATTTTGGAAAAGTTTTCGATGAATCGACGGTAATAGCCAGCTAGACCAAGAAATTGACGTACTTCAGTTGGGGTTTTCTGCGCTTCCTAGTTTTTGATTGCCTCGATTTTAGATGGGTCCACATGGATTCCTTTTTCGTTTATCACATGACCAAGGAAGTGAACTTCTCTCATCCAAAATTCGCACTTAGAGAACTTTGCATATAGCTTCTCTTTCTCCAGTAGTTCGAGGATTAACTTTAGGTGTTGTTTGTGATCTTCTTTCGTTTGAGAGTATATAAGGATATCATCAATGAATACGATGACGAATTTGTCGAGATAGGGTTTGCAGACTCTGTTCATAAGATCCATGAACACAGCTGGCGCGTTTGTCAGTCCGAAAGGCATGACTAAGAATTCGTAATGACCATAACGAGTTCTAAACGCGGTTTTTGGTACATCTTCTTCTCGAACTTTCAATTGGTGATAACCAGAACGTAGATCGATTTTGAATGTAAGCTAGAACCTTGAAGTAGATCAAATAAATTGTCAATGCGTAGTAATGGGTATTGGTTTTTGGATAGTGACTTTCTTTAGATCTCGGTAGTCGATACATATACCCATGGATCCATCCTTCTTCTTCACGAACAAGACCGGAGTTTCTCAGGTGAAAAGCTCGATCGGATGAATCGTAAGTCTAGAAATTCTTGTAACTGCGTGGACAACTCCTGCATTTCTGATGGAGCAAGACGGTATGGTGAGCGCGCAATCGGTGCGGCTCCAGGTACTAGATCAACACGAAATTCGACCTGTCTCGGGGGTGGCAGTCCTGGTAAATCTTCAGGAAACACACCCGGGTGATCTCGTACTATAGGTATGTCGTCTATGCGTCGTTCCTCGGGTTTCTTTTCTACAACGTGTGCCAAAAATGCTTGATAACCTTTGCGAAGATATTTGTGAGCTTTCATGCAAGTAACTATTTTTAGAGCACTCCTCTTCTTTTCTCGTAGGATTATTAGTGTTTCACCAGATGGTAATGGGATTCGTACATCCTTCTCGTAACATGGGATTTCAGCATGATTATTGGATAGCCAATCCATTTCGATTATGATATCAAAACTTCCTAGTTTGACACGAAATAAATAATTTCGAAAGGATGTCCCTCGAGAGTTTAAGGTACACCTTGATATAACTTCTCTTGATTCGGCTTGTTTTCCATTAGTTAATGCTATGGTGCACTTGGTGTCTAATTTACGAGATTCGATCTCTAAAGGTGATCTAGGTTCGGTAAGCCAAAATAAAACTTATATATAAGAACGCATCAAGCACCGTACAAAAGTTTGAGACGTTTGTTACAAAATTGATTAAGGTCTACTCCTCATCAACGCCTCAATATATCTTCTTACGTATATATTTATATGTATCCTAAATACCTTCTACTTCTAATCTATTCTAAATTAAGATCATGTGGGTAATAGCGTGCCTCTAGCATGTCGCTATAACGTAGAGACGTAGTGTAGGTCATAGTGTCCTCGGTGGATTGTCGACACTTCTTTTTGATCCAAGGCTTAACTTTTCGTTTCAGATTAGTCACCAGCTTCTTCCAGAAACAAATCCTATCCTTGATTTGAACGAGAATAGACCTTTTTGCAATTCTCCGTTGTAGTTCATAGGTTTTGCACTTCATTCCGATTTCCCAAACTCGGGCATCCAATTCTGTAGCTTGATCTCTCAATCTTTCATACTCGTCTACAGGGATTATCCCGCCGTTTTGATCCTTGTTTTGATCCTCGACTTCTTCTTCTTCTATTGGAGCAACTACCTCGTCAAGGTATTCATACTGAATTTGTTCTTCGTGGATCAGATCGTCATCGGATCGGTAACCGTTTACAGCTAGGCTTTCCATTTCCTATGATAGAACATCCTATTAATCGTAGTGACAAGATATTCGATCATAAAGATTTTGAGCACATAACACTCCAAAACGTTGAGCGAGTAAACAAAACGTTGTAAAAATAAGTTGTCAAATTGAACCGATATTTTCTACTTGATTTTAAATACAGCAGGTATCATAAGGTTTCCTTGAATCCAAATTGTAATGGTAGGTGGAAAATAATTTTAAATACACGTTGCAAAGTAGAACAGGTTTTCCTCGCACAAAAAGTTTTAATGACTAAACGTCTTGTCACTAAGTAGTCCTATCGTGCTACCCTTTGAATAAAATCACTGGGGTGAGTGGTGCCATTGTCATTGGCGTTGCTATTATCCTTGTTGTTGATTTTCGGGCAATTGTTCTGGTAGTGGTTCGGGTTCCCACACTCGAAACATCTAGCGTTTTGTCGTCTATCATCTCCTTGAATGGGAGGGTTCTTTCTGTAAAACTTAGTTTTATGGCCCCATTTGTTTATAGATACCGCAATGATTACACATGTCCTTGGGGTGTCTTCGACACTATACACACTTTGCGTATTTCTCTTGTACCCTTTGTTCTTGAAGTGATTTTAACGCAGGCCTTCTTGGTCCTCTACTGTTTGTTACTTTGTTGACCATGTCAGTCGTTTCCCTCAATGGCCTCGGCGTTTGTGAATTCTGAGTTTCTTTGGTTGTATATGGCATTATGGCGTCTTGGTGGGTGGCATGATTTAGGTGTTAGTACACGAGGTAAGGGAGCGGTAAGGATATATAATGATTCATGCCAACACAAGGACGCAGAATTCAAGTCATAGTACGTCGCATCTTACATTAAGTAGGAAAACATTTGTATTTAAGTTCTTTACGTAGAACATAATGTGAGTGAATGAGGTTCTTCTATTCTCATTTACACGAAGTTTCTCATTGCACGATATGCAGTAGGCATAATCGGTCGTGCATAGGCCTAATAAAATAACGGGAGTACGTCGATATCCTAGCCCCATCTAGATGTGTCGTACCGTTTTGCAGCATCATGACGTAGGCGTGTAGCTCAGGACGGCTCTTAACGTGTGAGTTGGTCATGACGACCAGTGTAGGTATATCAATTACTTTGAGGGATTTCCTAGTTTAAGTGAATCATAGGTTGTACGCTTACTACATATAACTACTTCCGATCTCGCATCAATTCCTCTTTAATTGTACATAGGTGATCAAGCTATGTTAAATTAAAGTCAGATGATGCAACACCCAAGCTAGTCATACTTAGAAAGAATACTCACAATTTATCGGTTATAGTATAGGCTCCCCTCGTTCGGGTAAGCGCGTAGTTAGGAAAGTTCACCCATTTTAGGTGCGTGTGCCATTTTGGCGAAAGGTTCCACGTCTTATTGACTTCAGGAATTGTGTCACGTGTCGTCGGAGGTAGTGGTGATGATAATGGTGATGTCTCATTAAAATCATCGTCAAAGGTTGCTCGAAAGCGGGACGGTAGGTTTTCATATAAGGACGTGTAGTGAGGTTTTCGCTATCGCAGTTGGGTTCAGACGAATTCTCATCTATGTTAATCACGAGGATGAGATAGTCTCCAGTCGTGTAGTGATAATAGTGTTTCTGTACTATAAGGTATAGGTGATGCAAATGCATGAAATGAATGAATGAATGTCCGAGTCCAAGGCTATAGTCTAGGTCTCTAAGACTTCTAGTTCGCTATAACCAATGGCTCTGATACCAATCTGTCACACCCCAATAAAATCGTGTCTCGTTTAGTAAATGCGGAAGCTCGGGGGCGTGACGCGATCCAGTTCGACAAGTAAATCGAGAGCATATGATTATTGCAAACATATACTTAGGATGCCATAAATAGTTTAGGTTCAACGGTTACATATTCATTGTGTTCACAAGAACGATATATGTTTAGCAAAACGTCATGATTAACATTTTAATCATAAAATAATAGTCTCAATGTTATCAAAAGAATGGCATCCTATTCATCGTGGTAAGCAAGGGTCCCAAAGTATGCATGCATGATCTTACGTCGCTGCTAATTCCCTGAAAAACATAGTTAAAAGGATCAACAAGATTGTTGAGTGAAATTCACAGGTTTAAGACATCATCATTTAAACCAAGTGTTTAGTAAACGTTTCCCAAATCATTTCGTGCCATCCATGGCGATTAGTACGATGATATATATAGTTTGAAACAATAAGTAGCTGACGGTGATCCCCCGAAGGTTTGCAAGACCTTACGAGTTAAAGTGCCGACACCTAGGCCTATAACCAAACCACGACTTTTAGTTGTTTTTGCCTGGGACCAGTAAAATATACGCTCCTCGTCTCGACATACAGTCGGCAGTTAGCATGACTAACAAAAGTGGGAGGGATGTCATCCCAATAGTACTATTCGCATATTCGGTGGCTAGCGTCATCTAGCTAATGGTTACAGTTTGTAGTCATGAGGACTTCTATGCACTACAACTAGTTTAACATAGGTTCGCACAAGGATTCGTTGTCAGGTTTTCAATCATCGCATGAAAACAATTTGTGTGTAAACAGTACATATGTTTTTCACCCCAAGTTTATAAAGCAGTAAAAAGCAGTAAAATAGGGGCTGTGAACTCACCTGATGAGCTTTGTGAGAGCTAGCGTTTAAAGAAATAAGTTTGCCCAAAATAGCCTCCTCGCGCCCTATACGCATGAGGTCGTTTGTATGAGTAGATAGCTAATCGCATATCTAGGTTTGTAAAAGTAGATGGCTACCCGCACATCCTTGCTCGTAATAGTAGGTGGCTACCCGCACACCTAGGTTTGTATAAGTAGATAGCTACCCGCATATCTATGCTAGTTGTTCACTCAATTAATAGATTGAAAGAGTATTTCGTTTTCGAAAAGTGTACGACCCGTTGCTGATAGTTTCGTATGCATACTTGTATGTTTCTCGAAAACATAATTACTTTGCTATTACAGTGTACATTTAAGGTTTTTAAACCTAAAATGTATATCGTTAGTGAAAACGCGATTCTTAAATCGATTAAAAATTTTCATTATCATTTGTTCAAAACCGTGACGTTTAAATACATTTATCTATTTGTTCAAGATTGGAAATTGTTGGATTTACAGGGTTTAGTGTTGTTTTCGTTAATGTTGTTAGGCCAAAGTTAGTGTTGTTAACTCACAGTTAGTGCTGTTAGTGTTGTTAAGTCTGTTAGTGCTGTTAGTGCAGTTACCACTGTTAGTGGAGTTACCACTGTTAAGTCACAGTTACCACTGTTAGTGCAGTTACCACTGTTAGTGCAGTTAGTGCTGTTAAGTCACAGTTAACACTGTTAGTGCAGTTACCACTGTTAGTGCAGTTACCACTGTTAGTGCAGTTACCACTGTTAGTGCAGTTAGTGCTGTTAGTGCAGTTAGTGCTGTTATCACTGTTAGTGCAGTTAGTGCTGTTAAGTCACAGTTAACTCTGTTAGTGCAGTTACCACTGTTAGTGCAGTTACCACTGTTAGTGCAGTTAGTGCTGTTAAGTCACAGTTAACACTGTTAGTGCTATTTTCATTTTTGAACAGATTTTGCCCCTTTATGACCCTTCTTTGGCTACGGTTTTGACTAGTCAAATGGACTTATTGTGTTATGAAATTTTTATCATATATTCCCCTACGTCTTAGGTTTACAGAAAAGTAAGATTCATAATTTTTGAACAAGTATAAGGGGTTCAAAACTATTTATTAGTACGCAAAGGTACAGCAGCTATTTTTCTAGATAGTTGTTAAGAAAATCATTTGTTTACTAAGTTAGACTCATCTTCACAAAACGTGCCCATACTACTTTTAAAGCTAAGACAAAATGTGACCTTTAGGAAAAAGATTCATCTCTTTTGGATCTATGGATAAAAAGTTATGGTCTCTCAAAGTAGGACCAAATCTCGTCTCCTAAAGACAGATTAGACACATGTTTTTGTAAAATCAGTTTGGGGTATCAAAACTTGTCCAAATTGCATGAGACCACTTGGGTTGGAAACCTAACTCTTTAAACTTAATTTTAGACTCCAGAAACAATAAATTTGGTTAATTTTTGACCGAGTTATTTACTTCCAAAGTCAGTCAAAGTTTATGTCCAGTAAGTTTCTTTGAGTTTTGTGTTTATTTAGTTCTCTTTTAACGAGTTTTCGTCATTAGTAATACATATTTATGTGTATATTAGTTGATTTTAACATAGGAGTGAACATCTAGCATGTGAGTATTTAAAATGAATGAAATGAATAGATCAAGAAGAGTTTCCTTACAATGCTCTAGGATGAAATGGTAAAAAGAAGAGAACTTGAAATCTTCAACCCAAATCTCTTTTTTTTTTTTTTTAAATACTTAATGATGATCAAGAGCTTGAAAGGAGGTGAAAAATGAGGTATAAAAGGTGGTGGTTCATGGTGGTTTGTGGTGGTTTGTGGTGGTTGTTCTTGAAGGAGGTGGTGAAAGTGGTGAAATGAGAGGGAAAATGAGAGAGAGAAATGTGCAGAATTTTTGAAATGAAATTGTGAAGTGTGTGTACGTAATGTTTTCTCTTGTTTAATGCCTTTCTTAAATGTGAAGCAAGAGGAGGTGGTGATGGGAGGTGCTTAGTCTTTCAATCAAATCAAGGGAGCAAGTGGCGTTGGATTATAAGCAAGCAAGTAAACATGTGAGTGTGAAATTAAGCAAGTAACCAAGTAGGAGAAAACATATGGTTGAGAAAGGAGCTTGCGAAGTGAGATTACGTAGAAAAGGAATCTGCATTTGAATTAAGTGACATGCTAGCTAGGTTGCTTGGATTTAATTAAAGCTATGTGCTAGCTTGCTTGGTTAAATTAGAGCTATGTGCTAGCTTGCTTGGAATTATTTTGACATGTTTAAGCTTCTAAATGATTAGTTTAAGTGGCATAACAATATAAGTAGTTAACTACTAATTATATTTAATAGTTTTATACCGTTCGGGAAAAAGTTATCACTAACGTTCGTGTTTATCGGAAATCATCCGATTTATATTGTGAAATTCTCAATAATTACTTAAACGAAATGCATCAAGCATTAAAGTAGTGTGAACCAAAACGTGCAACGTGGGCGTGTGCTAGACTTATCTCAGTTTAAAACACGTTTGATTTCATTAAAGGGAACTAGCGTAAGAATGCATGATTTTAAAGTGCACGGAAAGTACCGCTTTTCGAGGGTTGTCACAATAGTGTAAATTTACTGAATCATAATGTAAATTTTTTGAATCAAATAGTAACTTGTACATTCTGAATAAGAAATGAATGTTTTCAGAAGCAGCTTTTGTTATGATATTTATGTATGAATTTTTGAATCATAGAGTGTAGTGTCATACTAAATCAAAGTATAACTTTTCTGAATCAAATATTGAATTGAAAAACTGATTCAAATAGTGTACTTTTCTGTAGGCAGCAAAGACTTGACGCACATGAACACAAAACTAATATACAAGAAAATGATACTTAACAAAACAAATCTGGTGCACATCAAAACAAAATTCGATGCGTGGAAAATCGATATATATATTTCTTGCTTGGTATTAAGAAATTTTTTTTACATACATGATGCACAAAAAATAAAATAGAGAGCAACATGATGCACATATCGTATCTACCAAAGTAAATCAGTAAACATCATGATTTAGGAAAATAAACACTTTGTGATTCAGTAAATAACCACTGTGATTCAATAATTTAAGACCGTGATTCAGGAATATGGTGGCAAGTACATACATTACATTGAATCACATACATAAACTTTGATTCAATAACTTGACACAACCTTTGTATTTCTGTCATAGACATACACATTACAGACATAAACATTATATAGTTTTCTTAATCACATGCATAAACATTACATTGTCTTACATTATATAATTTTTTGAATCACAGGCATAAACTTTGATTCAGTAATTTGACACAAAGTTTGTATTTCTGTCACAGGCATACACTAGAAAACCAAAAAAATCAAAAGATCTTCAAACCAATTATATAATTACGAAAAGTGTTATATTTTTAGAAGAAAAATACTATTAAACCATTTACAAAGTATCATGGCTTCCAACTGTAGTCTCCCTCGGGAATTTCGTAGAACATATGGGGATCATATTATCTAACATATAATCTAATAAAATATAGCAGTTCAATTTAGAAAATTGAGTGAATAAAAATTATTAACGGATTGAGAAGGAGATTTGGTTGTGTTTAATGTGTCCACATATTTAGGATCTTGGAGACTTAATCTCCCTCCAGTAAGTAACTGCCTTAGTTAAATTTAATTGGTTTAATAATATTAATAATAATAATTACATTGTAATTTTACTATATTAGCCTTTTACAAAATCTTTCTCTCCTTTCTCCCTTATAAATTTCTTCTTTTTAGATCCCCTTCCTATATATATATATTCAGTTTTCAATTTCATTTGAGAGTAACATTTAGATGAATAACATAGAGATTATCAGTGGAAAATAATATAATAGAAAAATGGAAAGTAACACATGTGTCCGCCTCTCCAAGGACCGTCACCACCAAATACATAATGAAACTACAAAATCAAAAGATATTTTCTATACACTGAACAAAGTTTTGCGAACAAAAATGGAGGTTGTAAAATAATATTTACTTTTGATCATGAAAACATAAAATAACCCCTTAACGTTGTCTGATATAATCATTACCGGAATCTTATAAGAAATTTTCTGGTAGCAGCGGTTTTTCAAAAGAACTTTCGGTCAAATTTGGAGGCACCCGACTGTGGATTTAGGTAGGAAAGTCCCACCAGGTACCCGGTGGCTGTGTCACTTTACTACCGGAATTTAGCTGGGTAACGCCAATGACTAGTAGGAGAAACCTTTTTCGGCGTCCGTCGTCCACAGTATTGGTATGGTTGGTTAGACTCTTATTTTGATTACGAGATCAATAGTGGTGGTGGTGATGTTTAATTCCTGTGACTAGCTAGAAATTTGTGGATTAAAATCTGAATTTTAGGAATATGGACAACCTGTAATTTATTTAGAGAGAGAAAAAGTTGAGAGGTGATTGTTGCGTATTGTAAGAGAAAAGGGTAAGGAAATTCTATTAAAAAGAAACCTAGCTCAAGGTTTTTGAAAACTTGTAGGGATGTATTTGTGAGGTTTCATTTTACTTTATTTTTATTAAATTAAATGGAGTAAATATTAAGGTGGCCTTTGGTTTGATGTTGGGTATGGTAATGAGAATGATAATGGTATGGTTTGAAAGAAAATGAGGAGAGAGAAATTCTATAATTATGTTTTAAAAAAATTATTTTATACGTAAAAATATGGATAAATAATAAAAGTTAAAAGAGGAAATAAAATGAATGTGAGAGGGGGTGAAAAGGTCTCACCTAATATTTACCAAAACCCAACAAAATCCTCCATCCTCCATAGGTTTATGGAGACCTTTGTTTTGTGGGTTTCACCATACCCATTCCTACATAACAAACACTATATATCACTTTCATACCTATATCTTTATTACAAACTCCTCAAAACGAACACCACCTAAAGCATGGAAGGGTATGGTGAGGGTATAAATATATGTCACACCCCGCCATAACCTAATCAGGGTTAATTAAGGCGGAAACGCGGGGCGTGACGTGATCAATCATTTCTTAAATCGAGAGCATATGATTATCGTAGAACAATATGTTAGAATGCCATTAAAATAGTTTAGAACACAATACAAATGTCGAATAAGTGTTCCTCAAAAATAACATCATTCGGGAGATTCACAAATATAACTAAAAGTAATTTATAGTAATACAAACAAAATCCCAACATGCATGCAATTCTTACTTCGATGCTAATTCCCTGAAAAACATAGTAAAATGTCAACAAAATTGTTGAGTGAAATCCATAGGTTTAAGACTCTATCATTAAACAAAGTATAAACGTTTCGTAAATTATATCGTGGCATCCATGACCAAAAGTACGATGAAATATAAGTCAAATAATAAAGCGTTGACGGTGATCACCCGAAGGTTAGCTAGACCTTTCGAGTTAAAGTGCTGACACCTAAGCCTATAAACAACTCACGACCTTTATCGTTATTTCCTGGGACCAGTTAAATATACGCTCCTCGTATCGAACAAAGTCAACAGTTAGTGCGCAACCTGCTAACTCTAGGTGAGAGGGACGTCATCCCGATAGTACTATTTGTAATGGTTATAGTTTGTAAGCATGAGAACTTCTATGCACTACAACTAGTTTAACGTAGGTACGCACAAGGATTCAATGTCAGTTTTTCAATCATCGCATACAATAGTTTGTATGTTTTCACCAAAGTTTGGAAAGCAGTAAAAATAGTAAAATGGGTTGTGAACTCGCCTTGGGAGTTGCGTGAGTGCTAGCGTTTTAAAAGTAAGAGTTTGCCCCAAATAGCCTCCTAGCGCCCTATGCGTATGAAAGGCCCCATTTTTTATTATTTTTTGTATATATACAACTCCCTTTAATTACAAGGATATTTATCATTTCTCCAAAAGTTACAATTTCAATTCATCAACTCCTCAATGTAAATACATCGAATCCAGTTTTGAACCAATACAATTCATTTAGGCGTTTAATTCAAAAGATGGGCGCATACACAAGTTTGATAATCAAGATTGAGTTTGAGTGAATTAAGTTTACACCAACAAAGGAGCATCCACATGAAGTCTAAGCTAGTCCTTTCCCTCGACCATCATTACTACTCGACCCGACCACTCCTACAAAACACATCTAGCTAAATTTGTAAGCATTAGGCTTAGTGAGAGCATAGAATACTAAATAATATCAACATTTATTAACATGGAAAAATATACCAATGAAATAAACGGGTCATAAACCCCAGCCTTAATCATCATGGATCCATGTTGTACATTCCTCATCATCATCTAATCAGCTATATTGGTACAAGACCAATTTAACATCACTGACCGAGTAAGCATCTATGGTCAGCTACCATAGATAAGGTTCTCCCTAAATGACATTACACAAGTAACTCTAGATTAAATATTTGAGTACTCTTGCACGTATGCAAATTCTGGATTCACGGCCATAAAGATCAAGATTTCTGCCTGGTATCCGACCCGAATCTCCACATCAACGGTCACTTCATTGGCAAAGTGACTTCACATGGGTACAATCCATCGAAATCATGTTCAATGAACATAAACTCCTTGTTGGGGCCAAAAGAACATCAACATGGATGATAGTGAAGAATATCTCTATATCCTTGATGGTACCCCACTCTCACTTGATGGAAAAAATTAGAATTATCGTAATTCATCTTTACTCATCACTCGAACAAGTCCAACTAATGGTATAGCGATTGAAGTGCAAAATACTTTCAAGATCACAGCTGTGGTGGTCCCCATTGGTGCGGAGGAATCAAGGATTCATGGTTATAATATCACAGATGAGGATTGTTTTGCACAGTTGGAATTAGGATTTAAGTTTTTTAATCTAAGTGATGAAGTGGATGGTGTTTTGGGACAAACTTATAGGAAAAGTTATGTGAGTAAGATTAAGGTTAGTGTAGATACGCTCGTGTTGGGTGATATTTCAAAGTACTCGACGACGAGTTTATTTGCTACTGATTGTATTGTATCCCGGTTTGGTCACCGGAAAAGGGCTCATGTGATGGGTTCTGGTGAAGTGTTCTAGTCTAGCTTGCATTGTGTTACAATGTTATGATTAATAAATAATAAATAACTTATAAATCCCTTTGAACGGATCCAAACGGGATTACAACGTGTATTATAGTGCGGAATCCTTTAATACACTAAACGACAACAAAACGAGTGTAACAAATGTGTTTTTAAGCTTTTAACAAAGTAACTTCGAATGTATTCGAACTACGTAGAGTATTAATTCGAACTTAGTTTGCTGAAACTAAGTTCTCAAAAGCGTACAAATGAATATTTTCGAACTTATATTTATAGACAACCAAGTTCGTACGAACTTAGCTGCTCCTAAGTTCGTACGAACTTACCTATAAGTTCGTACCTACTCTAAGTTCGTACGAACATACAAGTTCGTACGAACATACAAGTTCGTACGAACCTACAAACATACTTAACAAAATATTCAATTAAATTAAACAACATAAACAAATTACAAACTAACTATTACAAATATGAAAGCTGTTGTCACATATCATGTACCAACAGACTCCCCCTTGATAATAGCTCTATTTGTCTTATGTCTTCATTGTTGCAGTCGATTTTGATTCTCGATCAGCTCTGTCGACTTCTAGCCCATATTCCTTTCTCTATACAAACCTTCACAACCTTCTGGTATCTTCGGCCTTCATGCTTCCAACTATCTCTGTATAAGATTTTATTTGCATGAAGCTTCATCAGATCATCCATGGACAAGTTTACCAAGTGTAAATTGTCATAAACCCTTAGCAGCACTTTTCCCTCACTGTCTTCCATCACTGCTTCGGCAGTCTTACTATCAACATACCACCACTTAAAATCTTCAAGAACGTTCTGTGGCATTTTCTTCAGGAATGAGTGTCTTGGAAGTATCAGACACTGTTGATTCTGGTTCAACAACCGACTCAGATCCCACTGGTCTAACAAACTGTATTAGACCAGTGACTGCTGGTTGTATGATAGAGTCATTAACAGTGGACATCTCAGCATCATCAAACATAAAGGTATAATTATGATTAAAAGGTGGAGGGCTTTCAGTATAACCCATCCCCCTATGATCTCCTGGCTGTTTCTGTAAACTTAGCATATTATCTAAAGTTTCGATTGAAAATTTCCTTAATTCTAATTTTCTATTAAGGTCGAAAATCCTAACTTTAGCATCACCTAACTCTTTTTCTTTCTCAGCCGACTGTTTGGTTAATTCCAAAACATGTTTGTGAACTAAATCAATAATTTGACTCTGCTCATTAACCTTTTCTTTTAAAAATTTTAAGTCTGCTTTCTCATATTTAGATTTATTTAAAAATTCCGACTTTCTTATTTTCAGGACATTGTTTTCTTCTTTTAAAGACTTGAGCTGAGAGGTTATCATGTTAGATGATTCTATCAACTTCTCAGCTTGTTCCTGAAAAATTTGTACAAAGAACACATGCTTTAACAACTAAATCCAGATTGAGTAATACCTTTGGCTTATCGGCATCCAGATTTGCCATATACGCTATGAAGTCTTGTGAGTTCATATCCTCAATTGACTTCAGTTGCTTGATTCTTGTTTCAGCAGCAGGTCCTTCAATCTCCATTTCTGTCGCTGTGTCCTTTCCTGAATCAGATTCAGCGTTGCTATCCGCCTTCTCTTCTTCGATTGAGGCCATGAACGCTTGCGGTTCATCAGACTTAGAGCTCCAATCATATGCTCCTTCCTACGACTAAACTACATGTGCTCTAGAAGTCTGATTACTTCCGGAGTTGTGGTTGTTGCTAGAGGAAACTTGGTTGAAGTGTCTATGCCCATTCTGACTCGGGGTTTGCTCCCTTTTAGGTCGTTGACATTCCCTAGCAAAATGTCCAAAACCATCACAGTTATAGCACTTTACTTTGGTTTTATCAAACCCTAGTTTGCTACTCACAAACTTCCTTCAAGTCCGGCTCATAAATCGTTGAGCCCTTCTTGCAATCATGGCCATTTGCCATTGCAAGTCGATTTCTTCCAAGTCATTAGGGTCCAGTTGATCATAATCCTCATGTATCAATTCAGGATCCGTGATCTTGCCTTTGATGAAGTTCTCTCGTGAAGCAATGAAGGAAGCAAGCAAGGCAACTTCCTCTTCAACTGATTTCATGCTCATAGGCATTGACTTGAAACCACTGGATGTACCAGTTTGAGGTTTCCGGTCTTTGCCCGAGTCTTCCAAAGAAGCAATTTAACAGACATTGCTACCAGAATTTTTCTGATAGACGAGTCTGACTCAGCTTCACCAGTGTAGAAAGCAGTAACACCATTACTTGTCGAAGCAACGGAATCAGATCGTTTACCGTGGTAACCACTAGGATCCTGAACCTGATCAGATCCCGTCTCCTTCCGTTGCATGTTCAAGTCATAAACACGCAGTTTGCCAATAACTTCTTCAAGTGTTAGGGTCTTATATTCTCTGCTTTCTTTGATCATCAGAGTATATATATCCCATTTAGGAGGTAACGCCTCCAGAAGTTTATTGTTCTTCACAGTCTCAGAAAAGCTAAGCCCATTGTTTTCTAATTCAGTCATCAGGTGATAGTATCGAGTGATAATATCCTCTAATGTTTCAGTCTTCAGATGTTTAAAAACATAGAACTGTTTAGTAAGCAAATCAGCTCGGCTTTCTTTGATCTGCTCATTACCTTCAAACCTCTTCTCCAGAGCTAACTATAGCTCTCTAAATAGGTTGAATTTTTTGAAGGTGTGTTTGATTTCTTGAGGTAGACACATAGTGAGAGCAGATAACGCTTTGTTCTTTGTCTCATACATTTTTCGGTCCTTCTCCTTCATCGTCGAATATGTATACACCCTTTGTTTTCCTTCAAATTCATAGGTAGGTGCCTCATATCAGTTGCTGATGCAGATCCACATTCTGACATCGTTATATTTAGCAAACGATTCAAAACGATCCTTCCACCAAAAGTAGTCTTCTCCTTTAAGGAGTTTCGGTGGAGAGGCGGATTTCCCCACCTCATGGTCCATTTCTATCATCTTATTTAAACATGACATTTTTGCAAAAAGTCAACAAAAGTCAACCAATACAAGTTCGTACGAACTTAGATTAATTCGAACTTGAAATTAAGTTCGAAGACTACCTAAGTTCGAATGGTCAAACGAACTGGCCAAACGAACTTGACAGCCAAAAATTCAAACTGTTTGAACTTACTAAGTTCGAAGGCCTCAAGTTCGTACGAACTTACAGTTGTAAGTTCGAATGATATTTTGGGTAGGTTCGTACGATGCTTTCTGAGTTCGTACGAATCAGTTCTTGAAAACTCGGATCTGAGAAAATTCCAGATCTAGTTCGTTTCAACCGACAAAATTTAATTTTTCTTGCACAAAATGAAACACCAAAACCAATGGAAGCCAAAAGTACAACTTATACCTTCCAAATAACTTGCACACTTGTTTTCTTTGCGTTTTCTAATCCCGAACCCAACAAATGACTTTGTTACGCTCTGATACCAATTATAAATCCCTTTGAACGGATCCAAACGGGATTACAACATGTATTATAGTGCGGAATCCTTTAATACACTAAACGACAACAAACAATTGTAACAAATGTGTTTTTAAGCTTTTAACAAGTAACTTCAAATGTATTCGAACTAAGCAGAGTATTACAATGTATTCGAACTTAGTTTGCTGAAACTAAGTTCTCAAAAGCCTACAAATGAATATTTTCGAACTTATATTTATAGACAGCCAAGTTCGTAAGAACTTAGCTGCTCCTAAGTTCGTACAAACTTACTTGTAAGTTCGTACCTACTCTAAGTTCATACGAACCTACAAACATATTTAACAAAATATTCAATTAAATTAAACAACATAAACAAATTACAAGCTAACTATTACAAATATGAAGCTGTTGTCACATATCATGTACCAACATGACTACCTAATTTCATACGTTCATATGTTTTAAACCATACGAGCGTCGAATGTTGCACACAACAGCGGGTGAAGATTTCACATGTTGATACATCTTTAATGAAAGTGAATTTTATAATAGTTTAAATTATTGTAATTGTAAATTCAATATTGTGATATAAAAGAATAAAGAAGATATTTAAATGTATTATGTGAAATATAATATTAATTGAATGATTTATATAATTAATAAGTGAAGGGATAAGTGGAGGGATAAAATGGTAATTTTCGATATCCTTTTTTAAGGATTAAGAAAGATAGTGTTAAATGCTTAATAAGGATTATAGATATAGATAGATATAGATCGGTTATAGATATAGATTATTGCCTTTTATGTGATTGTGTGAGCAACATATTACATATGTGGTTTTCCTTTATTGCTCGTATAACATTCCAAACTTAATAATACTACTAGAATAGAAGCAATGAGTAGGTGAGATCTAACTTGACTTGGGCCCAATATCTTACTTGACTTAGGCCCAATATCTCCCGCCAACCCACACCTTATTGTGTTTGAGAAATATGTTGGGCTAATTGTTTAATACACGATGTTTAAGTTTACGTAGTAGTAAAAGTAAACTAAATCTCTTCAAAATAGATTTTACTTCATTTTGTTTAACTCAAATCTATGCATGTGATAACAAAATTGATAGATTAACTAAAACTTAATTTACTAGCTAGTTTACCTCTTACTGTGAAAGAGTTTTGATTAATGAAGTACTCTTGCAACTATCATAGATCATTTGAAGATTTATCTCTTTTGAAACTTCATTTAGTTTTGGTCCTCAAAAAAACCAAAGAGGTTTTGTTCGATAAAAGTTGTGATAGATGCACACAGAGATTAATCAATTTTTGCCCGCATAACCTATCGTAACCCACTTCGACCCTATTGCAATCTGTTATCTTATTGCAAATTCAACAAAATATGATAGGGTTGTTTTTGTGCACCTCCTAATTTGTGCAAAATGTTTTACCTTAATCAACTATATAAATTGTAGAAACACCTACAAGTTGAATCGATATTATTTGCATCATATCAACTTCGACGAAAATTAACTCAAGAAATACAAATTCACCAACTATGAATTAATTTTTTCCTACTAAGGTTCATAGATGAATTAAGGGTGTGTTTGGTTGGACGGTTTTGATACATGAAAATAGTAATGAGAACGACAAGTAATAATACAAGGTGTTTGATTTAGGGTATGAATTTTTAAATTTGAGAAGCAAACCTTTCGACGAAGTTAACTCAACAAATACAAATTCACCACTTATGCATTAACCTAGTCAGGTTCATATATGAATTAAGGGTCCGTTTGGTTGGAAGGTTTTGATACATAAAAATAATAATGAGAATGAGAGTAATATACAAGGTTTTTGATTTAGGATATGAGTTTTTAAATTTAGAAAATAAACCTTCAAATAAGAGTTTTCTCAAACTCAATAGGTGAGTTTAAGATTGATTCCCACTTATATTGTTCTCATTCCATCTCACCATTAATATAATACCAATAGTTATTTTTTTACTCAAATCAAATATGTCATGAGATCAACAGCAGATCTTTGAGGGGACAGTTATTTATAATGAGAATACATATGACTACACATGTAGTTTGTACAAGGTAAGTTAAAGTTTGATTTTAATTTGACCCTAACTACCATCTGATGGTTAGGTAGATAAGTAAAATTAGGGTCCTTCTATTTACACGGATGTAGCTCCCGCATGTCCTTTAATCACTATAATCATATCAACTAATAATATGTAATTGTTAATTAATCAAACTTTTGTATTCCTGTAACTATAAATGCATTTTATATTAATAATTTTAATTTAATATATTATTGCAATAAATAATTATGAACATATACTTCCTTTGTCATATAATAAAATTTCACAATCAAATTACAAAAGGTTTAATAAATACTTTTTATTCAGCAAAAATAAATTATGAAAAACTATTTGTACAATAACTTGAATCATTATAAAGTTTGTCTAATTGTTACGATTAAACATATCACACATACATTGGTCATAAGTAGTTATTCGATCACTATACAGAGTAGCCCATGCAGCTGCACAATTATACTTGAAATGAATCCACTGTGTGCTAATAGTTGGCATGAGGTATCCTCATCTCAAAGGCTGTAGTTTATGAAATCAACAACGGGGTTTTTAAAGTGCCTGTGTCCAACACCTCCTGACATGGAGTATGAAAACCTTATGGTGATTTATAATTATAGAGTATGGAGGTTTGATGTTTTCAAGAAACCATATCTTGTTTATATTTAAATAGTTTTATTAACTAATTATTGTGTTTTTTATTAATAACCTTTCTTATATGTTTTTTAGTTTAAATCCAAATATACCATCATGATCAGTTTAATTTTATCTACATTTCGATATAAATAAAAATTGATTATGAGACTAAAAAATATATTTGTTAAATAAATATCATCTGACAGTAAAAATTATGTCGAAATGTACATAAAATTACACTGATCGTAAATATATATTCATAATTATTTAAAACATTATATATAAAAAGTTATCAAACAAAAACAAAACAATTCATCATTTAAATTAAAACATATTATATATTAAATATATTAAATAAAAAACTTTTTCGGTTTGGCCAAGTCCTATTTGATATACTAGATATAACAAGAGTCTAACTATTTTATTATTTAATTATTGTATTTTTTATTTATAATTTTTCTTATATGTTTTTTAGTTTCAATCTAAATATACCATCATGATCAGTTTATTTTTTATTTATATTTCAATATAAAAGAAAGTTTATTCCGAAGCTAAAAAATATATTTGTTAAATAAATATCATATGACAATAAAAATTATGTCGAAATGTAGATAAAATTACACTGATCATAAATATATATATTCAGAATTAATTAAAGCTTTGTACATAAAAAGTTATTAGAGAAAAACAAAATAATACCTAAATTAAATTAAACATATTATATATTAAATAATAACAAACTATCAATGTTGATTAAGAAATGTCATGTCAACGTGTAAATAATACTTTTAGGCGTATAAAAAGAATTCCGTTGCTTTTTACACGGAGATCAAACTTCCGTGATTTGACTAAATCAAATCAAGAACTTCCATTTACTAATTACATTACTATTTTATTATTAAAGTATAATTTTCTTTTTAGTTAATAATCTTTTGTATTAACTCATTACTTCATTTTAAAAATAAAAATAAAAACTATATACATATTATTATATATTTTGAAATAAATTTTATCACCAATATAATATTTGAATATTATATACATTTTAATATTCGACATTAATGATAAAGACCTTTTATTCAATAATAATAAATTATGAGAAACTATTCGTACAATTACTTGAATAATTATAAAGTTTGCCTAATTGTTATGAGAAACTATTGGTCATAAGTATTTATTCGATCACTATACAGAGTAGTCCATGCAACTGCACAATCATACTTGAAATGAATCCACTGTGGGCAAATAGTTGGCATTGTGTATCCTCCTCTCAACGTGACTTTTCGATATAAAAAATAAAATATATTTGTTATCTACATGATCAGTTTATTTTTATCTACATTTCGATATACAAAAAAGTTGATTCTGAGACTAAAAAATATACTTGTTAAATAAATATCATATGACAATAAAAGTTATGTCAAAATGTAAATAAAATTACACTGATTCTAAATATATATTCAAAATTATTTAAAAAATTATATATAAAAGATTATTAAAGAAAAATAAAATAATACATAAATAAAATAAAATAAAATTATATATCATTTTTCCATCAACCTATCTAGTCCATCAACCATCTAATCTATCTAATTTGGAGTGTAAATAATACTTTATTCCGTGTAAAAAGAAAAACCCCTTTATCAATGATTAGCCTGTCAACTTTTATTTATTAAAAATAACTAGATTTACTCAATTATCCCCAAGTGCTTATTTTTGATTAAGTAACACAATTACCTACCAAAAAATCAACCTTATCATCGATTGTCATTTTACTTGGTCAAGAATGTTAACTACTCCGTTTAAAATTGCTACTAGACTTTGTCAACAATTAAATTTACTTCGGAGTAAATCCGATGTTATATTCTAATTTAGATTTAAATAAGGAAAAATTCCGTTAAAGGATAACATGATATATCAAAATAATTTCATTTTTTTAATAAATACATTGAATCTTTCTTAAATTATCTTTTTCTTTTTCGCTCTTTAACTCTACTCTAAATAATAATATTTTCTTTAAAGAGTAAAAATCAATTGATTACTTCTTTACATGTATTTATCTTTGTTCTCTTCCATCGTAAAATTCAAACTCTAATGATAATAGCTACGAGTTCAATGAAACTGCAAACGTTAACAAAACTTAAATTGTGATAATTTTCGATTGATTAAAATGGTGGAGACTAATAGAAATACATGTTCTCACTTTTACGACTTTTTAACTTTACCTATGAGTATTGACTACAATTGTTGAGTGAATTTAAATGTACATTTGTGTTTTTACGCTACTCTGATTATTAACTGATTTAATAAAAAATTGAACCCAAAACCAATTTTTAACAAATAACAAATTTACACTTTAACCATAACTAATCGTTTTAAGATTTTTAATTAATCAACAACTCGCTCATAAAAATGGACATAGCCATCCAATGATAACGGAAACTGTAAGTCAACGATATGTGGTAATTGCTGACGACCAACCGGCCGTCAACAAACGGGTACTTTCCTTCTATCTTCCATCTAATCTATATATATGTCATCCACTTTCCGTCCATTACGCCCATCCCCACTGAATCAAATCAATCTATTTGTTTCATCTATCTTTTTTAGTCTTAAAATCAAATCAATTTTCTCAATATTATTTCAACCATGTCTCAGGTACGTCTTCTCAATTCTGCCCCCAATTTTTTTTAGGGTTTCGTGCTTCATCTCTTTACTTGATCAATCCGATTACTATCGTATTAAATCTTCTCAATTTCGTTGCTTGTCATATTATTACGATCACGATCAATTTTTGTTTCGATTCCTTTTTTTTTTTTTTTTCTTTTCTCAATTTTATATTATCGTATGTTTCTATGAATTATGATTAATAACTATGGAATTAGGTAGAATGGTAGAAATAATCTTTGTATGAGTAATTACTTATTATATTGTAGGATTAGGTTTCAATAAAATACAAAAGGCAAACAACAAATTCAAAGTTGTTTGCCTTTTGTGATGTCCTATAAAATGATTAAAAAAGGTAAAAGAACTTGATTATTGTGACTGCTGTTATAATTATAAATTGTTATATTGTAGGATTAGATTAGGTTTCTGAAAAATTGGATTTTTTTTTCAATAAGCTTTAGGGTAATTGATCCATGCTTGCAGACAGGACCATTTTCTGCGAGTTATATTACATTAATATCTTTAAGAGTGACTGCTGTTTTAAATCGTTTTTGAAATGAAATTTTATGTCTTGATTCAAGCAAAACTTTGGTTGATCGTAAGGTATAAATTCCACAGTGTTTAACTATTTCAATACTAAGTGATTCTTCTTATCGGCAATTTCTTTTAAGAAGCGTAAATTATTATTTTTAACAGTATTCATGATGCATTATCTTAGCATGTTAGATTAATTGTAGTTTATGAGGTTCAGAGGTTATAAATGTATAAAGTTTGTATCTTTACATATGAGTGTAGCTGCCCTCTAGTTCCTTATATATATGGATGTGTTGAACGTGTTTGGATACTTTGATTCCTCTTTGAAATCGATTATCCTACGAAATAGTTTATTAATTGACGAGTAGTTTTGTGATGATGAACTTACAAATTTAGATCGATGTGAATGCAGACTGTCGTTCTTAAGGTTGGTATGTCATGTGGCGGCTGTGTTGGAGCAGTGAAGAGGGTTCTTGGCAAAATGGAAGGTTTGTTATTTAACTTTTGAAGGTCTCATTTATTACAATGCTCAGTAAATAGAAGGAAATGTTCTAATCGGAAAAAGCAATTATGATTTTCAACTAAAATGGTTGATGTGATTGTGTTGAATAAATTGTTCAGGGGTGGAAACTTTTGACATTGATCTGGAACAACAAAAGGTGACAGTGAAAGGTAATGTGCAGCCGGATGCTGTTCTCCAGACTGTTTCCAAGACTGGGAAGAAAACCGAGTTCTGGCCAGCAGAAGGAGCCTCAGCTACTGCCTAATCTCTGTGTACTAGTGGTTCCTGGAACTTGATATTATGTTCTATAAATTGTCTTTTTTTCGTGTTTTGCTGTAAATCTAAAACTGTCAATGTGACTGTAACATTTGGTAATTTGCTCATGAATAATTGTTGTCTTAGAGATTTGTTGGACACCCTTGGGCGTTTCTGTTATTGCCTTAACTTTGGTACTGAACAGCAAATTAATAACGTGGACAAACTTTTACAATTACAAATGTAAGATGGACTGCTTTTATAACAATTTTATATAGAATGCTACTAAGCATTTACAACTATACTGAAAATAGTGGCGATTGATCATTGATCATATTTCATTCCTCTAAACAATGTGAATACGAGCTAATGAAACAGTTTACTAACCCAAGTAATGGCAGCTCGAGGTTGAGATGACAGGGGAATCTGAGTGTTTTACAGTGTTTGAAATCAACAGTATGGTATGTATTTTCAAAATTGTTTTGTACCCAGCTACCAGTCATTTGAGAAACTAAACTGTGTGCACGGGTGTTTTACAGAATATACACCAAGAAAACAGTTTTGAAAAAGTATATTTTCCAAAGAAAGTTGAAATGAAATTCTCCGAAACACAGGTTACCTTTTCTAATCGAAACTTTGCCAACAGTATTCATAGGCCATAACTGTGCAAGAATGGAGTGATTTCATTACTATCATGATATGCAAGAACAAATCACACATTTACATGTCTTTTGAGTCTGCTTCCAAGAATCAAACCTACGCCCCTTTGTATATAATATGTACCTGAAAAACAATTGAACTTGCTCAAAATAGAAGCTCAAACAATGTAAGTCTTCTGAGATCCCTTAGGGCCACGTTTCTTTCGTGGGCTTGACGTGATCATTGAAGAAAAGGCATTGACAAGCTCAGAATCCTCATCCGTCATCAGAATCTTGGCCTTGGTAGGGTCCGCAAGGAGTAGTTTTGACACAAGATATCCTGCAATTGTCCATGTTTGAAATAAACGAGATTGCTTCCCAATGAACCGTCCTCTTTTGGTGTCATAGTATTCGGGCCACTTGTCTTGAGCTAATCGACCCTCTGCTATCTTGACCGCTCTCTCTGCAATTTCTGGCCTGCCCATCTTGATGCATGCCACTGTAAGCTGTAAATATAACTTTTTATTTTAAGCTCATCCATTCTTGAAGGTATGTTTAGAGTTTTTAGTCAAATCGACTACTTTTCTAGTTCAAAATACTTCCAGTTAAATATTTCTTTTATTAAGTTATCATTACCGAGGGTAGAATGGTGATCAGGATTTCTCGTTAATAATTAAAAAATCCATATTGATATTGAAGTTCAAATATAGTCAACGAGAACCTAAAAGACTCGATATAATTTCATGAACATCTATGTACCTGCCAAAGCAATGTTGGCCACGAACCTCCGTTATGATATGACCAAGGCCTGCAAAAGTCCACAATTTTTAAATAAATTACGAAGAATTCCATGGTAACAAAATATAAAAAATAAAATTAGGATAGAGATATTACGTGTTCTTAGGATCACTTCCTGTGATAATTTGCCACTCTTGACCTTCAAGAGCAGGATAACAAATCTTGAAAGGCATGTCAGCCACTAAATCTGTCCATTTAGCTTCAATGAGATCCAAAATCGCATGTGACTGGTCAGCCGTAACTAGACTGCTCACTACTGACCAAAAGTTCCCTAAAGAGAAAAACCGGAAGTCCATATGAGCTGGTTGTAGGTTCCCGATTAGGTATCCTCCTCTATTCGGCATCCATTCTACTAACCATGGACATATTTGATCAGGGTAAATGTTGAATTTGTTTACAGCATCATAAGAATACTCTTCTGTCTTGTAACGGTAGATTTCATTTAATTTCTTTAAATCTATCCAGTAATACTCTCTGATGTGGAATGATAATGCAATAAGACGGTTGTTTAAGGCTCTAACAAGGTCTGCTGATCCATCCTCTGGTGCAAGCATCTCGCGCGCACACATTAATGCAGAATAAAATAGTGCCTGAAATTATGGGCTGGAGGTAGTAATTGTTTGATAACAGGTAGTATAGGTTTAAACGGGTTAAATGGGTCAAAAGTCGTCTTAAATATATCAAAATACTTGCACCGTCATAAATTGTGTTATTTAAATAAATTAATAAATCATTATTGATTTGATCATATTCGATCCAACATCAATTTACAAAATCAGAAAAGGCCAAAAGCCTGACCCAACCCGTTGCAATCTACCTAACCCTCTACATTTGCCACACCTAGAAGTAACACTACCCTGTTGTTTCTTGAAAATCTTAATAGTATTCCCGTTTGTTAAGTTCTGACGTTAAACTATTAAATTGCCTGATATCTGCTTAAGAAAATGTTTACTTCAGTCCACAAGATTACCTGGATTTCGAGAGGGTGGCCATGAATGCCCATACGGCGGTCGATCATGCAAGGACCATCTGCTACCAGTAAAGTAGGAAACATATCGAAACCATCAGCAAGACATAACTTTAAAATCATCTTGATTCCAGTTTGAACATCAATTCTCTCCTGCAATGACATATCCCCGGAACTCTTTCCATATGCACGTAACAATATAATCCACCATAATCCTAATCACAAAGTTGTAAAAGAGGGTAAAAAGACAAGCATATGAACTAGAGGTCGCCGTGGCTGTGTTAATTTTTTTTAATGAACTGGTCGATGTGGGTGGTGTTTTTATCTCAAACAGTTCGAACAAGCGAAAGCTACCTAAAAGAAGAACATGTCAAACAGATTGGAAGTCGCGCAAAGTCTATTCTCACTAAATACAATCTCCTAGATCATTTTTTCCAAAATTTATGTGATACTTGTAGTAATAGTAATTAAACCGGAATCAGTCTCTCTATACTCGGATAGGGGTATGACTGTCTACTCCCCCAGACCCGGCACCGGCAGAATTGGGTATTATTGTTGTTGTAGTTATTGTAGTAATAGTTATTATGCAAACATTGATTATGTTTTTAAAAAGTGGAGAAAATCGTGTCTAATGGTCAATCCAACCCGGCCCTTCCAGTTTGACCCGCACTAATAAAATGATCCGTTTCAGCCCGTCTTGTTTTGACCTGTTAACCAACCCTCACCACCTTCAATACTATCGAATGGCATACTAGTATTTACCAGAATCTACAGGGGCAACACGGCCAATTGCAGCCTCTCCAAAGTCAGGGTCTAATACTTCTTCGGTTGCAGTGTCATCACCCTCAAGGGGTACCGTACGAACCTTGAAACTGGCAGGCATCAACCCTTGACCAGGACTATGACAATCCATTGTTTTCTCCCAGCTCTATAAAACAAGAAAGTCAAACTAAAATCACGATTTTCTATATCAAAAGTCGTTTATCAAGAACACATAAAAAACACATAGAAAAATTACTTAAAAATTGTGAGCTACATATAACTTCCTCCATGGTTTCAAATTAATTCATAGTTGCTTACTTAATCATTAGCTAACTAAGTAACTGATGAAAAGATATTGTTCCAGTAGGACTATAAACTACCTAGGTAACTGATTAAAAGTTATCGTTCCAATAGGAGTATAAAACTATAAATTACCTGCAATTGAAGTGTGTGAAGAATGAAATTGCGGACAATATCATACTCCCCTTTTAATAAGAAAGCAATACCCGAAGGTATGAAGTCACGAATGAAAACTTGATCATAGTTAAGAACACTGGAGCTCGTGGGGTCCTTTGCAGCTATCGTTCCAATTGGACTACCACAATAATTCACTATGGATTCACGCAATAGGTCCCACGCTTCATCCTCAATCATATCAACACTAAACTCCCTTTCTTTCTTTAACTTATGAACTTCCTTTGAATCCATGAGATTTGGTGGATGAACTGTATCTTGAAATGTATTAAACTGTTTGGAATTATCCACAAACCACGTACCATTTTCATTGTTAGTAGTAGATTCACCAACACTTTCAGCATTCTGACATTTACATCTAGAATTCCCAAACTGTCGGTTTTTGAATTTTTCACTTGGAATACTAGTAGTTGTAGGAAACTGGTTATAAGACTGAACACTAGTGAATATGCTTGAGTACTTGAAAACCCGAATGACTGCTGTGTCACTTCTCTTTTTGCATTTTATGAGAGATCCACGAGAATATGTTAAGTCGGACTTAATAAAAGGTGTAGCCCCACATAACACTTGTAGCATTGCTTCAGAAGAACCCATAGTAACAATTATCTTACAAAGGCTCTATTGTTGTAGCAAAAACCAAACAATAGTATTGAATTCAATCACTCTGGTCCTCCGCTTCTGTTTAAATCAATCAATAAAAAAAGAAGTCACAAACTTTAGCATATCACTTGAAACCTTGTTTTATAGAATCAACTATATTGATCATAGGCAAAAAAGAAAATATCTATCATGAAGACATACTATAACTGATGAGCCATGAGCTGAACACCCGTTTCTTTCAACCAATTTCAAGTTTTTTCTTGGTAAGATCATTAAATTTTCAAATCCAAGATTAACTTCAAATTATATTCCATTTTGAAACTTTAAACCGTGATTGTAGTACTATGAATGTGGCTACATGCTAAACCTCAATTCTCTCCAATAAATTTAACAAACACAGACACAAACGTATGCTCCAAAAATGACATGTTTGACCACAAATAGTCAAAATCCAATTCCACTAAAATAAAGGTGATTGTTTGTTTCATCTATGCATGTCACAGTCCATAACAAAACCAATACTTACAGGCTAAAGCAAAAAAAAAACAGTAATCATCAACACATAAAGTAAAACAAATTAATACAGTATATAAGAATGATTAAACCCTAATTTATCACAAGAGACATGTAATCAAATAAACAGCATTAATCCCTTTTTAACCTTGGTAAGAATAAAACACACATTATACTATTAAATTTAACATTTTTTTCCTTAAATTATCAAAAACCCAATTCAAACAAACTAACAAACAGCATAACATTAATAAATAAATAAATAGATAATCAAGAAAATATAATAAAACACGACAATTACCTGATTGCAGAACCGTTGGATACGGTAACTGAAGTTGAATCGATGAAAGTTTATATTTTGATGATACCCAGTTGAGCAATGGCCGTCTGTCTGTGAAATTTAGTAATCACTGCATCATAACTCCTAACTCCCTCTGAACCAGATCTAAATGTCAGATTATATAAACGTTTAAGAGAAAAAAAAATTGAAAGTTTTACTCTTACCTGCTTTATGGGAGGGAGAGAGAATTATATAATATAATAAAAATAAATTTCTTGAACATATGTACAATTGAAGAAGTAATGTGCTTACTATTACGTTTCTACTTTCTAGCCATACATGTCTGCGTTGATTTCTTTTGTCACTTTTTGTTTTCCTTTTTCTTTTCTTTTTTTTTCTAAATAACAATGTAGATATTTTTATGTAAGTAAAATACACGCGTTATTTTTTTGGTTTTTCATTGAATAATCTCTCATCCTTACGGAAAAACAATATCGTTTCTACTTTCTATCATGAGTTAGTCTAAACATCACAATTGCCTATTCTGGTCAATTCAGATTTACAAATTAAAAATATTCAATGTAAATCTGATTTGATTATACAGGTTGAATATATCAACCCAACTCGAACGAAGTAATCAGAATTCAATCCAATAACTTATTAAATAAAACGAATCAACAAGTTAGTGGGTCAATTTTTAATTAAATATATTAATTTCTATGAAATGTTATTTTTTATGTTATGATAATAATATTTAAATTCTTTAAGTTTGGGTTGAACAGTTTTTAATATGCATTTCACTTGTATATACCTTATGGGATGTCTAATTGAATAGAAAAAAATATTGATTTTTATAGTGCAATTTTTATATTTTTTTTGATTAGCCGTTTGTGAGATATTTAATTTTTAAAAATATTAGGAGTATTATTTCTTGATAAAATGAATGGTTGAAATTAATTTTTTTATTCTTATTATAAATTTTATTCTTATTTAAACTTAATTCAGCTACGTAATATAATGATAAATTATAAATAAATATAAGTCGGCAATATGCTAAATTTAAAAATAAGAATGAATCATATAACTCTAATATTACGTGTGAAGTTTAAAAGTTCTATATTATTTGAAATCACAATAAATCAGTGAATGGATAAGGTAGTATTTCGGCATTAGAAAGGTGATATGAAAGTGATGGTTATTCCACGTGAAAAAAGTGAAGGGAATAAGTTTAAGTAACGTGTTTACTTTTTTTCTTATTTTCCTAAAATGACAAAATTACAATTATCTCATGAATTCTATATGTAAAATCATTTATATAATATAATATAATATATATTTTGTTGTTCGCGACTTTGCGAAACATGAACTTGCAACTCCAATATTCAAAATATACCATTTACGTTTAAGAGTCACCGCACTAAATTAAAATATACGGATAATTATTTCGTTATACGTTAAATTTTAACATTTTTCTATTGCATGAGTTTAACTTTAAAAACTTCTATTGTGTGATGTAAACTTTTAAAACCTCTTTATTGTATGTTGACTTGTCATTTTTGGTCTTGATAAAAAAGAAACTTTTCTTTTCTGGAATAGGCAAAAAAGAAAATATTACATACAATAAAGAAGATTCGAAAATTTACCTCTTACAATATAAATTTCTAAAGTTAGACACATATAATAGAAAAAAAATTAAAGTTTATCTGATAACGAAACAATAAATCCTACATATTATAGTTATCTTGTTTAATTAGTAAATTTTAGTTGACTTAATATTTTAACATTTTTTAAACTCCAACTTCATTTTTTAACCATTTTTTAAACTTGCAACTCCACCGATAAAACATTTTTTAAAGTTTCTTTTGTCACTTTAACCCTTTAACTTTTGTTAATATCGTGTTCAACCCCTAAAATTTATTTACTGCGTGTATTATCAGTTATTTTTATTAACATTCATATTATATATCTCCAAAATAATCATATATCTCATTCTTTGGAGGCACTTTGGAGCGAATTGTTCCTAAAATCCCATGTGTAATTCTCTCTAATTCAAAAGTGTTGGTATATAGAATGTGACAACAGTTTCATATTTGTAATAGTTAATTTGTAATTTGTTTATGTTGTTTAGTTTAAATGAATATTTTGTATAGAAATTTGGTAGGTTCGTACGAACCTGTATGTTCTTACGAACTTAAAGTAGGTATGAACTTACCTGTAAGTTCATCATACGAACTTAGGAGCAGCTAAGTTCGTACGAACTTGGCTGTCTATAAATATAAGTTCGAAAATATTCATTTGTACGCTTTTGAGAACTGAGTTTCAGCAAACTAAGTTCGTATACGTTGTAATACTCTTCTTAGTTCGAATACATTCGAAGTTACATTGTTAAAAGCTTAAAAACACATTTGTTACACTCGTTTTGTTGTCGTTTACTATATTAAAGGATTTCGCACTATAATACACGTTGTAATCCCGTTTGGATCCGTTCAAATGGACTTATAATTGGTATCAGAGCGTAACAAAGTCATTTGTTGGGTTCGGGATTAGAAAACGCAAAGAAAACAAGTGTACAAGTCATTTGGAAGATATAAGTTGTACTTTTGGCTTCCATTGGTGTTTGTGTTTCATATTGTGCAAGAGAGATTCGAATTTGCCGGTTGCAACGAACTAGATCTGGAATTTTTTAGATTGAGTCTTTCAAGAACTGATTCGTATGAACTCAAAAAGCATCGTACGAACCTACCCAAAATTTCATTCGAACTTACAGTTGTAAGTTTGTACGAACTTGAAGCCTTCGAACTTAGTAAGTTCGAACAGTTTAAATTTTTGGCAGTCAAGTTCGTTTGACCATTCGAACTTAGGTAGTCTTCGAACTTAATTTCAAATTCGAATTAATCTAAGTTCGTACGAACTTGTCCTGCTTGACTTTTGTTGACTACTTGCAAAAATGTCTAATTTAAATAAAATGATAGAAATGGACCATGAGGTGGGTAAATCCGCCTCACCACCGAAACTCCTTAAAGGAGAAGACTACTTTTGGTGGAAGGATCGGTTTGAATCGTTTATCAAATTTCATGACATTCGTATGTGGTTATGCATTAAGGATGGGTATGACACACCAACCTATGAATTTGAAGGTAAACAAAAACTGTGTTCTTATTCGATGATGAAGGATGAGGACAAAAAGATGTACGAAGCAGAAAACAAAGCGTTGTCTGCCATTACGATGTGTCTCCCACAAGAGATCAAACATACTTTTAAACGATATGCCTTTGCTAAAGAGCTTTGGTTAGCCTTAGAAAAGAGGTTTGATGGGAATGATAAGATCAAGGAAAATAGAGCTGACTTGCTTACTAAACAGTTCTACGTTTTCAAGCATATAAAAGGCGAGTCATTAGAGGAGATTATATAACACCCCTCTTTCTATTTAAGAATATAATATTGATAAACTCGGAAGCATGAATTTAAAATATATTACATTAAAATATATATCAAACATTGTACATAAACAGTTTACATTTTCAATATATACACCAAATTCAAACTGTTTAAAAACTACAAAAGGCGGGGTATTATAAAAATTCTCCAAACAAGGTTTATTACAAAAACCATATCAGAGTCCTCAAGCGCAGTCAAACATTCCTTGATCAACCATTCACCTCCTGCACCCACAATAAACAAAACATATCCTGCAGGAAGTAAAATGAGGGGTTAGCACGAAGCTAAGTGAATAGATTCATCACACTCCATTCAACTTAGCATAACTAGCAGTTTACACCAAATAATCGTAAACACACATAATTCAATGAGGATCGGTGGCTCTGGGGATATCATAATACCCGGGGATTCCCCCAAGAACACTTACCGTCAATCCGTATGGCCAATACAGAATAGACCGATAACTACTGGTTATTAAACACATACACATGTCTCAAACACAACAAATGAATCAAAACCTGTGTAAAACACATAATAACCAGAAGTCCAACTACACGTTGACCTCAATAACATAGTACACATAGATCACATATCACGTAGATCAATAATCAATAATCAAGACTAAACAGTCTAATACACATCTACGTTTACTTGTTGTAACCAAATAGTTACAACTAAATCAAATGATGAGTTCTGAATCCACTCACTGATACCTCTGACGTCTCCACACTCAGGATTCTTATATCACTGAGTCTTACGTTGATCTGAAACAGAAAATCATACACAAGTCAGAAGTTCGTTCCATAAATATCATTATAGTCTAATTTATCAAATCAGGTAATCCCTGAGGTCTAGGCAAACAAAAGTTCAATCAGAAATGAACTTAGAAAAGTCCGCAATGACGCTTAAAACTGAAAAATGTCATTTTCGGGTCCTAGATGACCCCGGATGGCCAAAAACTGCCTAGGCTATTAGAATATAGCCTTGATTACTAGGTCGTTTCCAAGTGACCATGCGAATTTCAACGAATTTTCAAAATTTGCAAGTCAACTCACAAGTCAACTCGCAGGTCAACTCGCAGGAATCTCGGTTCGCAGAAATTTGGGTTCGCAACTCGGCTCGCAAGTCAACTCGCACCGCAAGTCAACTCGCAAGCCAACTCAACTCGCAGAGTCAACTCGCACCGCAAGTCAACTCGCAAGTCAACTCGGCTCGCAGAGTCAACTCGCTTCGCAAGTCAACTCAGTTCGCAGGACGAACTGAGAACTGCGAGTTGAGCTGCTGTAACGCGTTTTTCAAATCAAAACTCACCAAAACTTCATAAAACTCAATTATAAGGTTTCTAATACTTCAAGTAACATCAAACAACACCTAATAACAACATATCAAGCTTCAATTCGATTTACCCATTCCAAATCAAACTTACTTCTCTTTTTCTCTTCTTTTGAAAATAAAAGGATTGCTAATCTGATGGAATTAAGATATAGGTGATGATAAATCTGATGCTAGGAATTCGAATTCACAGAAACACTAGCTTGAATTTAAGTTTGGTTATGGGTTTCTTTGGATTTGATCTTGCAAACTTTCTAAAAAGGGAAACAAGAAGAAGAAATGAGATATATATGGAGGTTACAAGGTCGGCTTAACAAAGTCGGTTTGTAATATAATGGTATAATTTTATACCCGTCCTAAATCTTTTGTCTGGAACCTGAAAACCGTTTGCGAGAAATATTATTTTATTTTACCGTCATCTATAACAATTTAAAACAACCAATATTTCATTAGTCACAATAAGTCAAAGGACTTATTATCTACGTTTCACAATGAAACACATAATATTAAATAATTTCTAAAACAATTAGATAATCAATTAAATTAAATAATAGAAATTACCAGACCGCGGGAGAGGATGTTACAGATTATCACTAGATTTTACCATCTGATGACCGAATTGGATAACAACGGTCTTTCATTTACTGAAACGGTAAGAAGCAATAAACTTATTGAGGCGTTACCGTCAAAGTGGGAAATTTACACTTTGATGATAAAGGAAAGTAATGACTATAAAACAATAACGCTTGATGAAGTGATAGGTAAGCTGCGTGTCTATGACTTGAACATGCAACGAAAAGAGACGGGATCTGATCAAGTTTAGGATCCCAGTGTTTACACGGTAAACGGTCTGATTCTGTTGCTTCGACAAGTAATGGAGTTGTTGCATTCTACACCGGTGAGGCTGAGACAGACTCGACTATCAGAAATTCAGGTAGCAATGTCTGTTACATTGCTTCGTCGGAAGACTTGGGTAAAGACAGGAAACCTCAAACTGGGACATCTAGTGGTTTCAAGTCAATGCCTATGAGCATTAAATCTGCTGAAGAGGAAGTTGCCTTGCTTGCTTCCTTCATTGCTTCACGAGATAACTTCATCAAGGGCAAGATCGTGGATCCTGAATTGATAAATGAGGATTATGATCAACTGGACCCTGATGACTTGGAAGAAATTGACTTGCAATGGCAAAATGGTCATGATTGCAAGAAGGGCTCCGCGATTTATGAGCCGAACTGGGAGGAAGTTTGTGAGTAGCAAGCTAGGGTTTGATAAAACCAAAGTAAAATGCTATAACTGTGACGGTTTTGGGCATTTTGCTAGAGAATGTCAACGACCAAAAAGAGAGCAAACCCCTAGTCAGAATGGGCAGAGACACTTCAGCCAAGGTTCCTATGGAAACAATCAAAACTCTAGAAGTAATCAGACTTCCTGAGCTCTGGTGGTTCAGTCGCAGGAAGGAGCATATGACTGGAGCTGAACCTCAAGCGTTCATGGCCTCCATCGAAGAAGAGAATGAGGAAAGCAACGCTGAATCTGATTCAGGAAAGGACACAACGACAAAAATGGAGATTGAAGGACTTGCTGCTGAAACAAGAATCAAGCAACTGAAGTCAACTAAGGATATGAACTCACAGGACTTCATCACAATGAATCAATATCAAATGCTAGAGCGCGGAATACAATAGCAAAATCAAAGTACGTTTAGAATTAAACTCAACACAAGTAATCACAGTAATATATTTATCAAACCAAATCAGATGTGAATTACAGAACAATGCCAGAGAAAATAAACACAGCTGCTAAATTCGTATGTCGAGAGTTAACCAAAAACTGAAACCCTAAACGTATTTATACTTAACTAATTAGCCAATTTAGCGATATTGGTGATATCGCATATGCGATATTGGTGATATCGCTTATGCGATATTGCCAATGTCGCTAGTAACAAAAACTAGACTAATTATTACAACTCGATAACCTAGACCAAATGACAGACACTCTAAATGTACCAACAAACTCCCCCGTGTCTTCAGCTTGGTCTTCAAAAAGAATCTTCAGCTCAAACCCATCCAGCAGGGAATTTTCCACCCGCGTGGATTCAATGGGTGACACAAATATCAACAATCTTCTGAAATTGTTGAGCAAGCTTTTCATTTGTAGGATTACCTCGGTAATACCTTATGCGATTATCAAACAGCTTCCTCATATCCTCCTTTGATAAGTTTATCAAACTCATTGGATCAAAAACTCGATACTGCGTCTTCTTCAACCCATAGAGAGATGTTTTCTCTGGTTCAACACTCTCTGGCACAAAAATCAACATAGCTTCCCCCGTTTGACTATCAAATTCCCAATAATGGAATCTTCTAAGGAAGTTTAAGGGAACTGTTTCCAGAGTGATCCTTTTGATGTAGATAGCCGGCGGATACCTCATCCTGATCATAGGTTGATTAGTAGTTGGCTCTATCCGCTTCTTGTAGGTGACTCTTTTTCCAAGCGTCGGCTTTATGAAACTGTACCTTTTTGTACGGATTTCCTTTTGTAGCGTAGTTTGTATAAAATCTGCACGGTTGTTTCTTTCAGGGTTGATCAATTGTAGCTGAGCAAGCCTATTTAATTCTCCCTTAGGCAACGTACTCAGCTTTGTGAATGAAAGTTTGAAGTATTGGACTCCATCGGTCCTTTTGATCAGAAACATATTATTCAACACTTTCTAGCCTTTTATTAAACCCTTATATTCTCCCTTGACCTTGTAAGACTTGCACGTGACCGGCACAATCTTTTCTTTTACATGTGGCCACCAGGAAGCTAAGCGAGCAGCTCTCTCTTCAGCAGTTTCAGGAACCTTTGGAGATTCAGGCAATTCAGCTTCAGGTTCATTTGAGTCCTCAGTAGATTCATCTTCGGATGAGTCTGACTCAACAGTCGGAGCACCATAATAGTATTCATCCTCATTTAATGTTTCATCTTCAGTTTCTAGGTCTGAATCCTCATCAGGTGTACTCTCCCTCAAATTTTCAGATCGGTTAACCCTTCGAGCAAGATAAGTCAAATTTGCGCATGAATAGTCAACTGCTAATGGTCTTGGTTGACCAGGAATATCCTCAAAAGAGAAGTAATCTAAACGTGCAATTTCATTTCCTGAGTCAACATTTACATTTTCAGTTTGCGGGGGAGTTACATTTGGTCTTTCACTATCCTCTATCTCCCTCGAAACGACCATCTGTGACTCCAACGTCACCACCCTAGACCTAAGAGTTTCATTCTCTTTTTCCACTGCTGCAAGTCTTGTATCTTGTACTCGGATCACGGCAGCTTGGGAGTCCAAAGTGTGTTGCATCGCATCCAGCCTTTTCATCAATTCTTGGATGACCGAGGGAAGTGGTTGAACCGGAAGGTCCACCCGCAATGCATCCTGTGGCCTGGAGGATGTAGCAACTTCCCGTGCAATCCTCGACTTCTTGGGAGGAGGAGGCACATATTCTGTTTCAGCATCAGTCCTCACTCTTTTGTCTTTAAGAGGAATATGCTGCCTCCCTTCAGCAATGCGTCTCTGAATCCTCATATATCGTTGAGGGTTGATCCGCCTCAGATGTTCAACTTCGTGAGGAGGCGGGACCAAACCCTCAGAGTCACTCTCGGTTATGCCACCAGGAGGACCAGAAGACGTAGAGTCAGACGACCCTTCAGATGTGTCCCCGTGGACATGTAATCGATGTAAGTCACCTTGTGATGTGACACTTACATAAACACCCTCAAGAGGGTCTTCTGTAGCTTGTACAGGGACGTCTGCAAGATTTTCATCAGAGAATTCAGGTTGACGAACCACCGGATCTAAGTATCCGTCGTTGGCCGGTGGTTGATAGTTCGGGTCAAGAATATGACCGAACAAAGGCGTATCAGGGGGAATTGGAACCCCCTTTCCATTAGAGCTCATGACCCCAAATATCCGATTGGACATAGGAGTCTGCCTGTATATGCGGGTGGCGTCAGTAGCCAATCCCGGAAGCTCGTTGTTGATGATTAGTTGTAAGAACCGGGGATACATGTACCATCGATTCTCCCCCTGTTGAGCATTATCCACCATAAACCGGAAGATATAACCTGAGTAGTTATACGGTTTGTTGTAGATCAAAGCCAACATAGCACAAACCGTTCTGTGACTTGTACCATCATACCCCGCCTTCCTATTCCCTATGCACAAAATGAAAATGTGCATCAACCAGCGCCAGACCCTTGTTAAGTTTCCTTTTCTATACTGGTCAACATGGCTACCAGTGTACCCCAATCTATCCATCGCACCCACAATAAACTCGTGCGAGAACTGGATCAGCATATCCGGATGATCATCAAGCTGGAGGACATCACAGATCAACTGCTCAGAGATAATGATTTGACGTCCGTGGACCGTCGAAATCAATCGTGTGTATTCCAGATCACTGTTTATAACGACATTCCTCCAGAATTGACCGATGTGGTCTCTGTATATAGTTGTAGAAGCCGATATGGCGGTGAATATACGTGATCTGCGCAGAAAGGCAATCATAGGTCTAAAAGGCTCAGCGGAGTTCTTGGATCCGTCCAAAAATGCAGTAATATTGTGACGGGCGTCACATTTCTGATCAAACTGGGCAAAGTCTTCCATTGCTGCAAAACACATCAATAGAGACACAAGACTCGAGAGCAGTTAGTAATCAGATCCAAAACGGGCCACAAATTCAGTTAGACATGCAAACTGGGCCAGTTTATCAAAATTTTGGGCCAAGTTCAATAAGCCCATTCTGATTTAGGCGATATTGACACTGATATCGCATAAATTGATCTATGCGATATTGAGAGCACTATCGCTTAAATCAGACAAAATTGAAAGAGTCTGATTGAAATCAGCGATATTGGAAATTAATCCACAATTCGGCGATATTACCACAATATCGCTGAACAATATCGCTAAAATTGAAAATTTTTTGGGCATGATATCGCTAAAATGTGTCAGATATGGAAATTAATCCAATTTAGGCGATATTGGGGACAATATCGCTAAAATTAAAACCCTAATTTGGGCGATATTGCAATATCGCCCCACAATATCGCTGTGACATCAGCGAAAGGGCAAAATCACAATTTTTATAGAAAAATGGGGATCTAAACCGCAAAACTTATACCACAAGTATTAGGAAGATACAGGGAACAAGTTAATCGAGTTTTTACACAATATTTTAGCAGTGAATCGCATATAAACAAATCCCACAGTAGCCGCGTATACACACAAACAAATTGGCATAAAAATTAAAATACAAGACAATGGGCACATACCAGTTGATGTAATAATCACAGACAAACACAGAAAAGTGGTTTGATTTGAGTTTTGACGAAAAACGAATGAGAAATCGATAAAAACTTTCAATATCGCTAAAATCGTATGCAATATCGCTATGAGGATTTGAAAGTGTATCGAATACAGTGACAGATATTTGTTTATATAAAATTAAAGTATTCAGCGATATTGTCAATATCGCCGGACAATATCGCTAAACAATATCGCTACACAAATATCTAAATCAGCGATATCACAATATCGCTAAAATGCATCAATATCGCCAAAATCCATTAATATCGCTAAAATTCAAAGAGAAACAGTAAGTTGTGACAAAATAAAATAAAATAAGATAAAAATAAACTATAAAATTTAAATAACACACACAGCATACTGTTCAACCCCCTTTTTTTTTTTTTTTTTTTTAAATAAATAAAACTAAAAGATAGTGTCTTATTAGGGATCATATTAGAAAGACAGATTCGCAAGACAACTGTAAATGTTAATTTGATTATCAGTATAGTTATCCAAATTTAAATTTATCATGCACCGTTAACTAGCCAAATAGACAAGCAGGAACAGGACGATTATCGGTATTATTAATCCACTTAAACATGTAACATACTCAAACTTCAAACTTAACAGTTATTATGAGAGTGAATAAATCTCCGTGAATCTCACATAGATATACCCTTAGTATCAAATCATGCCCAGAACTTCGATTGATTAGAGAAAGTATTTGATTTCAACATTTTTAAGAATCAAGCCAGTGGTGACAGGTCTGTACTTACGTACAACAAAGCGACATACACTTGATTCAGGTGTTTGCAAAACCAAACTTGGTCAAACCATTTGGCGACCTCGTAAGTAATCTTTGATTTTATAAGATTTAAAAGTACTTTTGACTTTAGTTTGTAGTGTTTTTGAAAGTATACTGACTGAGACCAGGTCTGTACAAACGTACAACAAAGGAAACAGACAGCATAATTCCCCAAATGTTGTCATAGACAAACTCAAGTTAATAGAAGCATGGCAAGCTGACACATAAGAATTAAGACACATTGTCATACATCATATGATGATCATCACGAAAGATCATACACAGATTAAGAGATTTCTTAGATGATGAAGAATGAGTATGATAATGCCTACCAATACATCGTGCAAGTAGTTTAATATTGTCAATTGAAGAGTGTCTCCTAATGTACTATCATTTCCCTAGTTGTTTATAGACATAACTAAACGTCTTTAACAAATGTTGCAATAATGCTTTTCTTTAATGTTAAGAAACATAAAGAGTGGCTATTGCCAACGAACAGCTGTATGTAGAATTAAAGAAATAATCAACAGAAAGATTTTGTCACAGTTTACTGTTTGTCCTGAAAGAAGCGCAACCCAATCATGTCAATCAGTTGGTCAAACCTAGTTCTAGAGAAGGCCTTGGTAAACAAATCAGCATTTTGCTTTTCAGTTTCAATTTGGACAAGGTCAATCAAGTGTTTCTCATAGCAATCCCGTATAAAATGAAACCTAATTTCTATGTGTTTGGTTTTAGAATGTTGTACGGGATTTTTAGTTATGCATATAGCAGCAGTATTATCAATAAATAATTGAGTCATAGTCAAGAGTAAACCATAATCACGAAGTTGGTGCTGAATCCACAAAATTTGTGAACAGCAGCTGGCAGCAGCAATATATTCAGCCTCCGCTGTGGAAGTGGAAACTGTCGTTTGCTTCTTGCATTGCCACGACACTAATCGTGAACCGAGAAACTGGCATCCTCCTGACGTAGACTTCTTATCGATGCTGCAACCACCATAGTCAGAATCTGAATATGCTGTGAGAGCAAATGACTTCTCAGTTGGATACCATAGACCTAGAGTAGGTCGATGTTTAAGATATCCAAATATCCGTTTGACCGCTTTTAAGTGAGAAACCTTTGGTTGCGACTGATATCGAGAACACAGCGACACAGCAAACACTATATCGGGTCGAGATGCAGTAAGATACATTAACGAGCCAATCATCGACCGATATAGCTTTTCGTCACAAACTTCCTCTTCGGGATCGGGTCCAAGATTATGGTTAATGGGAATGGGAGAGCCATACTCTTTACAAGCAAGTAAGTTATAGCGAGTCAACATATCGTTGACATACTTAGATTGATGAATATAGGTGCCCGTCGGAGATTGATCAACTTGAACACCCAAAAAGTACTTCAACTCCCCCATAGCACTCATTTCAAATTCAGACTTCATAATCTTTTCAAAATGACGACACAAAGATTCATCAGTCGAACCAAAAATAATATCATCTACATAGATTTGAACTAGTAGCTGACTCTTTTCAGTTCTCTTGATGAACAAAGTGCTGTCAATTTGACCACGTTCAAAACCATTCTTGATCAAGTGCGTTGCCAACCGTTCATACCACGCACGCGGAGCTTGATGTAGACCATAAAGAGCTTTATCCAGCTTGCACACGTAATCTGGATTGACTGAATCTTCAAAACCAGGTGGCTGACGAACATATATTTCTTCAGCAACCTTTCCATATAGAAACGCACTCTTCACGTCCAGCTGATAGACGCGAAACCCCTTAAATGTTGCATAGGCTAGGAAAATACGGATTGATTCCATTCTTGTAACAGGTGCAAAAACTTCATCATAGTCTAATCCTTCTTGTTGTGTATAGCCTTGGACAACAAGCCTAGCCTTATTTCTGATTACCACTCCCCTATCATCACGTTTGACACGAAACACCCAGCGTGTTCCAATGGGGTGTACACATTTAGGGAGTGGTACAAGAGTCCAGACTTGCAATTTTACAAATTACTTCAACTCTTCTTGCATTGCAGATACCCAGTGTGAATCCTTTAGAGCCGCATCGATCTTTTTTGGCTCAATTTGAGATAAGAAGCATTCTTCTATTTCAGCCTTCAAACAAGGATCTTCAGATGTTTCATCCGAAAGATCGATCGTTGATGAAACTTCAGCCGCTTTGCTTCGTGTTAAAACACCTGCATTCAAATCTCCAATAATATTGTTAGTAGGATGGTTCTGATGAATGCGAGTAATGGGTATTAAGTCTGGTGTGAGGTTTGTTCCTAGATTATTTAGCTCAACCTCTGGAGCAAATGGTTCTTCTTTAATTACAGGAGGAGAGTCATCCACAGCATCAAGAGTAGCAGGAGAGGCATCAAGATGTTGATCAGCAGAAGAACTCTCAGGAACAGCAGCGGGCAAGGGTGATGAAGGAACATTGTTAACAGGAGTGGAAGAAGGTGATGGTGAAGAGATATCAGGATTAAGATGTAATCCATGAAGAAGCGTTACAGCTTCATCTACTTCATCAAAAATTGGAAGGTGGAATGAGTTAAATAGACAATCGTACTCAAACAACCAATCCGGACCTTTTCCTTTTGGAATCTCCGTGTACTTTAAACATTTTACTTCAAAATGTTCCTCAATTTTTCCCGTTTCCTTATTGAAGACCCTCTTGTTAGGAGAATTAACCGAAAACCCTAGAAATAACCCATCAAATGCCTTTTCACCGAATTTAGAAATCTTATCTTTTGTAATTAAAATGGTGCAAGGACATCCAAAAGGTTCTAAAAATTTTAGGTTTGGTTTCCGGTTATTGAATAACTCATAACAAGTTTTGTTTTTCCGTTTATTCATCAAAACACGGTTTAATACATAACACGCCGTGTTAACTGCCTCAGCCCATAAAGTTATTGGTAAATGAGAGTCTGAAAGCATAGTCCGAGCTGTTTCAATGATCGTTCTATTCTTTCTCTCGGCAACCCCATTTCTGTTGTGGAGTTCTGGCAGCACTAAATTGATGAACAATCCCTTTACGTAGACAGTATAGTTCAAGAAGTTTATTCTTGAATTCCGTTCCATTGTCACTACGTATCTTCTTAATCCTCAAATTGCACAGGTTTTCAAGTCTATCGAAAAGATAGGTCAATATATCTGGTGCTTCATCTTTTAATCGCAAGAAGTAAACCCACGAGAAACGAGAGTAGTCATCAGTAACTACTAGGCAGTAAGATTTGCCTCCAATACTCCTCGTACTAACGGGTCCAAACAAGTCCATATGAAGTAATTCCAATGGAGATTCAATGGAATTAACTTGCTTAGACTTGTGAAACTTCTTGTGCTGTTTTCCTTTTTAAGCACGAAACACAATCATCTTCCAAAGCAAAAGATTGCTTAGGAATCCCCTCCACTAGATCGTGTTTTACCAGATAATTCATTTTCTTGAAATGAATATGACCCATCCTTCTGTGCCACAATAATGAATCCTTAGAAGAAGCTTTGGTTAATAAACAGGTATGTTCCTTAGTTTCAACTGTCCTCATATCCAAAATGTAAGAGTTCTTCACTCTTGGAGCTCTAATAAGAATCCATTCATCGGGAATTATAAATCCCGGCTTCAATATCAAACATTCTAGATCTGTGAATGCTGCAGTAAACTTCTTGTCGCAAACTTGTGAGACACTAATCAAATTGTGTTTCAGCTCCTCAACATAGTTCACATTCTCAAAGCTCACTTGTCCATTAGTGAGTGTTCCTAATCCAGTTATCGTTCCTCCAGTATCACCAGCAAAGGCAACATGTCCCCCATTGTGTGGTTTAACATCTGTAAGCAGGGAGACATTGCCTGTCATATGTCGTGAACAGCCACTATCTACGTACCATTTGCTGTTTTGCACTTTTGACTGTCACAACACAACAAAAAAAATATTAGTTTGAAATGGAGACCCAAGCCTTGATAGACTTGGGTTCTCCTGAAACTTCATCTATTATTATCACATCAGTTAACACTTTGTTTTTTAGTAAATCATTCTCATTTACTGATGTGATAATTTTAGAAGAAACTAAATCCTGTTCCTTTTTCTTTCTCCAAACTTTCTGAGGAACAATAAATTGCTTTTTAATAACATCAACCTTTCTAGCTATCGGTTGAGTAGGAGTGATGTCATTAACTTTTGAAACTGGGACACTACGAGATAATCCAGGCTGTTTTGATTTTTGAAAATTTTTATTTTTGAAATGACCTGGATCATGTCGTGATCCCCATTTCTTAGCAAGCATAGGGCATTGATTAATGAGATGACCTTGCTTCTTACAGTAAAAACAAGATCTTCTCTCTCTGAAGGTCTTATCATCACTCGATAGTGGTTTAGGTGAAAGAGGTGACCTACGAGTTTTGATATCAGGTACATTTACCGCACATGAACACTTATGTGAACATGATGGAGTAACTGTATTGATAGTTGAGATAACCTTAGATGAAGGATTTTTAATTGAAACATTATGATTTTTAATATTCTCTACCTGTTTCATTTTTAAATCCTTAGTAGTTGAGTGTTTTTTAGTAAAAATTTGTCCTCTATCTTCGATAGTAAGGATTAAATTTTCAGGTTTACTATTATTTTTCTCAACTTTCTTTGTAACCTCGTGAGTTACATCTTCCACTTCCACCACCTCTTCAACAGTTGTTGAAGGCACAAACAGAATAGGCTTAATAAGCTCAGCCTTCCTTTTGTTTAAAGTTGGAACTTTAAACAACTCAGGTCGCTTGACATCAGCAGCCTCTTCAGATTTAGGCTTAATAACTGGTTCAACCACTGGAATTGTATCCTTCTGGAGAACAGAAGGCACAAAATCTTTAATTTCATCCTTTGACAGAATAGGCTGATTCAAGTTTGAAGGAGGAGGATGGTTGTGATAACCAAGGCCAGCCTTGCTTTTTGTATCAGTCCTCTGACTTTGAAGGATGTCAGAAAAGACCATAGTAGATGTTGAAATGTTGGTCAGTTTTCTTTTTAAATCAAGGTTATCGGCTTGAGCAGAAGCAAGATCTTTTTTAAGATGAACAATCAATTTTAAATAGCTATCGATTTCATCTTGTTTATTGTAAATCATAGCTTTTAGATCTTTCTTCTCCTCGATAAGTGTTTTTTGACTTATTTCAAAAACTTTTTCATTGTCTTTTAAAACTCTGTTCGCTTGAACAAGACTTGTTAAATATGTATTCAAGCGATCATTATCTACTATATACTTGTTAATTTTACCAGTTAATTTAATACAGGTTTCACAGTTAAATGAATCACATTCTACCTGATTCTCAACATCTGCCATCAGTGCTATATTATCTTGATCATCCATGGCCGAGAAGTCATAGGCTTCTTCATCTTCCAACATTATAGCAGCCTTGGCAACTTCATTGTCCTTCTTGAAGGCAGAAGGTCTTGTGAAACCCGTCGAGGGTTGTCTACCCTTCTCACATTCTCTTGCGAAATGGCCTAGGTTTTGACATTTATAACATCTTATCTTTGATTTGTCAAAACCTATACTCGTTTTATCAGTAACATCTTCAAGAGATCTCTTTCCAGTTCTCTTCAAGTATGTCTTCGTCCTTCTTGTGAGCATAGCCATGTTCCAACGGAGGTCAACCCTCTCTAGCTCGTCAGGATCCACTTGGGCAAAATCCTCATCAGTAAGATCTATCGAGCTAATCCTCTTTGAAAGGAAATCATCATAAGATGATAAGAATGCGTTGAAAATAACTGCATGCTCATTTTGAGAAGCAGTGGCAGAGGGGGATGGTTGAGGTGGAAACGAAGAGAATGTTCCAGCAGAATGATTTCCCTGAGAATAGTTTGACTTAGATGCGGAGGTAGACGGCCCAGATAAAAGTGCTGTACTACCATATCCAAAATTACTATTGTCAGGAAGCAAGGAACCAGATCTTGTGCTTTTCTTTTGAATATCCAATGCACAAGTCTCCAATTTGCCAATGAGTTGATCTAGAGTCATTGCCAGCACATCTGGATCATTTTCCATCATCAGCACACGAGTTTCCCAGTGAGAAGGAAGGGCATTCAAGAGTTTCTTATTAACCTCAATGGTACTAAATTTATACCCTCCTTCTTTTAATTCATTGACAAGGCGTGAATATCTACAAAACAAATCTTTAACTGTTTCATTCTTTTGGATGTCAAACAGATCGTACTGTTTCTTCACAAGTTCCAGTTTACTCTGTTTGTACTCGGTAGTACCTCCACACCGTTCAGCAATGCCATTCCATAAATCATAGGCAATATCATGTTGTTTGAACATTTTCATGGCATCAGCAGGAAGTGCCATGGTAATGGCAGAGTGAGCCTTTCTCTCACACTCCCATGCTTTTCGTTCTTCAACCGACATAGAACGAATTGGCTTTGGTGGAGGAATACCTACATGTTCTCCACTCGAAACTGGTCTAGCATATCGTTCGAGCAAAGGTATTTCCATTTCTGGATCAGTAAACGCGACAAACGATAAGAACCTCCCTCGCCATTCAGAGTATTCCATTCCAGGAGCAAAGAATGGAGGTTTATTAGCAGAACCAACTTCAGCATTGTGTTTTAGCATGGCATTCACAGCTTGTAAGGTCGACATTTTAAAAAATAAGTTTTGTCTTAAGTGGAAAATCTGATTTAAAATAACAAAGCGATATTGTTAATATCGCAGGCTAAATTAATAAGGCGATATTGATAAAATCGCTATCAATGTCGCTAGTTAAAGCACAAATCAAAATCAGATATCACACGCGATATTGGGATAATATCGCTAAAATCAATCAAGCGATATTGGTATAATATCGCTAAAATCAACTAGGCGATATCAAGGTAATATCGCTAGTGATATCGCTCAAATTAATGAGCACAGAAGTAACAATGTCGCTAAAAACCCTAATGGCGATATTGATGGTAATATCGCTATCAATATCGCTAAAACGGCTGAAAACCTTAAAAAATTATAATTTTTACGAATCAAACGAAAATAAGGTTTAAAAAATACGAACACAGCACCAGATATCACAAAAACTAATGAATAAAAACCTTTTAAGACTGATAAATGATTTGTTTATCGTAAAACAAGTTTAAAAGATTTATAAACGTACTAAAATTGATTCAAAAACCACTAATCCAATGATTAAATGGCTCTGATACCACTTGTAGGAACGAAAAGGACAGACCTTTTCACAATGAATCAATATCAAATGCTAGAGCGCGGAATACAATAGCAAAATCAAAGTACGTTTAGAATTAAACTCAACACAAGTAATCACAGTAATATATTTATCAAACCAAATCAGATGTGAATTACAGAACAATGCCAGAGAAAATAAACACAGCTGCTAAATTCGTATGTCGAGAGTTAACCAAAAACTGAAACCCTAAACGTATTTATACTTAACTAATTAGCCAGTTTAGCGATATTGGTGATATCGCATATGCGATATTGGTGATATCGCTTATGCGATATTGCCAATGTCGCTAGTAACAAAAACTAGACTAATTATTACAACTCGATAACCTAGACCAAATGACAGACACTCTAAATGTACCAACAGTTTGGTTATGGGTTTCTTTGGATTTGATCTTGCAAACTTTCTAAAAAGGGAAACAAGAAGAAGAAATGAGATATATATGGAGGTTACAAGGTCGGCTTAACAAAGTCGGTTTGTAATATAATGGTATAATTTTATACCCGTCCTAAATCTTTTGTCTGGAACCTGAAAACCGTTTGCGAGAAATATTATTTTATTTTACCGTCATCTATAACAATTTAAAAAAACCAATATTTCATTAGTCACAATAAGTCAAAGGACTTATTATCTACGTTTCACAATGAAACACATAATATTAAATAATTTCTAAAACAATTAGATAATCAATTATATTAAATAATAGAAATTACCAGACCGCGGGAGAGGATGTTACAGATTATCACTAGATTTTACCATCTGATGACCGAATTGGATAACAACGGTCTTTCATTTACTGAAACGGTAAGAAGCAATAAACTTATTGAGGCGTTACCGTCAAAGTGGGAAATTTACACTTTGATGATAAAGGAAAGTAATGACTATAAAACAATAACGCTTGATGAAGTGATAGGTAAGCTGCGTGTCTATGACTTGAACATGCAACGAAAAGAGACGGGATCTGATCAAGTTTAGGATCCCAGTGTTTACACGGTAAACGGTCTGATTCTGTTGCTTCGACAAGTAATGGAGTTGTTGCATTCTACACCGGTGAGGCTGAGACAGACTCGACTATCAGAAATTCAGGTAGCAATGTCTGTTACATTGCTTCGTCGGAAGACTCGGGTAAAGACAGGAAACCTCAAACTGGGCCATCTAGTGGTTTCAAGTCAATGCCTATGAGCATTAAATCTGCTGAAGAGGAAGTTGCCTTGCTTGCTTCCTTCATTGCTTCACGAGAGAACTTCATCAAGGGCAAGATCGTGGATCCTGAATTGATAAATGAGGATTATGATCAACTGGACCCTGATGACTTGGAAGAAATTGACTTGCAATGGCAAAATGGTCATGATTGCAAGAAGGGCTCCGCGATTTATGAGCCGAACTGGGAGGAAGTTTGTGAGTAGCAAGCTAGGGTTTGATAAAACCAAAGTAAAATGCTATAACTGTGACGGTTTTGGGCATTTTGCTAGAGAATGTCAACGACCAAAAAGAGAGCAAACCCCTAGTCAGAATGGGCAGAGACACTTCAGCCAAGGTTCCTATGGAAACAATCAAAACTCTAGAAGTAATCAGACTTCCTGAGCTCTGGTGGTTCAGTCGCAGGAAGGAGCATATGACTGGAGCTGAACCTCAAGCGTTCATGGCCTCCATCGAAGAAGAGAATGAGGAAAGCAACGCTGAATCTGATTCAGGAAAGGACACAACGACAAAAATGGAGATTGAAGGACCTGCTGCTGAAACAAGAATCAAGCAACTGAAGTCAACTAAGGATATGAACTCACAGGACTTCATTGCGTATATGGGAAATTTGGATGTCGAAAAGCAAAAGGTATTACTCAATCTGGATTTAGTTGTTAAAGCATGTGTTCTTTGTACTAATTTTCAGGAACAAGCTGAGAAACTGATAGAATCATTTGACATGATAACATCTCAGCTAAATTCTTTTAAAGAAGAAAACACTGTCTTGAAAATAAGAAACTCAGAGCTTTTAAATAAATCTAAATCTAAGAAAGCAGACTTGAAATTTTTAAAAGAAAAGGTTAATGAGCAGTGTCAAATTATTGACTTAGCTCACGAACATGTTTTGGACTTAACCAAATAGTCTGTTGAGAAAGAAAAAGAGTTAGCTAAGGTTAGGATTGCAGACCTTAATAGAAAATTAGAATTAAGGAAATTTTCAATCGAAACATTAGATAATATGCTAAGTGTACAGAAACGGCAAGGAGATCATAGGGGGATGGGCTATACTGAAAGCCCTCTACCTTTTAATCATAATTATACCTTTATATCTGATGATGCTGAGATGTCCACTGTAAATGACTCTATCATCCAACCAGCAGTCACTGGTTTAATACAATTTGTTAGACTAGTGAGAGCTGAGTCGGTTGTTGAACCAGAGTCAACATTGTCTGATACTTCCAAGACACCCATTCCTGTAAAGAAAGTAACTTTTGAAAAACAGGGTGTGATGGAAGATGAGTGCGTTAAGGAGGAGTTAAATAAAACGATTAAATGTGTTTCACCCAAATCTGATAATGAAAATGTAACTGCTAAAACTGATAAGGGTAAACAAGTTGAAACTGTCTTCTCTCCAAGTTTGCCTAGTCTGGACATTCAAACGGATCAAAAGGCCCCCAAAAAGGCCTTAGTGAAACGTTCTTGCTTTGTGTGCCATCAAAAGGGACACGTTGCGAGTATCTGTCCAACTAAGGGAAAAAAATGGTAAATCACAGGTGAAGAAAGATTAATCACCTGTGAAAGCTAGTTCAGCTCAGGATAAGAAAATTCCTACTTCTGAGACGACTAGCATTACTCAAAGAATGGCTGGCATTTTTTCTAGAGAAATTAATATGAATGTTAATGCAAATGCAGGCAATTCTAGGAGAAATGGGTTGGGATTTAAAAGAACTTCAAGTTCTCAGAGATCACAACCTCTTCCAAAATCTATGAAGTTCACGACCAATGATGGTTCAAGGAGCACTACTCCTGTTTCAAGAAGCTCTCATGGACAATTATCTAGGTCGAAGACTCCACTACGTTTTCAAACTCCCAACAATCATTTTTCTAACCAGAATAGTAATAATAGGAATGATAATAATTCAAATTATAACTATCCATCTAGGGTTAGGTCTACTGTAGATCCCTAGACGATCTTTTAATCAAATCGTTACACACAATCCACGTGCGGAATCCGTAGGATTGTAACAAACAAATATATAAAGCTAAAACAATAAGAACAATGCAAGAATCACTTTATATTTCCTTTGAAAATTCTCAGAGAAGATTACAACAGAAAAAACGTAGAGAATTAATATCTAAAAAGTCTAACCCTAATTACACAGTAATTAGGGTATTTATACTAATTTGGCCGACTAATGCGACATAAGCATTATGTCGCTAAACTCACTAATGCGACATAAGACTATGTCGCTATCACAACTAATGCGACACAATCCTTGTGTCGCATAACACAGAAAATGTAATTCAAACTAACTCAATTACATTAACAATCACAATACAGACTCGACCAACTGACAGACACACTAAGATGTATTAACAAACTCCCCCGTGTCTTCAGCTTGGTCTTCAAAATCTTCAATCAAACCCAGCTTGTTGGAAATACACCGCCAGCAATCTTCTTATTCACAACATTTCTTTCATTAAAGCGAATCGGATTATCAAACAATTTTCCTTAAGTCTTTTGATGACAAGTTTATCAAGCTCATAGGATCAAACACTCAAAATTGAGCTTTCTTCAAACCATACAGCGAGTTCTTCTCTGGTTGCTCTGTCTCAGGCACAAATACCAAAACTGCCTCACCGGTATGAGCATCAAGTTCCCAGAAATGAAATCTTCGTAAAAAGTCAAGGGGAACAGTTTCCAGAGGAATCTTTTTCAAACAATCAGCCGGAGGATAACGCATTTTGAATATTGGCTGGTTGGTGACTAGATCTATCCTTTTCTTGTAGATATGTCTAGTTCCCAGAGTTGGTTTAATAAAACTGTACCTTTTTGTACGAATTTCCCGTTGCAAAGTAGTTTGAATGAAATTAGCACGGTCATCTCTAGACGGGTTAATCAAAGTGAGCTGTGCGCGACGATTAACCTCTCATTTTGGCAAAGTGCTCAGCTTGGTGAATGATCTCTTAAAATACTCAATACCATCTAATCTCTTGATCATAAACACACCATTGGATATCTTCCAACTCTTTATCAACCCAGTATACACACCACTAACCTTGTATGATTTGCAACTTACAGGTATCTGCTTTCCAGTTTTTCCATGAGGCCACCATTTCGTAAGTTTATCCGCTCGTGTTTCAGGAGTTTCAGTTTCTGGAATCGGAGCCTCTGATGTTCCTTCAGTTGGTGTCTCAGATGTATCTTCAGCTTCATCTTCAGAAGAATCTGATTCAATGATAGGAGCATCATCATAGAACTCATCTTCACTTAACCCTTCCTCTTCAACCTCAACATCATCGTTTACCTCAAATTCTTCATCCTCAGAATCCGAACTGACTTGGTTTACCATGCGTTGTATATATGAGAGGTCTGCACATGAATAGTCAACAACCAATGGTCTCGGCTGGCCTGGTATATTGTGCACAGGGAAATAGTCTAAACTGGGCATTTTATTACCTTGATCAATATTTACATCATCATTTACAGACCCAGACCCCGGTCCAATTGGTTCTATAGATGGACCAGAGGGAACAGACTCCCCCGGACGAATTGACCGGGTCTCAAACTCCCTAAACCTATCCTCTAAAGTGGTAATCCGGGAAGATTGAATCTCTATCAGTGCAGCTTGAGACTGGATAAGTGAAGCTTGGTCGTCCACAGTCTTTTGCATCGCCTCCATCTGTTCCAACAACTGCTTGATAATATCTGGATGAGGTTGCACTGGAGTCTGCAGCTCTGAAGGCCCTGCAGAAGTAGAGGTGCGAGGACGACTGGATGGCGACAAATCCTCAGAAACGGTGTAAGTCACATCCTCCCGGGGCCGCTTGCCCAGCGACACCACCTCAGAAGACCTAGGTGGAGAGGGCACATAGTCATCGATGACTCTAAAGATATCATTAGAAGAAAGATCAGTTTGCGGAGGTTGGTGCGGTGCTTGAGTAGGTGGTTGCTGGAGAGGTGCTTGTGGAGGCGGTGAAAGAGGCCGTTGAACCGGAGGCGGATCCTGAAAATCATCTCCCTCCGGGGGCACATAGGCTTCATTTACAACGTGCCCAAACAAAGGCACATCGGCCGGAACCGTCGCTCCCCTCGCGTATTGAGCAGAAACCACGAAGATGCGAGTATTCATGGGCGTCTGTCGAAACTGGTGGATGGGAACCACCGGTAGCCCTGGAAGCAGGTGGTTAATCAGTAACTAAACAAAACGTGGGTATAAAGCCCACTTCCCATCACCAGCCTGAGCGTTATCAACCAGAGTCCGGAATATATAACCGGAGAAGTTGAAGGGTTTGTTGTAAACGAGAGCGAGCATAGCCGAAGCAGTAGAGTAGCTCATCCCATCTAACCCTGCCTTCCTGCCAGACAGGCAGACTATCATGATGTGCATCAGATAGCGCCAGACCTTGGTGAGAAAGGCCTTGCGATACTGATCACGCGGAACGCCCGGATAACCCATCCGAGCCATTGCACCCGCAATAAAAGAGTTAGCATAAGCAATCGGCATCTCCGAATCATCAGGAAATTGAAAGAGATCCCGAATCAGCTGCTCTGAGATAATAATTTCACGATCGTACATGTGAGAGATGATCCGTGTAAAAGAGAGATCCGAATTGATAATAGCATTCGTCCAAAATTCTGACACATGATCACGATAGATAGGCGTGGTTGCCATGATCGCAGTGTAAATACGAGAGCGACGGAGAAATGCAATCATGGGGTGATAAGGCGCTGCAGATTCTTTGTCGTCCTCGAGAAAGGCCGTGACATTATGTCTCGGTTCCCAGAAGTATGCATTGACGTTAATCACAGCCATAACTTTAAGAACAAAACAAACTTGGAAGCCATTAGATTTAAACAATTAAAAGAGTTGACATTTTTGAAATTAAAATGTAAAGCAACACAAGGCTTATGTCACAGATCCCAAGGGTGACATAAAAGGTATGTCGCAGTTTAGCAATAAAATCAATTTAATGATCTATCAGCAACATAAGGATTGTGTCGCATCTCAACATGGCAACATAAGATAGCGACATAGATAGTTGTGTCGCAGAATAGTAGCGACATAAAACTGAAGACATCCTGCGACACAACAGTTGTGTCGTAGGTTATGTCGCAATAAAGAACACGATGAACCCAGAAATTTGTCAGACTTAAAAAATTTGGGGTTTACGTGTTGGAGCCATTTCCGAGAGTATAATAACACAGCAGGAACATAATAAAACAAATAATACTCATAATTAAATCCCAAAAGCTGCTTAATTTGATAAAACAATTCAAAACCTAAAACCCGAAACTTTAAATGCAAATGTTAACATGAGTACGAAGTAATAGCGTGTAAAGTTGGTACCTATCGATGCGTATGAGTAAGGAGAACAGGAAACAAGCAGTGAATCTAACAGAAAGCCACCGAAAAATGCTAAAAATTCGAAAATTTGAGACGGGTTGCTTGTGTCACAGGGTTCCAGTTGTGTCGTAGAGGTTCAAATTTTGTGTCGCAGTAATTAAGCGTAATTACAGCGACACATTTGAAGGTATATATACCTGGGCCCAGTATGCGACATAATGTGCGACACTAATGTTGTGTTGCAGAAATCAATTAAGGGTTTTAAAAGTTGATTTTTAAGAGAATATTTGTGACACTTATAAAAGAAAAATTTAAAGAGATATGTAAAAAGCAGCAACTATGTAAAGTATACAATTGTTGTGTGGTTTTTTTTTTTTTTTTTTTTTTTTAATAATAGAACGTTTTGAGTGTTGTCTATTGAGGGATCATATTAGAAAGACAGGCTCGCATGAAAATATTAAATTTTAATTCGATTATCAGTATAGATATCCAAATTTAAATTTACCAAGCATAGTTTACATACCTGAGAGACAACCTGTAACAAGACGATTATAGGTATTGTTCGTCCACTTAAACATGTAACATACGCAACTTCAAGCTAATCAATTATTGTTAGAGTGAGTAAGTCTCCGTGAATCCCACACTAGATATACTCCGAGTATCGAGACATGAACAAAACTTCTATTGTTTAGAGAAAGTATTTGAATTCAACATTTTTAAGAATCAAGCCAGCGGTGACAGGTCTGTACATACGTACAACAAAGCGACGTAAACTTGATTCAGGTTTAAGCAAAACCATACTTGGTCAAACCGTTTGGCGACCTTGTTAGGTATCTTTGATTTTATAAGACTTTGAAAGTACTTTGACTTTTGTGTGCTTAATGTTTGAAAGTATACTGACAGAGACTAGGTCTGTACAGACGTACAACAGAGGAAACAGTCAGCATAAGTCCCCAAATGTTGTCATATAAAAGCTCAGGGTAATAGAAGCATGGCAAGCTGATACTTAGGAATTAAGACACATTGTCATACATCATATGATTGTCATCACAAGAGAATAATCACGTATTAGATGTATTTCTTAATAGCTCAAAGAGGAGTATGGTAATGCCTACCAATACATCGTGCAATGATACGAAAGTCTGTAAGGACATGTATAACATATACGAGATAAACCTACTGATATATCAAGGATAAAACTTAAGATTTTCGTTTGATGAACGTCTTCTAATGTACTATCATATCCCTAGTTGTTTGTAGACACAACTAAACGTCTTTCGAGAATGTTGCAACCTTGAATTTCTTTAATGCTAGTAAACACAAAGAATGGCTATTGCGTTCTTCCCTTTTTTTTTTTTTTTTTTTTTTTAACGAAAGACAAAATAAGGTCAAAAATATTACTGTTTGATTTGAAAGAATCGTAACCCTATCATGTTGACAAGCTCATTGAAATGAGCACGAGAGAAGGCTTTTGTGAACAGGTCGGCATTCTGCTTAAGTGTATCTATTTGGACCAGATCAATTAGGTGCTTTTCATAGCAGTCACGAATGAAATGAAACCTAATTTCAATTTGTTTGGTCTTAGAGTGTTGGACAGGATTACATGTAATAGAAATAGCAGCAGTATTATCTATATGAATAGGAGTCATGGTTAAGAGTAAACCGTAATCGCGCAACTGATGTTGTATCCAAAGAACCTGGGAGCAGCAACTAGCAGCTGCAATGTACTCTGCCTCTGCTGTTGAGGTAGAGACTGTCGTTTGCTTTTTGCACTGCCAAGAAACTAGCCTGCGTCCAAGAAATTGACAGCCGCCTGATGTAGACTTCTTATCCATATTGCAGCCACCGTAATCCGAGTCCGAGTAAGAAGTAAGAGCAAAGGTTTTCTCATTAGAATACCATAGACCAAGAGTTGGTCTATATTTGAGATAACCGAAGATCCGCGTGACAGCCTTCATTTGAGATACCTTCGGTTTCGCCTGATACCTGGAACATAGAGAAACGGCAAAGACAATGTCCGAACGTGATGCAGTGAGATACATCAAAGAACCAATCATAGATCGGTAATCTTTCTCCGGACAGTCCTCTTCATCTTCTGCTGGACCAAGGTTATGATTGAGTTCTAAAGGCGTCCCATAGGGTTTACACTCAACCAAGTTATACCGTGTAAGCATATCATTGACATACTTTGACTGATGTATGTAAATCCCTTTAGCAGACTGTTCGACTTGTACGCCCAAGAAAAATTTTAGCTCCCCCATTGCACTCATTTCAAATTCCGACTTCATAATCCTCTCGAAGTCCCGACACATTTCATCCTTAGTAGATCCAAAGATGATGTCATCCACATAGACCTGTACTAATAACAATTCGTTCTCTTCATGCTTTGTGAAGAGAGTATTGTCGATCTTTCCTCGTACAAATCCATTTTTCAGCAGATGAGTTGCAAGCCGCTCATACCAAGCTCTAGGACCTTGATGAAGACCATATAATGCCTTGTCCAGTTTGCATACGTAATTCGGATATACGGAATCTTCAAAACCAGGAGGCTGTTTGACATAGATCTCTTCAAGCACTTGACCATACAGGAATGCACTTTTAACGTCAAGTTGATATACTCGAAAGCCTTTACAGGATGCATAAGTCTGAAAAATGTGAATGGATTCCAAGCGGGCAACCGGGCAAATACTTCATCATAATCCAAACCTTCAATTTGAGTAAAGCCCTGTACCACCAGTCGTGCTTTGTTTCTAATCACCACTCTCCGATCATCCTTTTTCACACGATATACCCAACGGGTGCCAATTGGATGAACACCCTTGGGTAAAGGAACCAGTATCCACACTTGCAGCTTTTTAAATTGTTGAAGCTCTTCCTGCATCGCCTCAACCCAGTATGGATCTTTCAAAGCATCAGCAGTCTTCTTCGGTTCAACTTGTGATAGAAAGCACTCATCAATTTCAGAAGCAAGACAAACTGGATCAATATTTGCATCAGGTGAAGACGTCAAAGCAGATTGTTCAGCAGCAGCAATACTCCTTTTTCTAAATCAACAATAATAGCATCAACTGGATGTGACACATTTATACGAGAGCTTGGAATTGCAGCTGGAACAATGACGGAATCTAGATTTGTAGAATCAGCTTCAAGCTCAAGTTCAGATGCAGGTAATGGTTCAAATTCAGATGCGGGTGATTGTTCAGAAGCCTCAGGCATTTGTTCCTCATCATTTGCAGAATCAGGAACTTCTTCAGTAACAATCGGAGGCGGAGTTTCACAAGTAGCAGCTGGAGCAGTGGTGGGTGTTGCAGTTGGTGGTGAAGGAACAGAGATGGGTGGTGTATCAGAAGTGATATCCAACCCATGAAGTAGTGTCACCATTTCCTCTTCATCATGCTCCTCAGGAATATTGAAAGAATCAAATAGGGTTTGGTAGTCAAACAAGTATTCGGGTCCCTTTCCTTGAGGGTTGTCAGTGTAATGAAAGAAGGTAACCTCAAAATGCTCTTCCACGCGCTTTGTCACCAGATTATACACCCTCTTGTTTGGTGAATTATTAGAAAATCCTAAGAAGACACTTCACAGGACTTTTCACCAAACTTAGCAATTCGTTCCTTGGTGTGCAGGATAGTGCATAAACAGCCGAATGGTTCAAGAAATTGTAGATTTGGTTTTCTATTGTTGAACAATTCATACGATGTCTTGTTCTGTTTCTTAACCGTTAACACCCGATTGAGGACATAGCAGGCCGTATTGACAGCTTCGGCCCAAAAGGTGATTGGAAGCTTCGAATCCGATAGCATAGTTCGTGCAGCCTCAATCAATGTCCTATTCTTACGCTCCGCAACCCCATTCTGCTGTGGAGTCCTTGCAGCACTGAATTGATGTTCAATGCCATTACTCAAACAGTACAGCTCCATAATCGAGTTTTTGAACTCTGATCGTTATCACTTCTTATCTTTTTGATTCTCAACTCACAAAGATTTTGCAGTTTGTCAAATAGGTATATGACCTTGCTTCTTGCAGTAAAAGCAAGATTGATACTCAACATTTAATTGAGATTGAGGAATAAACCGATGAGCCCGACCAAAAGAAGCACTTGTGGAACAAGCACATTGACGTGAGCATTCAACAGGGGATGCTTTAGCACTATGTTTAGAAGATTTATTTAGAATATTCATTTTAGGTTTAGAAACAATCTTCTTTTGAGGTTCAGCCGTTGCTTTACCTTTTCTTTTTGACAGAGCCTGTTCATTTCTTTCATTAGTGATTATATGATTTTCGGGCTTAACAACAATTTTCTTGATTGGTTTAAATTCCTTATCCGTTACATCCTCAATTTCAATTTCCTCTTCAATAATACAAGGAAGCACAGAAAAAGCCTTTCCTAACTTAGGCTCAACAACATTCTCAGACTTAATTATCTCAGTCTGACTAATCTCAGCCTTGATAAACTTGACTTTCTCAACCTTTTGAGTCTTACTAGTTTCAGACTCACTAGTATTAGCCCTAAATGGCTCGGGCCTACTAGTTTCAGGTTGTGGGGATGCAGTGATGACATTTTCAGCCTTGACTAGCTCAGGCTTACTTATTTTGATACTAACTGCAGGTTGAACAGGTTTGACATCTATCTTTGTAAAGATAGGCATCAAGTCATTGATATTATCCCTGACAGGCATGGGAAGATAATCTTTTGGAGGTGGGACTAGATGATAGCCAAGTCCTGGCTTACTTTTCGTATCAGTCATCTGTGCCTGTAGGATTTCATCAAAGACTAGAGAGGAGGCTGAAAAGTTGGAAAGCTTTTTCTTTAAATTTAGAACCTCAGTTTGAGATTCAGTAAGTTCTTTTTTAACAGATGATAGCACATCAACATAGCTACCAATTTCATCTTGTTGTTCAAATTTTTTTGCTTTTAGTTCCTTTTTCTCCTCCAAAACAGCTTTCAACTTTTCGCCACTTACCGTATCATTGTTTCTTAACATTTCATCTGTTTCATTTAAATTCTCAATAACAGTGTTAAGGCGTGTGGTGTCCTCTCCATACCTGTTTATCTGATTAGTTAATTTTATACACGAAACATAGGATAAAGGTTCATCATCTACCTCATGCACTTCAGCCATTAGTGCCTTTTCTTCTTCATTCTCATCTGGATCAGACCATTCCCAAGCATTATTGGAAAGTAGCACTGCACCGGAAACCATCGCCTTTTCATCAGTTTTGGTCTTATCAGACGAGTTGAACTGAGAAGGTTTTGATAAACCGGAAGGTGGATTCTTTTTGCGATCACATTCACGAGCAAAGTGTCCATAGTTATGACACTGGTAGCATTTCACCTTGCTCTTATTAAAACCCAGACCTTTCTCTTCTGGATCAGTCACATTCTTCCTTCCAGTTTTCTTCAAGAAGTTCTTGACTCTTCTTGTGAGCATAGCCATACTCCACTTCAAATCCATACGCTCAAGCTCTTCTTGATCGATTTGACCGAAGTCTTCTTCAGTCAGATCCACAGTACTGTTCTTGTTGGACAGAAAATCATCATATGCCGACAAGAAAGCTGTAAAAATAGCTGCATGTTCTTCAGCAACTGCAGTAGATGCGCCTTTGAAGTTTGGATAGGTACCACCCCTACTTGAGGAATTGGTATTTTGATAACCAAATCCGCCATGTCCACTTGGAGCACCAGAACTACCAGAACCCCCAGAAAAGAATGCAGAACCAGCAGCTTGAGTTGCTGCAGCAGGAACATCCACACCGTATAATTTCGGATTTTGAAGGTGTGTAGTAGCCTTGGTTTCCTTTTTCTGCATATCTAGAAGATCGGCAGCAATTTGTCCAACTAAATCATCTAGTTCCATATCCATGACGTCTTCATCCTTTTCCATCAACAAAACCCTTGTATTCCACTTTTTAGGTAAGGAACCCAAAAGCTTCTTATTTACATCAGTTTTGTCGAGAATGACACCTCCCTCGACTAATTCACTAACTAACTGTGAATATCTACTGCACATATCTTCAAGAGACTCAGTGGGCAGCATGTCAAAGACTTCAAACTATTTCTTGACTAGATCCAGTTTGTTCCGTTTGTATTGATCACTTCCACCACACTTCTTTTCAAAAGCAGTCCATAAATCATAAGCAGTTTTGTGATGGCGTAGTTGTCTTAAGATCTGTTGAGGTAAGGCCATGGTAATGGCAGAATGAGTTTTTCTCTCGGTATCAAAAGCCTTACGTTCCTCAGGAGTCATAGTTTTAATGGATTTTTCAGGTATAGGTCCATTAAAGATACCAGTTCTCACAGGGCGTTCATATCTTTCTTCCAAATAGATTAACATTTCTGGATCGTTAAAAGATACAAAAGCTTCAAATCTTTGACGCCAATCCAAGTAATTCATTCCATTTGTATACATAGGTGGTTTATTGGTTGAACCCACCTCACTGTTATGCATTAACATTGCCCCGACTTGTTGAATAAATGCTGATGCAGAAGAAGTCATTGTAACGGGCTCGAGAGACTTTTCAAAAATTAGTTAAAACTTGAGTAAGCGACACTAAGGTTGTGTCGCAGATTATGTCGCAGAAGTCCTAGTAGTGACACCAAAATTATGTCGCAGATAATGTCGCAAAAGAACTAACAGCAACACTAAGATTTGTGTCGCAACTGTGTGTCGCAAAGTTTTGAGGTCTCAAGAGTTAAGGTCGCAAAAACCCAACAGCGACACTAATACAATGTCGCAGTCTTGTGTCGCAAAACGGTGCTGACAGACCCAAAAACCTCAAAATCGAAAAATTTTGAAACCTAATAATTTTTAACGAAAAACTTCGTAAAACCTTAGAATTTTAGGCTTAAAAAACTCCAATTTTCAGCTCCAAAACACCTAGAATAAGAATCAAACACAAAAGTATACGTTAAATAATCAAAATATGAAATAAAAACGTACCCAAAACGATTTGATACCACCAAAATCCTTAGATTATGGCTCTGATACCAATTGTAGATCCCTAGACAATCTTTTAATCAAATAGTTACACACAATCCACGTGCGGAATCCGTAGGATTGTAACAAACAAATATATAAAGCTAAAACAATAAGAACAATGCAAGAATCACTTTATATTTCCTTTGAAAATTCTCAGAGAAGATTACAATAGCAAAAACGCAGAGAATTAATATCTAAAAAGTCTAACCCTAATTACACAGTAATTAGGTGTGTAATTAGGGTATTTATACTAAACTGGCCGACTAATGCGACATAAGCATTATGTCGCTAAACTCACTAATGCGACATAAGACTATGTCGCTATCACAACTAATGCGACACAATCCTTGTGTCGCATAACACAGAAAATGTAATTCAAACTAACTCAATTACATTAACAATCACAATACAGACTCAACCAACTGACAGACACACTAAGATGTATCAACATCTACTTCAAACCTAGGTCTGTTAATCCGAGACTTTTCCAAAAGTCTCCTGAGCGAAAGCGTAGTGGTAGCTCCTCCCATTCCTCAATAAATACAACTCCCAGAGCATCCACGTCTCTTGACAAGAAAGATGGATACTTGAAAGAGTTTACATTTGTCGAGAATGGCCGACCCAAGACCGTAGTGGTTTGGGTCCCCCTTTCTGACTAACTATTTTCAATCTTTGTGCAGGAGTTGACCAGACGAGCTATTAACTGGTGGTATGTTGATATCTGTTGCTCAAGGCACATGACGGGAGAAAGGCAAAATCTTGTGGATTTCGTACACAAGAAATGAGGATATGTTAGGGAGCGAAAATAGGACATATCACGGGTTTAGGTAATGTCACAAATGGGAAAATTATGTTAAAACAAGTCAACTATGTTGAGGAGCTAAAACATAATCTCATGAGTGTATCTCAGATATGTGATAAAGGATATCCCGTTCATTTCACAGATAGAGAGCCATTAATCCTGAAACCTGAGTTTGTTATTCCTGAGGAGTGGATAGTCATGAGGGACCAAGGAAGAATCACACTTATGTGATGGACATGAGTGTCGCTGAATCTTCACAGGAGTCGACATGTTTAATATCCAAAACGTCTGAAAATGATTCACAACTGTGGCATAGGAAGATGGCTCACTTGCACTTCAGAAAGATGAATTTCATAGTAAAAAATGGACTAGTGCACGGTGTACCATTGTAGAGGTTTGGACTAGAGGATAGATGTGTGCCGTGTCAAAAAGGGAAACAGCACAAGAAACCTCATAAATCCAAAACTCAGAACTTCATTGCCTCAACATTTGAACTCCTTCACATGGACTTGTTCGGTCCGGTGAATGCAAGGAGTATAGGTCGTAAACATTACTAGCCTAGTTGTAACTGATGACTACTCACGATTTACATGGGTATTCTTCTTGGGATCAAAAGATGAGACAACTGAAATGATGATGACATTATTTACTCAAGTTGAACATCAATATGGTCGAGGAGTTAAAAAGATAAGAAGTGACAATGGCCTAGAGTTCAAAAACTCGGTGATGAACGTCTTTTGCTTAAGCAAAGGAATTCAACATCAGTTTAGTGCACCCTATTTTGAGCTACAACAAAAATGGAGTCGCAGAAAGAAAGAACAGAACATTAATTGAAGCTGCGAGGACAATGCTGGCCGATTCAAAGCTTCTTATCATTTTATGGGGGAAAGTAGTGAATATAACTTGTCATGTGCTAAACCGAGTTTTAACCGTCAAAAGACATAACAAAACGTGTTATGAGCTTCTAAACGGCAGAAAACCAAACCTAATTGGTCTTGAACCTTTCGGTGTTCACTGTATATTATTAAAGACCAAAAATCAACCAAAATTTGGTGAAAAGGCTGACGAAGGATTTTTCCTAGGTTATGAAGCAGGTTCTCCAAACAAAAGGGTCTTTAATAAGACATCTGGTAAAGTTTAGGTTGTGTACAACATACAAGTCACATCTTACACTTCAGCAGTACAAACAGGACCAGATTGGTTATTTGATTATGTCGCAGTGTTCAAATCATTTAATCTTCCTATTCTATGTGACATTGACACTTTAGGATTAGAACATGTAATACTGGATGATGGTGAGGAAAATATTTTTGCACCACGATCCAGTGTTCCCAGTTCAGAAGATTCAACTGGTAAAGGGAAAGAAATTGTTGCCGAACTGATTGAGGATAGTGATCCAAGTTCAAATGAACTACCATCTCCTTCAGAGGTTACAGATTATGTGCAAGAAACTACAGAAGATGATGTACCAATTTTGGGGGAGATAGGATCAAATATAGGATCGGATTTACCTGTTGACACTACGGTCTCAACACGAGTGAACAAGTATCATCCAATTGATAACATAATTGGTGATCCAAGTTCAAGAGTGAAGACCCATAGAGAAATATCTGACAGCACAAGTCTTTATGTATCGATCCAAGACACGGGGATAATGCATAAATGTCTGTACAACTATTTTATATCTCAAGTAGAGCCGAAAAATGTTCAAATATAACTCTTGGGTAGAAGCAATGCAAGAGGAGCTTGCACAATTCGAGAAGCTCAAAGTTTGGGAGCTAGTCGATCTACCCAAGGGAGAATTTGCAATATGCACTAAATGGGTAACACGGAACAAAGCGAGGCTAGTTGTTCAAGGATTTAATCAGCAGGAAGGGATAGACTATACTGAAGTGTTTGCAAATGTAGCAAGGTTGGAAGCAATTCCATTGTTTCTGGCATATGGTGCACACAAACGAATAAGAGTTTATCAACTCGATATAAAGAGTGCCTTCCTATATGATAAAGTTCAGGAACTAGTGTTTGTCCAACAAGCTGCGGTGTTCAGTGATCCAGATTATCTAGACAAAGTCTATAAATTAGATAAGGCTCTGTATAGACTGCATCAAGTACCTAGAGCTTGGTATGAGACACTATCGACTTATCTCTTGGAAAACGGGTTCAAGAGAGGCCAAATAGATAGTACATTACTACACAAGTTCGTACGAACTTAGGAGCAGCTAAGTTCGTACGAACTTGGCTGTCTATAAATATAAGTTCGAAAATATTCATTTGTACACTTTTGAGAACTGAGTTTCAGCAAACTAAGTTCGTATACATTGTAATACTCTGCTTAGTTCGAATACATTCGAAGTTACATTGTTAAAAGCTTAAAAACACATTTGTTACACTCGTTTTGTTGTCGTTTAGTGTATTAAAGGATTCCGCACTATAAAACACGTTGTAATCCCGTTTGGATCCGTTTAAAGGGACTTATAAAAAGCACCAATCCAAGAGCGACATGTAAGCACAATTCTCTCTAATTGTTTAATTAAAGGGAATTATTCGATTTATATGGCATCAATTCGCTCCAATTCAAAATCGATACACAGTTGACTCTAATTGTTCCATATATCGCTCTAATTGCTAAAATGACCAAATTTTCGCTACAATACTCTCTTATTCAAACTTGAGGAAAATTTACTCTAATTCTACAAATAAAAATTAGGAAAACTCACTGTAACTCAAAAGGGTGGAGCGATGTGTGCATATTAAATCTAATTAGATAACAAGTGTTGAAAGTGCCTTTAGATTATAGATGATTTTATGGAAATTATCTTTAATCAACCTTAGATTATGGATCATGTGATTACGGTCGCGTGGGTTCAAGAATCACTAAAAACGGATTATAAACAAAGAAGTTAGAGCGAAACAAGCAATAGAGAATTACGATCCCACATACAAGATTTACAACCCCGCAAATCCGACCGGTACAACCCTATACGGCCTGCACAGCCCGTATACGGCCTAGTATGACCCGTATATAGCCTGCAAGAGCCGTATATGGCTCGCGCGACCTGTATCTTCTAAATCTTGCATCGTTGTATGTTTCGTGCAATACGAGAGTATTTTCTCGAGGTCAAATACAAGCCAAAGTCAAAATACGGGCCACATGCATCTCTTATAAATACCAAGCTCCAACATCAACCTCAACGCACGTAAATATCATTTCTTTTTCATTTCTTCTCTCTAGTTCTTTATTTTTCTCTCTAAACTCTTTCTAAATTAATTATTAATCAACATCAAAGATTAATGATTAATTAGAAGATTAATTAGGTTTAATTATTAGTTGGTTAGTAGAGAAGCATTGTAATATTTTGGAAGAGCTCTCAGAGTCTCGAGTTGTCATTCAAGAATATTTCAGCTACGTTTTATTCCACGGTTATTTATTTTCTTTGTCTATTTAATTAAAATGTTTGTTATTATCATTTTTGTAACACCCCAAAAATCGTGGTAATTTAATAATACGTATATATGTGTTTTATTTTATAAATTGAATAAGTTATGTGTATTAGTATTATTAATTGTGAAATAGTTAAGTTGCCTTGGTGTTAAGTTATGGGGTAAAATGTGGAGAAAATGAGACTAGAAGGTTGGAAATGTAAATACTTAAATAAATAAACTCTACATACATGTACGTACGCATACATATCCAAAAACAAACCCCTATAGTTGCTAGAAGAAAGAAGAAGGAGAAAGAAAGAAGATAAATCATCCCCTAATCTCTAAATTAAACCCGAAGAGTCAAATTGGAGCTTAAATTGTCATCCCTAACATAAGGTAAGTGTATGTTCTTGTTTCTTTTGACCTAGAAATGGTGGGGGATGGTGATTTTGAGTAGAATGATGATAATTGATTAAATAAACCATGGATTATATTCAATTGGATCTAATAGGAGCCTTTAACCATTAGTTGTTGAATTTGAATCAACTAGTGGTGAAATTTTGATAGGAGGGTATAATACCCAATTTTGAAAGATTGAATTCATGTTAAATGAATGTAACCTACTAAATTGATTTCTTAATCGAGTTGTTTTAATGTTAGTAGTAGTAATTAAAGTTGTGTTTATAGTAATTGAATAATAGAATGAAATTTGAGCTAAAGTGTTGAGATTTGTGACTAGTTTGACTTTAAAAGTCAAACTGGCCATATGAGGTTGATTGATGAATTGGGGGATAGAGAGGTTGTTAGGAATGTTGATACAATCTTTAATTGTTGTTAAATTGCTATATGATGTTTGATAGGTGCTAAAGAAGTGGTGATCCTCATTTGTCAAGTAATTGCCATCATTTAGCAAAAGAGGTGAATTTTATAGGTATTGAATGTTTATGTAGTTGTATGAATCCGGATTACATCCTAGTAAGAGGATCATTGATTTAGTTGTATATATGGTCACATGTTGTATGTGACATATTCAAGTTGTTAAGTATAGTGGAGGTTGATTGAAGTAGTTGTATGAATCCGGATTACATATGTGTAACAGGATTCTTTGATTTAGTTGTGAATATGGTCACATGTTATATGTTGACAATTGTGTTAACCAAGTTGTCATGTGAGATTAAAGTTGACCATGGATCCATAGGTGGTGTTTATTACCCATATGTACAAGTTGTTGATGATAATGAGAGATCATAATGTTGGTTATATGTTACATACAAGTTGAATATTGTTTATATGTTGAGTTCAATTTGTTTACAAGTTGGATATATGTCGTCACTTGATTACAAGTTGAATTCAGTTTGTTAGTTTCTTTCAAGTTGATGATTATTGATAAGAAGGTTTGTGGCTACACTACTACGTGAACTTCAAAATGAAAGGAGATGTCAACCTCAAGACTCCAAAGCAACAAATCATCATTTTATGAGTTTGGATAGACGAATTGCATGTGTAGAAGCATGTATGGATGGGTTGGATGATCTACTGTCTTCTGTCAGTAGCTTACAAACAGATATTAGTAGAGTCAAAGTATATGTGGATCCCTTAATGGTGATCTTTACTCAAATCAAATGGCTAATGAAGACACAACAATAGATATAAAGTTTGTATTAAGTGCAAATCAAAAGAAAACTAAACTTTATAAGCTCTAATCCCAAAATATTCTTCTTAAACTTAGTGTACCAGCCAAATACAGAGAATAAATGATTGGGAAAATGTCTTGCCCTAAATATCTATAACAAGGGTATTTATACTAAACTGTCTGGCCGTTCTGCGACACAAGCCTTGTGTCGCAGAGATCACTAATGCGACACAAGCACTGTGTCGCAACTACAACTCATGCGACACAAGCCTTGTGTCGCAGTACACAGGAAATGTAATTTTCTAAGTCTATTACATATACAGACACAGTACAGACTTGACCAACTGACAGACACTCTAATATGTATCAACAAACTCCCCCGTGTCTTCAGCTTGGTCTTCAAGATCTTCGTTCAAACCCAGCCTGCTGGGAATACACCGCCAGCGTGTATCCCATGTGTCACACAAACATTGACAATCCTCTGATATTGAAGTGCGATATTCTTGTTCACAGCATTCTTCTCGTTAAAGCGAATCAGATTGTCAAACAATTTTCTCAAGTCCTTTGATGACATGTTTATCAAGCTCATAGGATCAAAAACTCTAAACTGAGCTTTCTTCAAACCATAAAGCGAGTTTCTCTCTGGTTGCTCTGTCTCAGGAACAAAAACCAAAACCGCTTCACCGGTATGAGCATCCAGTTCCCAGTAATGAAATCTTCTCAGAAAGTCTAGCGGAATTATTTCCAGAGGATAACGCATTCTGCATATTGGCTGTTTGGTCACCGGGTCTATCCTTTTCTTATAGATATACCTAATTCCCAAAGTCGGTTTGATGAAGTTATATCTCTTTGTGCGTATCTCTCGCTGTAGAGTGGTTTGGATATAATTTGCACGATCATCTTTGGACGGATTTATCAAAGAGAGTTGAGCAAGACGATTTACTTCTCCTTTTGGTAAAGTGCTCAACTTGGTGAATGATCTTTTGAAATATTGGATACCATCAAGTCTCTTGATCATGAAAACACCATTGGATACCTTCCAACTCTTTATCAACCTCGTATACACCCCACTAACCTTGTATGATTTACAAGTTACGGGTACCTGAATTCCAGCCTTACCATGAGGCCACCATTTAGCAATTTTCTCAGCTCTTGTTTCAGTAGTTTCAGTTTCAGGAGCCTGAGCATCAGATGCTTTATCAGTTTCTTCTTCACTTTCATCCTCAGAAGAATCAGTCTCAATGGTCGGTGCATCATCATAGAATTCATCATCATCAAGTCCTTCCTCCTCAATATCAACATCATCGGAATCCTCAAAGTTTTCACTTTCATTTTCAGAATTGACTTCGTTTATCATTTGTTGAATAAACGAGAGGTCAGCACACGAATAATCAACCGCTAGAGGTCTCGGTTGACCTGGAACTCTGTGAACAGGGAAGTACTCTAAAGTAGGTATTTCATTAGATGGCTCAATAAGTACATCATCTGTTACAGATTCAGAACCGGTC